>JAAALK010000079.1:32951987-33420555 GCA_019279435.1 Zizania palustris | reverse complement strand
ATGAAGGTGCGTCCTTGGTCTGCTTGATCTGAAGCCCTAAGAAATACTTAAGCTCACCCATGAGGCTCATCTCAAACTCACTGTGCATCTGCTCAGAAAACTTGGACACAAGAGAATCAGTAGTACCGCCAAAGATAATATCGTCCACGTAAATCTGAGCAACTAAAAAATCTGAAGCATCTCTGAGCAAGAAAAGAGTTTTGTCCACAGAACCCATCACAAAGCCCTTCCCCAACAAAAATTGCTTTAACCGGTCATACCAAGCCCTGGGGGCTTGCTTCAACCCGTATAAAGCTTTGTGCAATTTAAAAACATGTCGAGGAAACTTAGGGTTCTCAAAACCGGGGGGTTGCCTAACATATACCTCCTCTTCTATGAACCCGTTCAGAAAAGCACTCTTAACGTCCATTTGAAAAAGCTTAAAACCTTTCGAAATGGCAAAAGCTAGAAGAATACGAATGGACTCAAGACGGGCCACAGGAGCGAAGGTTTGTTCGAAATCAATACCTTCCTTCTGGCAATAACCCTGGGCAACTAGTCGAGCCTTGTTGCGCACCACAACCCCATCTTCACCTTGTTGTTCTTGAATACCCACTTGGTGCCTATGGGGTTGCATCCTGGTGCCGGCTCAACTAGAGTCCAAACCCGATTGCGGACAAAATTCTCAAGCTCTTCTTGCATAGCATTAATCCAATTAGAATCAGAAAGAGCATGAGAAATATCTCTGGGCTCAAAAGATGCAACAAACGCAGATTCAGCAAACACAGCGAGAGAGGCAGAAGAACGCAAAGTCCTCTCAGACAAATCACCTATGATGAGCTCTGAGGGATGGTCACGCTGAACTGCTCGGGTTCCCTGGTGATCTGAAGTCACCTCACCGGAGTCAGCAGCTGGCATTTCTGGACTCGACTGAGGGGGCTCGATCGATGTGGAAGAAGTGATCAGAGGTCCGCCCTCATCATCAGTCGAAGTCACAGAAGGTGTGGGCTCTGCGGGGGATGCAGAAGGCCCGCCCTCAACAGCAGCTGGAGTATCCTCATCTTCCTCAAAGATGGACTCTCCGAGCTCATCATCACCAAAAAGCTCAAAAGAAGGAGTCAAAGAAGGCAAGGACTCATCAAAAGAAACCTCACAAGTCTCGACAAGCAACTGGGATTCAAGGTTCCAAACGCGAAAACCTCGTGAATGCAAAGCATAACCAAGAAAAATACCATCCCAGCAACGAGACTCAAACTTGTCCAAATGCCCTCCCTTCTTGAGCACAAAGCACTTGCAGCCAAACGCTCGCAAGTGGCTCACCTTGGGCTGTCTGCCAAACCGCAACTCATATGATGTCTTACCAATGTAAGCTCTAAGAAAAATGCGGTTGGCCAGATAGCAAGCCGTGTTCATGGCTTCAGCCCAAAAGCGCCTAGGAGTCCTGTGCTCATCGAGCATCGTCCTGGCCATCTCAACTAGCGTGCGGTTCTTTCGTTCCACAACGCCGTTCTGTGGGGGAGTGTAAGGAGAAGAAAACTGATGGTCCAGACCCTGATCACCACAGAAGCTGACGAACTGAGAGTTCTTGAACTCAGAGCCGTTGTCGGAGCGAATTGCTCGCATCCGACCATTGTTCTCATTTTTCAGCTTCAAAATCAGGTCATGGACAAATTGAAAAGTTTCATCCTTAGACTCCAAAAAGAAAACCCACGAGAAACGAGAAAAGTCGTCAACAATCACAAGTGCATACCACTTCCCACCAACTGAGCGTACCCGAGCTGGACCTACAGTGTCCAAATGTAAAAGCTCGCCTGGATACGAAGTCATCACCTGAGTCACAGGTGAGTGAGAAGCGGCAACCATTTTCCCATGACGACAGGGATGACAAACTAGATCCTTCTCCATCTTAAGCTTGGGCAGTCCTCGGATGAGGTCCATAGAGCTTAACCTGACTAGCAGATCAAAACTCAAATGACCTAACCTCCTATGCCACTTCCAGAGCTCAGAAGAAGATCCAGCAATCAAACAGCGAGAAGGACCAAATGAACTAGAGAAGTCAATTCGAAAAACTTTACCGAAGGGTAAAATCTGACAAACCAAAGACCCTCTAGAGTCAACCACAGAAGAATTGCCCTTCTTAAAACGCACTTCCAAACCATCCTCAAGAAGTTGCGATACAAAGATTAAATTAAAGTTCAGATTTTTAACCAAAGCAACATTCTTTAAAGAGAAATGGTCTGAAATGTTGATTGAGCCTATGCCACTTACTTTCCCTTGACCGCTGTTCCCGAATGTGATGTACTCTTTGGAGCTCGGGGAGTGAGACTGGAGAACCATCTACGATGTCCCGTCATGTGGCGAGAGCATCCTGAGTCCATGATCCAAACATCCTCCATTCCCCGGTCCTGCACAATCAATGTCTGTAAGTGGGAGCAAATGGTCCGGCACCAGGTTTAGCAAAAGAGCTAAACCAGTGTCGAGCCATCTGCTCAAAAGATGGAAAGCGAAAACCATCAAAAGAGTTTGGACCAAAACGCGGCTCAAAACGCGGTCCACGGTTCTTCCTAACCCTTCGGCCACGAGGTCCAAAACCGTAGCCAACTCGGTCTGGGACTCTGCCGGAACGAACACCACCAACTGGAGCACGGGCAAGAAAGCCGTCTCCTCTACCACCACCTACACGACGCGGCCTGGCCTCTAGCCCCTCCCCGCGTCGAGGAACACGCAGTCTACTACCCTGCTGGTAGAACTGCACCTGATCACTACGAGCCCTCTCTGCTCTCTCAACCTGCTTCCTCCTGAAGCAAAACTCCGTAAGATGCCCGTCTCTCTGACAATACTCACAGTGATAGGTAGGCTTCTTGGGATGTGGTTGAGGCTTGGGGTTTTTGGGCTTGGTAGTGTTAGGTGTGGTCTTCTTGGGCTGAGAGGGTCCAGGAAGTGAGTCTAGAGAAGAGTGGAGGAGTTTGGGCTTAGGGACCCAGATAGGCTTCTTGGGTGGAGCTTTGGGTGGTTCATGGATCACTCCATCTTTGGGCTGACAAGCCTGGGAGGTCTCAGTGGAGTGAGTTTTGGGATACCTCTGCTCTGGAGTCATTTTACTCCACTCCACTGCCCGGCTGAGAGCACTCTCAAAGTCAGCCTTGGTGTAGGTGTAACCTACTCCAAACCCATCCTTCCTCTTGAACTGCTGGATCATCATGCCAAGCTGTGGCTCTCTGGCACTGATCCAACTCAGGATGGAACGGAGGTAAAAGTTCTCATTCTGAGAATCTGCTAGCTCCTCTCTCAAGGAAGCTAGAACCTCCACCTGAGACAAGCAGGTCTCACACTCACTCTCTACCTGGACAGACTTCTCGGCTTTCAGCTTAATTAATTCCATTCTAAGAGACAGGCAGTTCTCACAAACAGTGGGTGGAACTGACAGTGTCTCAAGCTCTAGCCTAGTCTGCGCAAGCTCAGCTCTCAACCTCTCTAAATCACCCAAATGCTCATCGCCCTTGGATTTCAGCTCAGCTAAGGCAACTAGATGCGATGGGCAATCAACACAGGGTGCGACGACAGTGGCTTGAGCATCTTTCAGCTCCTGCTGAGCGCTTTCAAGCTCAGTGGCCAAAGCGTCCCTCTCATCAACCCTTTCTGTGTACCTAGACTTCAAAGTCGACAGGTCACACAGAAGCACCTCACACTTCGGGCACTCACTGCTATCACCCAAGCAAGGGGAAGAAGATAGACTTTCTATTCTACCGTTGGCCATGGCAAGCTCACTCTCTAACTGGTCTATCCTTTTCTTGGCCCCCTAAGCAGTTTCTCCCGATACTTCAACTCCTGACGATTGCTCTCAAGTAAATCTACAATTTCGCGCTCATAAGATGATACCTTGCTATCGTCGTCGTCGGAGTCGTCGGAGGAGCTCTTTTCTTCTCTATCCCCAAGAGCCATGGAGCAGAAGCTCTTGCGGGATCTTCGGCGCTGGTGTGAGCGGCTCTTCGGCTTGTCTCCGAAGGCCATGAAGCAGAGGCCCGCCGGATCATCCTTGTCCTTCCCCTTCTTGATGGCGATCTCCTCATCGCTTGAGCTCGATGAAGAGGAAGAAGACGTGGATCTCTTGGAGTAGCTTTTCTCCATCTCGGCGAAGAAGGCCTTGTCGCGCCTCTTGTTCTCTCGCCGGTAGTCCTTCAGGGCCTTCTTAAAGAACCGTGTCTTCGGCTTGCCATTGTTGAAGGAGGGGCTCTCATGCTTGCCGGAGTCGTGGAAGCTGCTGCCGGTGCCCTTCTTGTATCCACTGCGCTTGGGGCAGTCGGCGATGAAGTGTCCTGGATCACCACATTCAAAGCATCCGGATTTTGTGCCGTGTCTTTTGAACATTCTTTTATCATAGACACGACGCACCCGGTTGTTAAAGAGACACAAATCATCATCTCCCAACAACTCAAGCTGGTCCTCAGTGATAGACATCAAAGAGAACCCAGCACAGCTCACAGCAGAAGTATCAACTGAAGGTGCAGCAAGGGCCAGGGATTTTGATCCAGAGCCAGTGAGATTTGATCTCAACTGGATATCTACCTCAGTGGCCTTTAGCTTGCTAAATAACTCAGAAATGGTCAAGGTATCGTATGAAGTATTCTCAACAATAGATGATACCTTGATCTCCCAGATCTTTGGGTCCAAGGTATGAAGAACCTTGAGCGCCTGCTCATGATCTGAGACTAACTGAGCACCCTCAGCCTTGTTGTCCCGAAGCTTGTTGATGATCGACTGAAAGCGACCAAACAAGGCTTCCACAGATTCACCCGGCTTCTGTGTGAAATTCTCATATTCACGCCGGTAGGTCTGATAGAGCCGAGCCTTGACCTGTGCTGTTCCCTCATGGTGTGCCTTGAGGGTAGCCCAGATCTCTCTCGCAGTGGAGAGATGACTCACGCGCTCAAATTCAGTGGGACCTAAACCAGAAAATAAAATGTTCACAGCCTTACTGTTGCTCAGATGCTGAGCAATGATACCAACAGTACCTTGCTCAGTAACTGGCAGAATGACAAACGTGGTGTGAACGCAAATGTCCCATATGTCCGAACCCTGGCTCATGAGATAGGCTCGCATGCGAGTCTTCCAATAATTATAGCCATAGGCTTCCAAGGACGGGACCTTGCCAGGAGATGTCATAGTCACTACTGGGGTTTAGAACCGGTTAAGGTATGGAAAAACCCTAACCAAGCTCTGATACCACTTGTAGGACCGAAAGTAGCGACCAGAGGGGGGGTGAATGGGCGCCTTAAAAATTCTTTCAAATCAATGGCCTGTTCCCAATACCCAACGCACCTCAGAAAAAACTACGCAGCAGAAAATAAACAGAAGGCCTAAGTCTAAAGGTTTCTAACCTAGAGGCTATTGAATAAAAACAGTGTAGATCTAAAGCAGTGCAACTAGGCAGATGAACGAGATGAAACAGGCCTAAACTTCTCAATGAAATGATCCAAGAAAGTATGAGATGAAAAGAGAAGTTACTGTCCAAAGTTGTCTCCTGTTCGGGACTTGGCGAAGCCCCCTTCGCACGTCGAGGTATGCTTCGGAGGTTGGTGTCGGAGTCAGTCCGAAAAGCCGAAGGTGTCACTGTCTAGCCTAGTTCGAAGTGGTAAGAGGCGAAGTGTACTTCGGAACGAAGTAAAAAGCAGTGCCGGAGCCTGGTTCGAAGTAAGCACTTCGAAGACAAACTTCGAACACTCTTAGAACCGAAAGCTTCGAAGCTAAAACTTCGAACACAAAAACTTCGAACACAACACACACAAACAGACAACCCTCGAACAAAGAAGCGAAGTCTGTCACGTGACAGAGAATCAAGTCCGAAGCCTACGCTCTATCTTCGAATAGGGAAAGCTTCGGGAGGAGAATCGAAGGCTGACACGCCACAACGGAATCCAAGCGAAGTCTATCAGAACAGACAAACTTCGAACCCAACTTCGAAGCCTAACGAAGTGAGTACTTCGAACAGATAGATTCGGAGTATGCTAGTTCGAAGTATGCGATGCTATCCAATACAGGAGGAACTTCGAAGCTAGCAACTCAGACACAAAAACCGAAGTTCGAAGTCTGTGCGAAGTCTCTAAAAATGTTCGATCGAAGCCTGCCTCACGGAGTTGAGGGGCTTCGCACTGAAACGAGCTTCGCCAGACATACCCAGAAAAAGGTAAAAGAGACTGTCAGCTTCGATCAAAAAGCTGGGCAATAGAAGGTGAAAAGCTGCTACAGGACACTGTAGCTACAGCAAAGCAGTACTACTTGCAACAGCAAGAACTAGTACTCCCACCGTGAAGAACACAAGCAACAGAAGAAGCTTCTCCCCAAGAAATAAAATCACCAGCTCGTGCCCAAGGCATTAACTTCCCAAACCGAACAAGATGCGAGCAATAAATTCACCAGAGACCAAGGATTAAATGCATCCAACAGATTTGAGCCAAAATAATGCAAGAACAGGGAGAGACAAGTACTGGCGGCGCACACAGGAGAGAGAAGACCGGGGAAAAAGTGACCCAATGGGTGGATTTGATTTCAGCACAAAAGGGTAGTCAAAACCCTAGGGATTGGGGTGCTATTTATAGGCAGCCCAACACTAGGAATATTCTACCAGCCCCTTAGGGTTTTTACAGACTCAAATACAGAAAAAGGCTCTACTGCCCTTAGGTATTTTTACAGACACAACTGACTGACTGTGGGCCTAGAGTAACAGATGACATATCCGGAAGCTACTCTTCTGGACAATCGGATACAGAAACAACGGTTGTCAGTTCTACGCCGAAACTGACAAAGCCTCCACCAGCTTTGCACCAGGTACCCGGATTGGGCCGGCCCGACTCCGCAGCTCTCTCAGCCCGGCAATCACTCACCGCCCGTGTACCTGAGTCAGTCCTGGTCAACAGCCCAGTGGGTCTTCCACTGCTTCTGGCCCATGCACCCGGATTGGGCCAGCCCGACTTCGCAGCCTCCTCTGCCCGACAGTCGCTCGCTGCCCGTGTACCTGAGTCACACGCGGCCCATGAAACAGCAGATCTCTTTTCTTCTTCAGTCCTCTTTGACTATCGTTGACAATGACTCATCACTTCTAGAGCCATGAGGCCCACGCTATTCAGCATGGCTCCTCAGTCGCTCGCCGCTTGTGTACCTGAGTCACACGTGGCCCAAGAACCGATAGGTCTCGTCTCATCTTCGTCTCCTCTCTCTTTGACTTCCGTTGACAATCACTCATCACTTCTAGAGCCATGAGGCCCATGATCTTCAACAGGGCTCCTCAATCTCCCCCTTGATGAGTCCATTGTCAACACTCTCTTCATCATCGCTTTTTAACCTGCAAAACCCATGGGGAAACACGAAAACAAAACACAAGAAGACAGAAAGAAGAAAATAAAATAAAAGGTTTAACCTAATGATCAAAAGCCGAACAAAAGCCAGAAAACGGTCATTATGGTTAAACAAAAACAAAAACTCAAACGAGTGCAATCTCTAAATTATCAACAAGGATATCCAACGAGTAAAGGCAAAAGAGACTAAAACTCCCCCTGAAATAAATCCCAGAGAAAGCCAAAGCTCCTCCTAATCTCTTCTAAAAGATCAAGTAACCCAAAATTTCTCCCCCTTGTTGACTGTTGGGGGAGATAATCCCTGGAGTCTGCGGAGTGGGCCCCCCAGCCGGGGGGCCCAAGCTTGATGACGGAGGTCACCGTCCGGAGGAGCGTGGCCGGAGGTCACCTCCCGGAGGAGCGAAGCCGGAGGTCGCCCTTCGGCGTAGGACACTGGAGCCCGCCTTCCGGGGGCTGAAGGTCCGAAGCTCCCGGCAGGCCCGGCGAGACGAGCCCAAGGAGAGTCTTGGCGGGAAAAGGACTAGGCGGTCGTACGAAGGACAGGATCGCGATCTTCTGAGCCGTGTCGGGCGGCGCAGGAAGCGCCCGACACGGTTGATACGCTGTCAGAATCGAATCTTCTTGTCTGTACTATGTATCGCCTATTTTGTCTGTACTACCAGTCAGAGTTGGTCGGGGGGCCGTTGGCAGCCCGGAGGCGCTTGGTCCTCTGGGCGGGGCGCCCTATAAATACCCATCACTACAGTTGTAACAGGCAGGCTGATCAAGGCATTGAATACACTACTCTCATTTTCCACTAAAACCTGCTGGTTCGATCCGTCGTCTCAACAGTTGGCGCCGTCCGTGGGGATCCTAGTCCGAAAAGCTAGTGTCCTCTACACCCATCCACCCAAAGCATGTCGAGCCGGAAGGGAGCGAGCACGGCCCCCCTGCGCAGGTCGACTCGAACCGCCGGGGGCGAGCCCGCCCCAACCGTCGACCCCAATCCTTCAGCTCCCATCACCACCACCGTCGGAGCGGCGCCCCCAGCGGGCTCCACCCAGTCGCAAGAAGAAACGCCCGGAGCTCAAGGCACCAACGGCCTACCCGAGCCGACCTCCGCCAACCTGGCCGGGTCGCCGGGCGGGCCGCCGGAGCAGCGTCTCCCAGGTGGACCCCCGGTAGTAGCGTCCCTTCAGACGGATTACGTCCGCTCGCGGGACCCCGACACAACTTCCGGGGGAAGCGGGAGCCAGGCTGACGCCCTGGCTGCCGAGAACGCCAGGCTAAAGGCGGAGCTGGCTCTGTGGCGTCAGGAAGCGTCGCTCCGGCCCCCGGCCCCCCCGGCAGCTTTCCGCGCCGCGAGGGCTGCGGTCACGGAGCTGAGCGACGACGAGAACCCCCCGGAGGAGGAGAACGCATCATACGACGAGGACTCTCCCCTGCACCCGGACCTCCAGAGGGTGCGCTTCAGCTCGAGCTTCCGCGCCGCCAAGCTCCCCAAGTACTCCGGGGACTCCGACCCCGGCGAGTTCTCTCGCTCCTACGCTCTGGCAATAGAAGCGTCCGGGGGGAGCCGGGACGCCATGGCCAAATGCTTCCCTCTGGCGCTCGAAGGGATCGCCCTTCGGTGGTTCTGGTCTCTCCGGCCAGGGACCATCCACTCGTGGGAGCAGCTGAAAAAGAAGTTCGTCAACAACTTCCAGGGGACCTTCGTGGCCCCCATGTCCACCGGGAGCCTTTTTCAAGTGAAGCAGCAACCCGGAGAGACACTGCGGCAGTACTCCCAGCGCTTTGCGCACACCAAGGCTCAGATCAAGGGGCTTTCCGCTTCTTCGGTCATCGACGCGGCCCGGGAAGGCGTCACCCACCCAGGTCTCCTCGACAAGCTCCACCGGAAGCCCATCTCTTCGGTGGCGCAGCTCATGACGTATTTCGAAGAGTACGCTCGGTCCGAAGAGGGCCAGATACGCCGACAGGCGATGGTAGTCCCTGTCCGGGCTCCGAACGCTCGAGCGTACGAAGTGCCTCCGGAGCCCAGCCGGGGCCCGCGTCGCGCCCCTGACGTTCGGCGCCCGGAGCCCGCTCGCCCGGACCTCATTCGTCAAGATTCTCGGCGGAACCGGAAGCATTTTCGGGGGGAAGTCCTTAACATCACCCCTCAAGCGCCCGCCAAGCACCTGCACACGCCCGGCGGAAGTCGCCAGACCGGAACCAAACCTCCACCCCGAGCACCTGCCAGAGGAACCTTTTACTGCAGCGTCCATGGCGAGAACCGGAGCCACGACACCGACTCCTGCCGCACCATCCTCGCTCTTCGCAGCGACTACCTCGAGCGCCAGTCCGGTCGCGGTTCTTCCGACCGGGGACATTCCGCCCCTCGGCCGGACCAGGTCCAGATAGTTGGGCGTCAGGACGAACCGGAGGCCGTGACCCCGGCCGAGGGATTCGGCGGAGTCCCGGCCCTCACACTCGAAGCCGGTCCGGACCGTGGCAAGCGCGTGGTCCTTCCCATATCTGGAGGGGGAGCCCTCGGAGCGCTGTCCAAGCGGCAGCGTCGGGATTACGTTCGGGAAGTTGGGCACATCGGCACGTCCAGCCCTTCAGTCCTCCCGGAGTGGTCCCACGTCCCCATCAGCTTCACCGCCGAAGATGCCGCCGGCGTCAAGTTTCCTCACGCCGACCCACTCATCATTTCGGCAGACATCGCCGGAGTCGAGGTGCGTCGCAATTTAGTCGACGGAGGAAGTTCCGCTGACATCATCTTCGTGCAGGCCTTCGACCAACTGTGCTTGTCGCGCCAGCACCTGCTGCCAGCCTCGCGGCCACTCCAAGGCTTCTCGGGCCCTCCGCTCGACGCCTTGGGCCAGGTCTTATTGGAAGTGGCGTTCGGCACCGCGCCCCTCCAGCGTCGGGAGGAAATCCTGTTCGACGTCGTCGACGCTCCATACGCCTACAACGCCATCTTCGGCCGAGGGATGCTCAACCGTTTCGGCGCCATCGCTCACCACAACTACCTCTGCCTCAAGATGCCGACTCCCGGAGGGGTGTTGTCTGTGCTGGGCGACCAAGCAGCCGCCCGCCGGGTCGAGTATGGCCATGCGGCGCCACTGGAGCCACGGCAGGTCCACAGTGTCCGTGAAGGCGCCGAAGACGTCGACCTCCCGCTGGAGGCCAGCCCTGCGCAGAAAGGACGCTCCGTCAAACCCCTCCCAGAAGGAGAAGTCATCACCAAGACCCTGACCTGCGGAGGGAAAGAGTATTCGATCAAGTTCGGAGGAGGCCTCGAGCCCGAGTTATCTGCACAGCTCGAGGCCATCGTCTGCAACAACCTCGACATCTTCGCATGGTCAGACGAAGACATTCCTGGCGTCGACCGGACCATCATCGAGCATTCCCTGGCAGTTGATCCGAAGGCACGACCAGTTCGCCAGGGGCTTCGGAGGCTGTCCGCCGAGCGGGCTGAGCTCGCCAAGGCCGAGACCGACAAGCTGCTCCGCGCCGGGGTCATCAGGGAAGTGAGTCACACCGACTGGTTGTCCAACCCTGTCTTTGTCCAGAAGAAAACATCTGGCAAATGGCGCATGTGTATCGACTTTACTTCTTTGAATAAAGCTTGCCCCCGTGATCCCTACCCGCTGCCTCGTATTGATCAGCTAGTAGATTCCACAGCCGGAGCCGAGCTCCTCAGCTTCCTCGACGCATATTCCGGCTATCACCAGATCTGGCTCAAGCCTGAAGACCAAGTGAAGACCAGCTTCGTCACCCCGGCCGGAGTATTCTGCTACCTCCGGATGCCCTTCGGCCTCCGTAACGCCAGAGCAACCTTTTCAAGGTTAATCTCGAAGGCCCTCGGTCATCAGCTCGGGCGGAATGTGGAAGCTTACATGGACGACATCGTCATCAAGACTGCCTCCGCAAGTCAGCATGGGTCCGACATAGCCGAAACCTTCGACAGCCTCCGGCGGTGTGGGATTCGGCTTAACCCTGACAAGTGCGTCTTCGGCGCACGCGTAGGGAAGCTGCTCGGGTACCTCGTCTCCAGCCGCGGCATCGAAGCAAGTCCGACGCAAGTTCAAGCATTGCAGAACATGGCACCACCTCAGAACCTGCGGCAGGCGCAGAAGTTGGCCGGACGATTGGCCGCCCTGGGGCGTTTCCTCGCCAAATCAGCAGAGCGAAGTCTGCCCATCTTCAAGGTGCTTCGGGGCTCCAAGCATTTCGAATGGACCCCCGAGTGCCAGGATTGTTTCCAGCAAATCAAGGATTATCTCTCCGGCCTCGTGGCCCTCGCCACACCGCGGGCCGGCAGTCCCTTGCTGATTTATCTCGCCGCCTCTGGCACCGCCGCAAGCGCGGCCTTGGTTCAAGAGGAAGAGTGCGGTGGGAAGCTAGTTCAGCGGCCCGTCTACTTCGTCTCCGAGGTTCTCGCCGACGCCAAGGCCAGATACTCCGAGCTAGAAAAGGTGGCTTATGCCCTCGTCATGGCCTCCCGAAAGCTCCGGCACTACTTCTTGGCCCACGACATCACCATTCCAACAGCCTATCCGTTGGGCGACATGTTCAGAAACAAAGACGCCACCGGTCGCATCGGGAAGTGGGCGGTAGAGCTGGCCCCGTTCGGAATCTCCTTCGTTGCCCGGACGGCCATTAAGTCCCAGATTCTCGCTGACTTCGTCGCGGAGTGGACATGGGCCCGAGAGCCCGCAGGCGCCAGCACGGGCGAAGAGATTTGGACCATTTTTACGGATGGCGCTTACCAGGCCTCCGGGGCTGGAGCCGGAGCAGTCATCATCTCCCCTTCGGGTCAGCAGGCCCTGTACTCCGCCCGGCTAAGCTTCAAGGCCACTAACAACGTCGCCGAATACGAAGGTGTCCTCTTGGGGCTTCGCAAGGCGCTCGCTTTGGGCGCCGCGCGCGTGATCGTGAAAACCGACTCCCAAGTGGTCGCCGGACACATCGACAAGTCCTTTCGAGCGAAGCACCCGGACCTCGCTTCCTACCTCGACTCCATCCGCAAGTTCGAAGCCTCCTTCAAGGGCATCTCCGTCCAGAACATCCCGCGAAGCGACAACGCCCAAGCAGATGCCCTCGCTAAGGCCGGAGCCGGCGCCCAGGCCTTGCCGCCAGGGGCTTTTTTCGAGGAACTCGCCCAGCCTTCGGTAATTCATCGAAACGAGGCAATCGACCCCACCGCCCCGGAGGAGAGCGAACAGTCGCCGCAACCGGCCCCAGTACTCTGTACAGCCAGCACCGATTGGCGCGAGCCCATCCTCCGTGCGCTCGCCGACGGCGATGAAGTCCATCCCAGTCCGGAGCAGGTTCGCCTGCGACTCCGCGCGAGGTCATTCGAGGTCATCAATGGAATCCTGTACAAGTCCGGAGTATGTTCCCCGCTGCTCCGCTGCGTCGCGCATTCCGACGGTGTCGCCATGCTCCGGGAGATACATGAAGGGCTGTGCGGCAGTCACCTAGCGCCGCGGGCCCTCGCAGGCAAAGCTCTCCGGCAAGGCGTGTACTGGCCCACCATCATCACTGACGCCGAAGAACTCGTCCGCACCTGCCAAGGTTGCCAGTGGATGGGCCGACGCAGTCACCGCCCCCCAGCAAGGTTGCTACCTATCCCTCCTGTGTGGCCCTTGGCCCGCTGGGGCATGGACCTCGTCGGCCCGCTCCCCAGAGCGAAGGGAAACCTACGCTTCGTCGTTGTCGCAGTCGAGTACTTCTCCAAGTGGGTCGAAGCGGAGCCTCTCACCACCATCACATCTCGAAGTGTCCAGAAGTTTTTCTGGCAGCATATCGTGTGCCGGTTCGGAGTACCCAAGCAGCTCACATTGGACAACGGAACGCAGTTCGATGCCGGCAGCTTCCGGGCATTCTGTGATGAGCTAGGCGTTCAGCTTTGCTTCGCGGCCGTGCGGCACCCCCAGTCTAATGGAGCAGTGGAGCGAGCCAACGGGCACATTCTGTCCGGCCTTCATAAGCGTATTGTCGGATTGGCACGGGGCACTTGGCCCGACGAACTACCCAAGGTCTTATGGTCCATCCGGACGACCGTCTCTCGGGCAACGGGCTTCACCCCGTTCCGCCTCCTGTTCGGCGACGAAGCGATGACGCCAACGGAGCTCCGCGCCGGTTCACTACGCGTCGTAGCACCCGAAGTTGAGAATGAGCGCGCCGTCTCCCTTGATCTAGCAGAAGAAACGCGGCTGCGCGCCGTCGCCAACCTGTCCCATTATCAGAAGGAGACCAAGGCGTGGTATGATACCAAGGTCAAGCGCAACGAGTTCCAACCAGGGCACCTCGTCCTCCGCGCGGTGGTCGCTCCCTCCAAGTTGGGCAACAAATGGGATGGACCGTACATCGTTACGAAGTCCGGACGGCCGGGGTCCTACCGACTCGCTACACTAGAAGGCGAAGAGCTGAAGCATTCGTGGCACGCTGGGGACCTGAAGCGTTACTTTCCGTAACACTACCAATGTACTTTCTTCGCGGCCATCGCCGCCTGTTCGTATCCCCCATCTGGGCAATGAAATTTTCAGCCAACCATTCCGACCGACACCACTCTCGACGCGCCCTCACACTCGGGTTCCGAGCTATGCCTCGACGCACCCTCACACTCGGGTTCCGAGCTATGCCTCGACGCACCCTCACGTTCGGGCTCCGAGCTCCGGCTCGACGCGCCCTCACACTCGGGTTCCGAGCTATGCCTCGACGCACCCTCCCACTCGGGCTCCGAGCTCCGGCTCGACGCACCCTCACGTTCGGGCTCCGAGCTCCGGCTCGACGCGCCCTCACACTCGGGTTCCGAGCTATGCCTCGACGCACCCTCACGTTCGGGCTCCGAGCTCCGGCTCGACGCGCCCTCACACTCGGGTTCCGAGCTATGCCTCGACGCACCCTCACACTCGGGCTCCGAGCTCCGGCTCGACGCACCCTCACGTTCGGGCTCCGAGCTCCGGCTCGACGCGCCCTCATGTTCGGGTTCCGAGCTATGCCTCGACGCACCCTCACGTTCGGGCTCCGAGCTCCGGCTCAACGCGCCCTCATGTTCGGGTTCCGAGCTATGCCTCGACGCACCCTCACGTTCGGGCTCCGAGCTCCGGCTCGACGCGCCCTCATGTTCGGGTTCCGAGCTATGCCTCGACGTACCCTCACGTTCGGGCTCCGAGCTCCGGCTCGACGCGCCCTCATGTTCGGGTTCCGAGCTATGCCTCGATGCACCCTCACGTTCGGGCTCCGAGCTCCGGCTCGACGCGCCCTCACACTCGGGTTCCGAGCTATGCCTCGACGCATCCTCACATTCGGGCTCCGCGCTTCGGCTCGAGGCGCCCTCATATTCGGATTCCGAGCTATGCCTCGACGCGCCCTCACGATCACCGTCCGCTCTCCCTCTCCTAAGCTACTTAGCGCCCAGCTAGTTAACCAGCTACCCGCCAAGAGGGGGGGGAGGAAGAGAGAGAGAACGAAGCATATGAAGCGTACAATAACAAGCGCATAAGCATACAATGTTCATTACAAGCAAGGGAGGAAGTTAAGAAAAGTTCTCGTCCAGCCCAAGAAGGAACCGCGGGCCCCTTCGGCTAGACGGACCGGAAGTCGTGCTCGCCCCCCGACCGGACCTTTCCTTCCTCTTCCTGCGCTCCTCTTCCTTCTTTTGGGCGCGGAAAGTTCTCTGGTCCTCCTGGAGCTGAGCCCAGCTGCGCAGGCCGCCCCCCTCCGGGGGCGCTCCCCCCAAGTCAGCCTCCGTATCGGACCAGTCAACCGGTTCGGAGGACGAGGAAGGCGAACGAGACCCCCTCTCTTCGTCCTTCACATGCTTCAGAACCCCCTTAAGGACGTCGGAGTCCACACGTCCGTCACTGCCGCGGGGAAGAACGAAGCGCGCGGGCCGGTTCGCCCGCACAGCCTCGAGGATGGCCCAGCGATGCCGAAGGGCGTCGTCCGGTTCAAGTACCTCGACATCAAGTTCACGACCGCATACACCCTGAGTAAGTCCCGAAAAAGTAGTCTTTATTAATATGACTAAGTTCCCTAAGCTATTACAGGATAAGGCTGAGACCGACCCCTAGAGCTACACCTGCGGGTCCGGCAAACGGGCCGAGGCTGAAGGGTTCGAAGGGGCTGGAGGGTTGCGCGCGCGGAGTGCTTCCTCCAGCCAAGCCTGGATCGCCGCGGGGCCTTCGGTCTGCCAGGTCGCTTTGAGCGTCCTCCAAGCTTGGGTCAGGGCGGGGCTTGGCGTCCGAAGGTGGTCCCCCGTGAAGGCGACCGGGCACGGGCTTGAAGGCGAAGGAAGCGGAAGCCCGGACGCCTCGAGGTGCCGGAGGATTCCGTACGCTGCCACCCGAGCAGACACCTCGCCGTATTGATCCATGGCAAGCTGTATCTGCCGGACGGCAGATCGAACGAACTTCACTCGGCGGACCAGGGGCTCCCGGGCGATGTCGAACGTGCCGCAGCCCGTGCCGTAGCGCGCCAACATCTTCCGCAAGGATTCGGCGGCCTCGGCCGCCGTCTTCCCGGCCTCGGCAAGCTCCTCGGCGGCCTTCCCGTTCCGCGAGCTGAGGTCCGCCTCGACCCCCTCCAAATGGGTCACCCGAGCTCCGAGGGCTTCGACCTTGCGCTCCGCCTCCGAGCCCCGAGCTTGGAGCCGGGAGACCTCTTCTTCGAGCCGATCAGCCTCCGAGGCCCGGGCCCGGAGTGCCTCCGCCTCAGCGGCTCTGGTTCGGAGGGCACTGACCTCCGCCTCCAGCTCATCGGCAAGGGCGGCCCTGGCCCGGAGCCCCTCCAACTCCGCGGCTTGGGCCTCCAACGCCGCCACCCTCGACGCCTGGGATCGAAGGACCTCGGCCTCCAACGAGCGCTCCCGGGCCAACCTCTCCGCGGCCGCCACCCGGGACGCGAGCCCTGCGGCGTACGCCTCGTGATGTTCGCGCTCGAGAAGCAGAGCGGACATCTGCCCCTGCGCCAGCGCCACCACCTGCATGCGGAGAAGTGGTCAGAAGAGCCGCGACGAAGGCGTCAAGAGCGTCCAAGGAAAATACCTGGCCCGCGGCTGTCTCGATGGCCCTTCCGAGGTCCAAGCCATCCGATCGCCCCAGTTCGCCTATCACCGGGGCGTCGCGCAACCGAAGGTAGTAGTCGTGGATCGGGGCCACCCTTGAGGCAAAGTCCTCCCCCATCGACAGGAAAGGGCGCAGGAGCGGCACGGAGCCGCGCGCGGTTCGTAGGTCGACGGGAGGCTGATGCCGGACCCCGACGCCCCCGGTGGGCTCCTGAGGGACCCCCTCGGCGCTCCGGGACTCCGCCTCATCCTGCGGATTTAAGCCCCCCTTCGCGGTAACCGGGGCTCCAGACCTCGCATCCGGAGCATCTGCCGGGTGGCGTTCGGCTGGCTCCATGCTTCCGGCCAAAGTACCTGCGCGAGCAAACGAAAGTTAAATACAGGAAAACTCCTTGCGCGCGGAGAGGCGTGACGAAGTTACCATACCCGCGTCCGCAGTATCGTCGACGTGGTCCGGAGGCTGAAAGTGGCCCGACGGGCTCGGGCGGAAGAAAAGGTTATCGATGGAGTTCGGCGGAGAGCCCGCCACCGCCGCGGCCAGCTCCGCCTCCTTGTCGGCGCTCCTTTCAACACCGGCGAGTGGGTCAACTAGGCCCCCGTGGCCCAAGCTGTCCGTAGCCCTGCTTTCGGGGGAACCTACGGAGCCGCCCGCTGAAACGGGTATCGGAGAGGAGGCGGTCCCCGGGCAGGGCGGCGCGGGCTCCGTTGGGTTCTTGCGGGGGAGGACCTCCTCGCGCCCCCCGGTGCTCGGCTGGATCGGTGGGATCGGAGCCGGGACCTCCGGAGGATCCCCTGACTCTGACTGGACTCCTTCGCTGGAGCCCCCTCCCTCCGAGCGAGAGGCCGAAGAGGGTCCCGGCGACGTGTGCTTCGGCCCCCTCACAATCCTCTTCTTCTTCGGGCGGTTCGGAGAAGAGCAGCCGTCCGCATCGCCCGCCTTCCTCTTCGAGACGTCCCGGAGGATCTCGCCCTCCGGCAGAGGCGGGGGCGTGAGCTCGAGCGCCCCCCACACTCTGTTGGAGCGTTCCCAGGAGCCCACCAGCTCCAACCGGCGGGTCCGCTCGGCCGCGGTGGGAACCCCCAGGATCCTCTCCGCCGAGCGAGCGATCTCTTCGGGTGTCCGAGCGACGAGTGATCCTGCACCTCTTTCGTCAGGGCCATCCCTCAAGCTCGCCAAGGCAAGACCGAAGGCGAAAGAAAACTGAGACGTACCAAGTTGGCGAGAGAGCTCCGCCGGCACCGACGCGTCCCGGCTGCTCCGGAGCAAGGCGGGCCACTCCTCCTTCAGCGGGGGGATGTCGAGGGCCACGAATTCCTCCGCCAAGTCCCGCATGCTCATCCGGCGGGCGACGATTTGGAGAAGTTGTACCCTCGCCGAGATGGCCCCGGAGCTGACTTCGACCCGCGCCTCTCTCCGGAACCAGATGTGGCGCGGTATTCCGGCCAAGCCGGAGGTGAGCCCTACGCGAACGTAGAACCACCGATTCACCCACTTCGAGTACCACCTTTCGTTGGTGGCCTTCGCCGGGAAGGAGTCCGCGTACCTCCTCCGGAGCTGGAAGTTGATGCTCCCGAAGGCCAGCACCCGGCCGTCCTTCTTCTTCGGTTGGCAGAGGGCTTCGTGCATCTCAGCGAAGACCTCCGCCCTCCCTTCGCAGCCTTCAGCGCGCATGGCCCACTCGAAGATGGCGAGGCGGGCCACGGCGTTGGGGGACAGCTGCGGGAGCTCCACGTGGAACGCCTCCAAGACCCCAGCCAGGAGCTCTGAGGCGGGGAATCCCAGGCCCGCGTCGAAGAAGGCTTCGAAGACGACGACCTCGCCTTCCCGCGGCCGCGGGGCCGTCTCCCGCCCCGGCCTTCTCGCCGGCGTCTCTGGGCCGAGGCGGTTCTTGGTCGCCTGCTCGATCGAGGCTTCGGTGCAGGCAGACGCCCCGAGCTCTAGCGTCTGTTCTCGGAATCGCTCGGAAGCGGGGCGGAGTTCGCGCGCGCCGCGCACCTCTGGCGTGTCAGTCGCCGCCGCCGCCGCCGCGGCCGTCATCTGGCGCTGCAAGAAACGCGGGTCCATCGCCATTGCGGGAACCGGCTTCCTCGACATCCTTGGGGAGAAGATGGGAGGAGCGTAAGGATCAGAGGGCGAGTGGGCAGTGGACTAAGCGGTCGCGGTTGGCGCGTAAGGGTGAAGGAAGAAGAAGCCGTGAAGGGCAAGTGTTTATATATCTTTCGGAAAGGCTGGCGGTTCGGCTTCCATTTCGGTTAGCGCGTGAACGTGGCGGTTTACGCGGCGCCGCATTCAAAACTGGGTGGCGCATCGGGGCGCGGGGGCGATCTCTCGGCGATCCGCCTCTTCGGCGCCGCCGGCACGCGTATTAACTGCTCTCGGCGGCGCTCGCGCGGCCCCTCGGGGTTGGAGCCCCCGTGGTCAAGATGCGCCAGTCCCCAGTTAGATCGGTCAACCTCCCCTCGGTGCCTCGGAGGTGGGCGGAGGCCCGAGGCAGGGTCTAATCCCCCGGTCTCTCGGCTCCCCGTCTCAGCGCGCTCCGGCGCCCCGGCGGACGCAGCACCCTAAAGCAAGGTACGCACTCTTGTGAATTGGCGGGATTATCTTGTGCGCTTCCACCCCCTCCCATTGCAGGACCACGAGCGGGAAGAAGCGAGGGGCTACTGTTGGGGGAGATAATCCCTGGAGTCTGCGGAGTGGGCCCCCCCAGCCGGGGGGCCCAAGCTTGATGACGGAGGTCACCGTCCGGAGGAGCGTGGCCGGAGGTCACCGTCCGGAGGAGCGTGGCCGGAGGTCACCTCCCGGAGGAGCGAAGCCGGAGGTCGCCCTTCGGCGTAGGACACTGGAGCCCGCCTTCCGGGGGCTGAAGGTCCGAAGCTCCCGGCAGGCCCGGCGAGACGAGCCCAAGGAGAGTCTTGGCGGGAAAAGGACTAGGCGGTCGTACGAAGGACAGGATCGCGATCTTCTGAGCCGTGTCGGGCGGCGCAGGAAGCGCCCGACACGGTTGATACGCTGTCAGAATCGAATCTTCTTGTCTGTACTATGTATCGCCTATTTTGTCTGTACTACCAGTCAGAGTTGGTCGGGGGGCCGTTGGCAGCCCGGAGGCGCTTAGTCCTCTGGGCGGGGCGCCCTATAAATACCCATCACTACAGTTGTAACAGGCAGGCTGATCAAGGCATTGAATACACTACTCTCATTTTCCACTAAAACCTGCTGGTTCGATCCGTCGTCCCAACATTGACAATTGGACTCATCAAGTGAGACTAAATGCACTCAAAAGAGACACAAACTCAAACTCCCACTGAAATGCAACTCCCCCTCAAAATAAGCAGTGAATGCAACTGGGTGCAAGTGGAGTGTAAAAAGCATGCTTCTCAGATATGATTGACTGCAATTACAACATCTAGAAAATATATCACAAAATACTGTCTAAGACACATGGCATGATCAGAGCAATAGATGATATCCAAAGAAAGTCATTAGCACACATTTTTATATTTTTGCAATTAAAAGCATCACCACATTTTCTAGTTGACAAGCAAGGTAAAACATGAGATGCAAAGGCTAGCTGATATCTACCAAGATAAGCATTGTCCAGAACAAAGAGCTTCAGCAAAACTTGTTATCTTTTTAATTTTCAAGTTTTTTCTTTTTCTTTTTTATTTTTGCCAGGGGTTATTTGCATGTCAACCTTATGCTAACCGACCAAGTCAAGCCTAGACTAGAACAGGACCATCAGAAGCTTAAGACATTGGTATTGGCATACATTACAATGTCCTAGTTCATATCAAAGTGATATGGTAAGCAGTCCAGAACAATGCAATGCGACACAGCAAACCCACCTGGATCTTTTCAATCAAGCATGAAAGGCATGTATTTTTCATTTTTCTGTTTTTATCATTTTATAGCATATTTTCCATGTTAAAGCATATAGATGTCCAAGTTGCATATCTGCATCTAAGTAAGGAACTGGCTATCAAGCATGTAAACGATAGCAAAAGCATTCAACCTACACATGCTAGTTACCAGAAGCAATGGTGATCATTTTTCAATTTTAAAGCATAAAAGCCATGCATATGATAGATATCAGATATATCAGGTGAACTGAAACAAGCATGATCATCAATAGGTATTCAAAAGCATATACATACAAGAATGAGTAAAGCAAGTCAATCATATAACAGAAGCAAGCTCAAAGTGTGATATATAAATATGCATGATATGAACTCACACGAAAAGACTCAATAAAAGAGTAAAGAAGAAATAAAAGACTCAAATATTCTAAAAAGGATACACAACTCTCAAATCCCCTCAGAAATGCTCAAACGTAGATTGATCTATGGGTTTGGTAAGAATGTCAGCCAACTGATGATGGGTATCAACATGAACAAGGTCAATGACACCTTTCTCATATTGATCCCTCAGAAAGTGAAAGCGCACATCGATGTGTTTGGTTTTTGAATGTAGACATAGGTTTTTCCCTACACTAATTGTGCTGGTGCTATCACAAAACAAAGGCACTCTAGCAGGGAAAGACAACCCAAAAGCTCTCAAGGTGGAAATCATCCAAACCAACTATGAGCAGCAGCTAGCAGCAGCTACATACTCAGCCTCTGTAGTGGAAAGCGCAACTCCAGATTGTTTTCAAGAAGACCAAGAAACAAGCAAATAACCGAGAAACTGGCAAGTACCGGAAGTCGACTTGCTATCCAGCTAGCACCCACCAAAATCAGCATCGGAAAAACCAGATAACTCAAGAGATGATGATGCTGAATAATAAAGACTCAGATCAGGCGCATAGGTCAGATACCTAAAAATGCGCTTGACAGCCTACCGATGAGATCCGCGTGGTGAACACTGGAAGCGCACGCATAGTCCCACAGTGAACTGAATGTCTAGTATCATCATAGTGAAGTACAGAAGCGATCTGATCATCTCTCGGTACTCTCTCTTGTTGACCTTGACACCGCTCTCATCCTTGTCCAGACCCCCAGATGTGCCCATGGGGGTCATATGAGGCTTCAACTCTCCACCGAAGTCGAACTTCTTTAGCATGTCCCGCATGTACTTGCTCTGGTGGATGAAGATGCAGTCCTTGGTCTGCTTGATCTGGAGCCCTAAGAAGTACTTGAGCTCACCCATGAGGCTCATCTCGAACTCACTGTGCATCTGCTCAGAAAACTTAGACACAAGCTCATTAGTAGAACCACCAAAAATAATGTCATCCACGTAAATCTGAACATTCAAGAAATCTGAGCCAACTCTGAGCAAGAAAAGAGTTTTGTCCACAGAACCCATCACAAAGCCATTCCCCAACAAAACTACTTTAAACGATCATACCAAGCCCTGGGGGCTTGCTTCAAACCATATAAAGCTTTCTGCAACTTGAAAACATGTCAAGGAAACTTAGGGTTTTCAAAGATGGGGGCAGCCTAACATAGACCTCCTCCTCTATGTACCCATTCAGAAAAACACTCTTGACATCCATTTGAAAAAGCTTAAAACCTTTAGAAGCAGTGAATGCCAAAATTATGCGAATGGACTCAAGACGGGCAACAGGGGCGAAAGTCTCCTCAAAATCAATACCCTCTTTCTGGAAAAAACCCTGGGCAACTAATCGAGCTTTGTTGCGCACCACAACCCCATCTTCACCTTTCTTGTTCTTAAACACCCACTCGGTGCCTATGGGGTTGCAACTTGGTGGCATCTCAACTAGTGTCCAAACCCGATTGCAAACAAAGTTTCAAGCTCTTCTTGCATGGCATTTATCCAATTTGCATCAGATAAAGCATGAGCAACATCTCTAGGGACAAAGGTGGCAACAAAAGCAGACTCATCAAACATAGCGAGTGAACCAGCTTGAGAACGCAAAGATCTCGTGGTGAGATCGCCAATGATGAGCTGAAGGATGATCACGCTGAACTGGTCGGGATCCTAGGTGATCAGATGTCACCACACCGGAGTCAGCAGCTGGCATCTCTGGACTTGACTAAGGGGGCTCGATCGAAGTGGAAGTAGTGATAAAAGGTCCGCCCTCGTCCTTAGTCAAAATCTCAGAAGGTGTGGGGTCTACAGGCTGTGCAGAAGGTCCACCCTCATCAACAGTAGGAGTCTCATCATCTTCCTCGAAGATTGACTCTCCAAGCTCATCATCACCATAAAGCTCAAAAGGAGTAAGCAAAGGCATGGACTCATCGAAAGAAACCTCGCACGTCTCGAAAAGCTGCTGGGAGTCGAGGTTCCAAACACGGAAGCCTCGAGAATGTAAAGAGTAACCAAGAAAGACTCCATCCCAGCAACGAGACTAAAACTTGTCCAAATGCCCTCCCTTCTTGAGCACAAAGAACTTGCAGCCAAATGCTCGCAAGTGACTCACCTTGGGCTATCTGCCAAACCACAACTCATATGAAGCCTTACCTAAGTAAGCTCTAAGAAAAATGCGGTTGGCAAGATAGCAAACCATATTCATGGCTTTAGCCCAAATGCGCCTAGGAGTCCTATGCTCATCGAGCATTGTCCTAGCCATCTCGACCAGTGTGCGGTTCTTTCGTTCCACAACGCTGTTCTGTGGGGGAGTGTAAGGAGCAGAAAACTAGTGCTCAAGACCTTGATCACTATAGAAGCTAACGAACTAAAAATTCTTGAACTCAGAGCCATTGTCAGATCGAATTGCTCGCATCCGACCATTGTTCTCATTCTTCAGCTTTAGGATCAGATCATGAACAAAATGGAAAGCCTCATCCATAGACTCCAAAAAGAAAACCCACAAGAATCGAGAAAAATCATCAACTATCACAAGGGCGTACCACTTCCCACCGACTGAACGTACCCAAGCTGGACCAACAATATCCATGTGTAAAAGCTCTCCTGGGTACGAAGTCATCACCTGAGTCACAGGTGCGTGAGAAGCAGCAACCATCTTCCAATGATGACAGGGATGACAAACTAGATCCTTCTCCATATTAAGCTTGGGCAATCGGCGGATAAGGTCCATAGAACTCAATCTGACTAGCAAATCAAAGCTCAAATGACCTAACCTCCTATGCCACCTCTGAGGAGCCATGCTGAATAGCGTGGGCCTCATGGCTCCAGATGTGATGAGTCATTGTCAAACAATAGTCAAAGAGGACTGAAGAAGAGAGGAGATCTGCTGTTTCATGGGCCGCGTGTGACTCAGGTACATGGGCAGCGAGCGACTGTCGGGCAGAGGAGGCTGCGAAGTCGGGCTAGCCCAATCCGGGTGCATGGGCCAGAAGCAGTAGAAGACCCACTGGGCTGTTGACCAGGACTGACTCAGGTACACGGGCGGTGAGCGATTGCCGGGCTGAGAGAGCTGCGGAGTCGGGCTGGCCCAATCCGGGTACCTAGTGCAAAGTCGGTGGAGGCTTTGTCAGTTTCAGTGTAAAACTGACAACCGTTGATTCTGTATCCGACTGTCCAGAAGAGAAGCCGTAGTCGCTACGAAAACTTAGCTTCCAGATAAGTCATCTGTAACTCTAGGCCCACAGTGAGTCAGTCGTGTCTGTAAAAATTCCTAAGGGCAGTAGAGTCTTTTCCTTTATTTTTGAGTCTGTAAAAACCCTAAGGGGCTGGTAGAATATTCCTAGTGTTGGGCTGCCTATAAATAGGACCCCAATCCCTAGGGTTTGGACTACCCTTTTGGCTGAAATCAAATCCACTCTATTGGGTCACTTTTTGTCTCTTGCCTTGCCTCTCTCTCTCTTCTCCTGTTCCCTGCTTGCGCCGCCAGGATGTTTTGCTCCTATGTTTAATGCCTTGCTTTTAATGTTGCAGTAAATGCTCCATTTCCTTGTGTGCAGCATCTGCAAAGTTTTTAATGGCTACATTTCATTAGCATAGCAAGTTTTCCCATGATTTTTGAGGTTTTGGAAGCTTCGGCTGGGTGTGTTCTTCACGCTAGTAGTACTAGTTCTTGCTGTTACAAGTAGCACTACTTTCCTGCAGCTACAGTGTTTTGTGCAGCTTTTCACCTTCTACTGCACAGCTTTTTGATCGAAGTTGACAGGCTCTAGCAACTTTCCTGGCTGTTTTCTGGCGAAGCCATCTTCTCTGTTCGAAGCCCCTCAGCTCCGTGAGGCAGGCTTCGATCTGACATACTCGAAGGCTTCGTTCGAACTTCGAACTTCATTCTGTGTCCTGTATTGTTAGCTTCGAAGTACTTTTGGAACGGATAGCATCGCATACTTCGAACGTCAGTGCGAAGGTACTCTGGCTCTAGCTGTTCGAAGCTCACTTCGATAGGTTTCGAAGTTGTCTTCGTAGCTTGTCGGTTTGCTAGGCTTCATTTTGGTTTCTTTGCTCTCTTTTCGAAGCTTGCTCTTTTCGAAGGTAGAGTATAGTCTTCGGTTTTGGTCTCTGTCGAGTGACAGGCTTCGCTTCTTTGTTCGAAGGTTGTTCGTTTGTGTTGCGTTCGAAGTTTTCTGTTCGAAGGTCTAGCTTCGAAGCACTCGGTTCGGAGCTGCATTCGAAGCTGTATTCGAAGACTTGGCTTCGAAGTACATACTTCGAAGCAGGCTCCATCTTTGTCATACTTCGCTTCGAAGCACACTTCGATTCTTGTCCCGTCGAACTAGGCTAGACCCAAACACCTTCGGCATCTTCGACACGCTTCGCAACTAACCTCCGAAGCAGGCTCCGTCACCAACCTCCGAAGCAGACCTCGACGTGCGAAGGAGGCTTCGCCAAGTTCCGAACAGGAGACAAATTTGGACAATAACTTCTCTTTTCACCTTACATATACTTAGATCATTTCATTGGGAAGTTTAGGCCTAATATACAGTATTCATCTGCCTAGTTGCTCGTCTTTATTAGTTCTCTGTATATCATCAGTTGCTTCTAGGTTAGATACCTTTAGACTTAGGCCTTCTGATTATTTTCTGCTGCGTAGTCTTTTGAGGTGCGTTGGGTATTGGGAACAGGCCATTGATTCGAAAGAATTTTTAAGGCGCCCATTCACCCCCCTCTGGTCGCTACTTTCGGTCCTACAACCTCCAAATCTCAGAAGAGGATCCAGTGATCAAACAACGAGAAGGGACAAAAGAACTAGAGAAATCAATTCGAAAAACCTTACGGAAGGGTAAGATCTGGCAAACCAAAGATCCTCTAGAATCAACAACAGAAGACATGCCCTTCTTAAAACGAACCTCTAAGCCCTCCTCAAGAAGTTGCGAAACAGAAACCAAATTGAAACCCAAATTTTCAACCAAAGCAACATTCTTCAAGGAGAAATGCTCAGAAATCCGAACTAAACCAATGTCATGTACCTTCCCTCGACCATTGTTCCCGAATGTGATGTACTCCTTGGAGCTCGGGGAAGTGAGGCTGGAGAACCATCTGCGATGTCCCATCATGTGGCGAGAGCATCCTGAGTCCATTATCCATATGTCCTCCAGGCCCCGATCCTGCAATATCAATGGTAATAAGGGGGAGAAAATGGTCCGACACCAGGTTTAGCAAAATAGCTAAATAAGTGTCGAGCCATCTGCTCAACAGAAGGAAAGCAGAAAGAATCATAAGTGTCTGGGCCAAAGAGCGGCTCAAAGAGAGGTCCTCTGTTCTGCCTAAAGTCACGGCCACGAGGTCCAAAGTCGTATCCAGAGCAACCTTGTGACGCCCCAATTTTAGCAAATTGGAACATTATTGAATTTCCATAGAAAAACAATAATAATAAGAGGTTCATCATGCGACAACGTACATGCGGTCAAACATCTGTGGTTCGCAGACCACATTATTACATAAGTGTAAAATTAAAAGATACTATAAAAACAAACTGCATGACGAACGCCTTCTTCAGGATCTTCTTCTTGACTGGGTCGCTACTCCAGATCATCTTCCTCATAGTAGGCAGCCTCTGAAGTGTTTGTCCAACGGGTATGAGTACAAAAGTACTCAACAAGCCACCGAGAATGCAATAGTAATGCGGGATAATAACAAAGGAATGATAGTGGCTTAAAGTGCGGAAAAGTACATTTTTCAGTTGCAGCATTTAGTGTAGTCAAATTTAATTATGCGGAATAATAAACATGAACAATGTAATATCATCTAACTCGAGGAGTATGTTTTCCCTCCTCGCTCAACAGTCCTTACATGCCAAGTCATCATGCAACATTCATAAATATAAACTAACTGCGAGTAGTCACGCAACCCACCCTTGACTGTGGGCTCGGTTTTTCGAAAAGATTTAGACTTTGATCAGAGCTGTACCACTGTACCCACAAGGCATGCACTCATCCCATACACCAAAGTGTAACGAGATGACCCATACCATGGGAACTCGTGCCAAAACCTCAGCATGAAATGCTCCGAGCCAATAACACCCGCTCTAGGTTTCACCGGCGCGCCCGGCCACTCCAGGCTAACGTCGCACCCCCTTTTGCACCACGTCGGTACAAGCCACCCACAGGTGCTGCTTGACCCATCTCCAAGTGGTGCCTCAAGTTGGAACACTCCATACCTTAGTTAGGACTTACCCACTAGACTTGTGGTTAGTACGGAAATGTATTGCAACGGATCCCGCAGACCGGTACTTATAGTGCCCCGGGTGCTACCGACCAATGCCCTAGCTTGCACCCGGAATCCACCATGATTACATACTTAACCAAAACTCTATCACCAATAGAATTCCAAGGATGAGAATAACGGGGATCATATAATGGAACTCAAATCTCTACGACTCATGTTTAACCTATAGCAGCTGTGCCAATAGATTGGACACTATCTCATAGTACTAATAATATGCTGACAAGGAGTTTAGGCTCTATAGCATGGCTTGGTGTGACGCCCCGATTTACCAAATCGGAACATTATTGAATTTACAAAGAAAAACAATAATACAAGAGGTTCATCATGCGACACGTACATACGTGCAATCATTCGTGGTATGCAGACCACGTTATTACATAAGAGTAAAATTAAAATAAACAATAAAAATAAACTGCATGATGAACGCCCTCTTCAGGATCGTTCTTCTTGACTGGGTCACTACTCCAGACCATCTTCGTAGTAAGCATCCTTTGAATTGTGTGTCCAACGGGTATGAGTACAAAAAGTACTCAACAAGCCACCGCAAATGAAAATAGTAATGCAAGGTAATAACAAAGGAAGGACAATGGCTAATAGTGCGGAAAAGTACATTTTTCAGTTATTGCATTTAGTGTAGTCAGATTTAATCATGCGGAATAATAAACATGAACATCATAACACCATCTAACTCGAGGAGTACGTTTTCTCTCCTCGCGCAACGGTCCTTACATGTCAAATCATCATGCACATTCATTATAAGTAAACTAACTGTGGGATGTCACGCAACCCGCCCTTGACCTTGGGCTCGGCTTTTCGAAATGGTTTATGACTCTGATCAGAGGTGTACTACTGTACCCACAAGGCACGCACTCATCCCATACACCAAAGTGTAACAAGATGACCCATACAAAGGGAACTCGTGCCAAAACCTCAGCATGAAATGCTCGAAGCGATAACCACCCATTCTAGGTTTCACCGATGCGCCGGGCCACATCCCGGCTAACGTCTGTTGACACAGAAACGTGCCCCCGCACTTGGGTCAGTTCGGCAATCCAAAAGTGCACGGATACTTAGGGACAAGCCTAAGCGTGATGTAGCACCGACGCCGCGTTCTGACTACCCTTAATAGTGATAAGGGGGTGGAGTCGCCAGGCAACCAGATTACACAAAATAATCCAATTAGCTGAAAGAAATAGGTTAAATAGGTTAAAATCAGCAAACCAGTTCGAAGAAATCCTTCCCAAGGCCAAGCCCCGAAGGAGAGATTGCAACGAAGGTTATTGTAAAAGATGACAAGGAATATTCATTTCAATTTGGCAAAGACTTGCCTCCAGAAGTCGCTACTTCGTTAGAGAAAGTAGTTGAGGAGAATTTAGATGTCTTTGCTTGGTCTGATGAAGTCATCACCGGAGTCAGTCGGGATATTATTGAACACAGTCTATTGGTGAACCCGAGGGCCTGGCCTGTTCGGCAAGGACTCTTGAAATTGTCCACAGAGATAGCTATCCTGGCCAAAGACGAAGTGGAAAAGTTGCTGAAGGCTGGAATTATCAGAGAAGTGGCTCATACGGAGTGGTTAGCCAACCCAGTCTTCGTCAGGAAGAAATCTTCCGGGAAGTGGCACATGTGTATTGATTTTACATCTTTGAATAAAGCATGCCCCCGCGACCCCTACCCCATGCCCCAAATTGACCAATTGGTCGACTCCACTGCCGGTTCGGAGTTATTAAGCTTCCTCGACGCGTACTCCGGCTATCATCAAATTTGGTTAAAGCGCGAAGATGAGATCAAGACAAGCTTCGTAACTCCTTCAGGAGTCTTCTGTTATGTAAGAATGCCCTTTGGCTTAAGAAATGCCGGGGCTACTTTTTCAAGGTTAATTGCTAAGGCTCTAGGTCATCAATTAGGTCGCAATGTAGAGGCCTATATGGATGATATTGTAATAAAGAGTGCTTTAAAGCACAAACATAGCCTAGACTTAGCAGAAACATTCAATAGCCTTCGGGCATGTGGAATCCGTCTTAACCCTGAAAAATGTATCTTCGGGGCGTAGGCTAGAAAATTGTTAGGGTATCTAGTTTCAAGCAGAGGGATCGAAGCTAGCCCCACTCAGATAACTGCGTTGCAAAGGATGGCTCCCCCAGAGAATTTAAAGCAAGTGCAAAAGCTGACTGGTCGTCTTGCAGCACTTAGCAGGTTTTTGGCAAGGCCTGCGGAGAGAAGTTTGCCCATCTTTAAAGCATTGAAAGGGTCCGAAGATTTTGCATGGACACCAGAGTATCGAAAGAGCTTCGAGGATATTAAGAATTATCTCAGTAACCTCGCTACACTCACGGTGCCTATTGCGGACGAAACCCTACTCCTCTACCTTGCAGCTACTGGCTCTGCTGTCAGTGCAGTCCTTGTCAGAGAGGTTGATTTCAACAGGAAGTTGGTATAGAATCCAGTTTATTTTGTGTCCGAAGCATTGTCTGGAGCAAAAACAAGATATTCCGAGCTTGAGAAATTCACTTATGCTCTGATAATGGCTTCGAGG
Organism: Zizania palustris; assembly: GCA_019279435.1. Classification (NCBI taxonomy): domain Eukaryota; kingdom Viridiplantae; phylum Streptophyta; class Magnoliopsida; order Poales; family Poaceae; genus Zizania; species Zizania palustris. Next base: position 33,391,102 of record JAAALK010000079.1, on the reverse strand, counting down.
AAGCTAAGGCATTATTTTTTGGCACATAATGTAATTGTACCAACTTCATATCCTTTGGGAGATATGCTCCGAAGTAAGGATTCTACAGGAAGAATTGGGGAGTGGGCTATTGAGTTAGCACCCTTCGGCATATCCTTTGTGGCAAGAACAACAATTAAGTCACAAGTATTGGCAGACTTCGTGGCAGAATGGACTCCCCCTGCAGCATGGGCTTCGGAGAAGCTAAGTGAAGGGATTTGGACTATTTACTCTGACGGAGCTTTCCAAGCATCTGGAGCAGGCGTCGGAGCCGTGATAATTTCGCCTTCAGGGCAAAAGGCAATGTACTCCGCAAGACTCAACTTTAAGTCTACCAATAATACAGCGGAGTATGAGGGAATTTTATTGGGACTTCGAAAGGCACGCGCTCTAGGGGCTACAAGAGTTGTTATTAAGACAGATTCTCAAATTGTAGCAGGGCACGTAGACAAGAGCTTTCAAGTTCGACATCCACAGCTTGCAAAATACTTGGAAGAAATTCGTAAGATTGAAGCAGCATTTAAAGGGATTTCCATTCGGAGTATACCTAGAGCAGAAAATGCGCAGGCTGACATCTTAGTAAAATCTGCAGCCGGAGCTATAGACATACCAGAAGAAGCTTTTTATGAAGAACTCAGTACACCTTCGGTGCCACAAATCCCTGTTGCGGAATTCCTTTGCATTCCAAGTACAGACTGACGAAGTTCAATTAAGGAATTGTTGCAAGGAGAAACAAATATGTCCGAAGGACCACAACTTTCGAGGTTAAAACTCAGAATTCAGAGTTACCATTTAATCAACGGTATTTTATACAAGGCTGGAGTATGTTCCCCTTTGCTCCGATGTATATCTCAAGCAGAAGGTCAATAAATTCTTCGGGAAATTCATGAAGGACTCTGCGGTAGCCATTTAGCCCCTCGTTCTTTGGCAGGAAAAACACTTCGCCAGGGGCTTTATTGGCCTACAATAGTAGCTGATGCGGAGAATTTAGTCCGCACTTGCCAAGGATGTCAATGGATGGGACAAAGAAGTCATCACCCACCAACTACTCTTCAAGTCATTGCTCCAGTATGGCCCATGGCCAGATGGGGTATGGATCTTATTGGCCCCTTCCCAGTAGCAAAAGGAAATCTGAATTTCGCAGTAGTAGCAATCAAATACTTTTCAAAGTGGGTCGAAGCAGAGCCCCTAACAGCTATCACTTCGAATAATGTTCAAAATTTTTTCTGGAAGAATATTATATGCCGGTTCGGAGTGCCTCGGCAGCTGATAGTGGATAATGGAACATAGTTTGATGCAGAACCCTTTAGGAAATTCTGTGAAGACCTAGGCATTCAACTATGCTTTGCTGCAGTAAGATATCCTCAATCTAATGGAGCTGTTGAAAGAGCCAATTGTAATATCTTATCAGGGCTGAATCGAAGAATAGTGGGATTGGCAAAAGGATTGTGGACCGAAGAGCTCCCAAAGATCCTATGGTCCATCCGGACAACTCAGACAAGGTCTACCGGCTTCACTCCTTTCAGACTATTATTCGGAGATGAAGCTATGACACCAACAGAGCTCAAAGGAGGATCCCTTCGCAGCACCGAACCAGAAATAGAAGCAGAAAGACAGACTTCGCTTGATTTAACAGAAGAGACAAGACTTCGAGCTGTTGCAAATTTGTCAAAGTATCAGCAGCAGACGAAGACTTGGTTTGACCCGAAGGTCAAGATTAATGAAGTTAGGCCGGGTCATCTCGTTTTGCGAAGTATCATAGCGCCAGGGAAATTAGGAAATAAATGGGAAGGTCCATACTTAATTGTTCTCTCAGGGCGTCCTGGTTCTTTTAAGTTAGCTAATTTGGAAGGTGAAGAGTTAGCGCATACATGGCATGCGGAGCACCTAAAGCGATATTTCGCATAGGGGCTCCTTGTAATCATTTGTAAACACTTTCCGAATCAATAAAGCATATGGTTCAGATAATGCCTACCCCTCATAAACTTCCCACTTCCTAGTGGACGCACTGGAATAGCGGAGTTGACCGAGAGGGAAGTGTCATTAATTTGAATCATATTTTTTAGACTTCAGACCACTGGTCCGAAGTTTACGACGAGGTGGGAAAGCCACCAAAGAATACGGAGTCCAAGCTATCGGTTGGAAGACATCCGTAAAAAGAGTCCAAGGAGACCAAATAATGCGGAGTCCAAGCCACCGGCTGGAAGACATCCGTAAAAAGAGTCCAAGGAGACCAAATAATGCGGAGTCCAAGCCACCGGCTTGAAGGCATCCGTAAAAAGAGTCCAAGGAGACCACTGCGAATTCCAAACCACCGGTTTGATAGAATTCGCAAAAAGAGCCGAAGGAGGCCAAAACAAACAGAGTTTGAGCTCATGAGCTCCGGATATCCGTGAAAAAAGTCCAAAGTGACCAATCATTTGGGACACTAAAGTGTCCGAAAAGTTGTCCAAAGTGATTTCTTTCAAAACACAAGGTACTAAGTTACCAATCTTCAGACTTCAAGTAGTCGAAGACATTTTATAAGATTTTAATCAATCTTTAAATTGCCGAGGGGCTCCGAACCCACAAAATTGTACTCCTAAGTTTTTCTTTGCGCCTAACCATCTTTGAATATAGTTCGAAGTTGCGTACGCCCAAAGAGGGGCTGGGTCATAGGGAGACAATTTTAAATCAATATTTACTATTCGAACAAATTATGATTACATCATGAAAAATCGGTATCTATACCGAGAAGGAATCGAAGACCCCTTCGATCTCTAGAGCTAAGGTTGGAACGACTAGTTCCAGAGCCAGGAGTTCTAACAACTTTGCGTTTAACTCTCTTGCCTCCCTTCGAAGCTATAAAGTATTTCTGTTCTTGTTGAAGCTCGGCCCAAGTTCGGAGTCATTTGGGGCTCCTTTCCAGCTTCCAAGTTCTTCAGGCTTTTTACCCTGAGCTTCATCTTCATCTTCGGACCATGCAATGTCTTCGGAAGATGAAGTTTCCAAATTAACTTCTTTTTCTTCCTCTTTGATATAAGATAGTATATCTTTGCTTACTTCGGGCGTAATTGCACCGGAGCTATCTCGAGGAACTAAAAATCGAGGTCGTTTGTGAAGTTTTAAAAGATCGAAGGTAGCCCATAGTAGGCGGAGTTCTTCGTTAACGTTTAACACTTCGACATCTTCCATATGAGGCGAAGCCTAAAAACATGATAAGCAAACTTTCATCCATAAATGTACAAAGCATGATTCTTTACATAGTCAAGGTCCTAAGGTAAATCTAGACCAACGGGTTTGGCAGAGGTTGGCTGCTCGAAGCTTGCAACCGAGCTTGCTTTTGGCATTGCCCTACATCAATCCAAGCTTTGATCGTAGTGCGACCTTCGGCTCTCCATGAAGCTTGGAAGGCTTGCCAAGCAGCGGCCACATCTTCGGAAGGATTGAGAAGCTGGTTTTCGTCGAAGGTGATGGGAGCCACCTCTGCGTTCAGAGTTATCGTTATTCCCAGATCTTCGTAGTAGCGAAGTATGCCGATAGCAGCCACTTGATCGGAGAGTTCTTCGTATCGAATGCCTGCCGTCTTCATCGTCTTCACAGCTCCTTGGATCATTTTTAGCCATCGAAGCAGGGAGACGTTGTCATTTGAAGGAAGTGTCCCAGTAGTACCGAAGTACTCTAGAACACCTAGGAGTAGATTCATGACCTCCGCAGCCACCTTCTCCGACTTCAGCTTGTCTTCGAGTAAAGCATCCTTCGCCGAAGTCAGCTCCTCTACCACGCCGGAGAGCCTAGCTGCCTCCGTAGCTAAAGAGTTTTTCTGAGTAAGTTGGTTGCTAGCCTCCTCTGCAGCTTTAGCTTTTTCCTCTTGCAGCTTGACAAGTTCAGCACCCGCTGTAGCATGCTCCGCCCGCATCTTTTCTATTTCCGCTCAAAGCACAATTTGCTCTGCTTCGAGCTCCTTGATCGCAGTTTCCAAGCTTTGTCTAGCCCTCCGCTCTGCCGAGACCATGTCATCCATTTGGGAAACTCGACCTTCGGAAATATTAAGATTTCTCTAAAGAGTGGTAATTTCGTCTCGAAGGCGAAGATTTCCGCGTTCATTTGAAATGTTCGCAGCTCGGGCCAAGACTATTTGCTGCAAAGAGAAAAAACCAAGGTGAGAAATTATTTGTATATAAGACTAATTTTTTTTGCAGATACTTCGTACCTGGTACGCTGCACGCTCCATAGCAGCGTTGAGCTCCGAACCCCCAGCCTCACTCAAGATGGCTACCAAATTTGTCTCCCTGACCTCGCGGCTAGCTCGATCCAAAGGCTCGAGCAAAGTCCGAAGTCCGGTTCTTCGCTCCAAGAAAGGAGCTAGAAGAGGGAGCATAGACAAGGCCCTCTGGCCATCTTCGTTCGGCGAGGGGCCGGAGCGCTGGGCCGTATCTTTTGGAACTCCGGTAAACTGACCCCCATCTGTAGATTGGCTTCTGTCTGTCGATTCAGACGGAGTTGATCCTGAGCTCGGAGCAGGGGGGGTTTATTTTGCCTTTACCTTTTCCAGGTCCCATTTGAGCGTCTTCTGGAATTGGCTCCGGACTGGCCGAAGTCCTAGGATTGGTATCTTCGGGAAGACCCTCTCCCATAGAAGAAGATCCTATTGAAGCAAAGGTATTATATATTGTATAATTTTGCAGGAAAAAAGAGCAAAAGAATTATATGAAGTTTACCTCCGAAGTCTTGTCGACGGGTGAGCATCGGACTGCTTGGCGGGTCGAAGGCTACTCCAAAGTCTTCGTCGGAGTCAGAATTCACAGTTAAATCTTCGACTGTTGGAGCCTCTTCGGGAGCGGCCGTCGTTGCTTCACCCAGAATCGAAGTTGATTCCATAGCAATTTCGACTCCACCTTCGTTCATAGGGGCTTCGTCTCGCGTTAAGTCCTCTTGAGCAACCGAAGTCCCCACTTGCTCAAGGTTGGCTTGAGACTCTGGCACGCTCATAGCATCATCAATATTTGCATCTGTTTGGGCTGCATCCTTGTCGATCAAGTCAACAAGCATTCTACCTTCATCCTCCGAGGAATCGGAGACCGAAGCTATTGGGCTTGAAGGCGCCGTAGTTTTTGGCTTTCGGGCTACCTTCTTCGATGGAGTCTTGGTAGAGGTCGAAGCTCCAGCTTCGGCTTTCCTTTTCTTTGGCCCTTGCTCCGAAGGCACCCAATCCACAAGAGGAGGCAGAACAACTTCGAGTAGCCCCCATACTCGGTTGGACCGCTCCCAAGTACCTACCAATTTAATCCTCCATTCCTTCTCAGCTAGAGTCGGGACTCCTAGAATTTTCTCCGAAGCTCGTACAATTTGCTTCGAAGTCATAGGAGCTGAAGAAGCTGAAAGATGAGTTAACGTTGGTTATTTCTTCCAATAATATACATGACATATGTTGTTTTCGAAGTTACCTGCAGGGCTCGAGCTCGAAGAAATTTTGCGGAGGCCGCCCTCCGTATCTTCCTCGAAGGTGATTGGCCAGTTGGCCATCAGAGGAGGGATTTGGAGTCCGATGAACTCCTCTGCCAGATCCCTCATACTCAGGTGGTGGCTAATCTGCTGAAGTAGGCTCTGGCGAGCTTCAAGCTGGCCTGGATCTGGATGAACAAGAGCTTCCCTTCGGAAGTTTATGTGTCGAAGAGGTCCAGCTAGGCGACTCCCTGCCCCAACTTCGGCATAAAACCATCGGAGGATCCAATCAGTGTACCACCCGGCATTGATGGCCTTGGCTGGAAACCGAAGAGCATACTCGTCTCGAAGTCGGAAGTTAATACTCCCGAAGGCCACCACCATCTTCTCACCTCTGGGGCCTACGAAGGTCTTGGGCTGGCACGAAGCTCGGTGTAAAGCTGCGAAGATTTCCGCTCTGCCTTCACATCCTTCGGCTCGCAACGCCCACTCGAAGATAGAAAGGCGAGCTATCGCGTTCGGAGAGAGCTGGGGGAGAGTGACATGGAATAAATCCAGTACCTCGGCCAGGAAGTCGATAGCCGAAAGTCCCAATCCAGCTTCGAAAAAAGCTTTGAAGACGACCACTTCTCTGGGTCTTGGCGAAGGAATTACTTCTTTTTCTAGGTTTCCGGATCACTATCTCAGAACTGATTTTGCCTTCTATTGCAGCCGTGAGCGATTCCCTCTTGCAGGTTGAAGGCCCCAACTGATAAGATTGATCTGCGTACTTCGTCGACGCCGGGAGGAGATTATGAGGATCATCGTGTTGGGGATTTCTCCCTGGCGCCGCCATTGCTGCCACTACTGGTGTCGGAGTTGCAGTCGCCGATGTCGCCGCCGCCGCTGCAGCCGCAGCCTGCTGCCGAGCCAAGGCTGAAGCCGCCCTAGGAACCTTGAAGCTGGTTTTTGCCATTGGATCGCACGAGTTGCTTGAGAGGAAAAATGGAGGCTAGGGTTTGTCTAATGGCTTGTTTGCACGAAAGTGGTGGAAAGGTATTCGAGAAGGGTCTAGGCCCTCTATTTATAGCCCAGACCATGATTTTTTACCGTTTGCATCTGCCGTTTCGCATTCTTAACCGTTATTTTCTTGTGGAGTTAACGCATCGCGTAACTTCCATTAGAAGGAAAAAGCCAACGGCTATTTCTTCTAAGCCTGAAAAAGCTTTCGGGCTTCTCAAGTTAATTCTAAGATAGTTCGAATGTAATTTTCTTAGAAATTGTTTCAAAGTTTTGCATCTCCACGTATTTCGGAGGTGGATTAAATCTGTTAACCCCTACACATGATTATTTTTCTTGCGTATACTGCTCTCCTAACATTACAGATTTAGCGGAGAAGCGTACTCGAGGGGCTACTGTTGGGGGAAAATATCCCATCTTCGGGGTTATTGCAGTAACATGACAAAGGCCGGTGATTAAGTCAAAGGTTTCTAGCATATAACTCTGGGAATACAGTAGATCAAGTTCGAAGTATGAAGGCGACTCTAGTTCGGAGTATATCTTCGAACTTGGACCTTTCCGAGAGTTTTCTTGCCAGCTAAGATGGAAGACTTATCTTCTTTCTCATTAGATTAGTCTTTTACCATTTTAGCCCTATTAAGGGTACCGAATAGTCTCCACTATGTCGGTTGTAATAGAGGGGTAAAAAGGTCCTTTCCTTAATGGTTGGGCCTATAAATACCCCCCGTTTTACCCTGTAATAGGGACCGAATACAAGTTATTCAATATACATCTTCAAACTGTTTTAAGCTATTATCCTTTCGGAGGCTTGAAATAGTTTACTTCGCAAACATTTTGTTTGTTAGTTTCTAATCTTCAGAAACCTGTTAGCGTAATCTTTTACGCCAACACCTTGTTCAGCGAAAGGCGACGGGGGAACCTCCGGGTAGTATTTCGGCTCCTCGGTGGCGTCGTAGTCTTCTCGATATAAATAAATTAAACGTAACATTCAATTAAACAATCCAAAAATCACACAACATGTATATAAGATTTGATTGGTTTGAACCAGGGGAAATAAAGTTGTTAAGTTTCTGAATTTTATTTTATGGATATTTTAAGATGAACTTTAATGGAATAAAGGCCTTTCTAAATAGGGGTAAAAATGTATTTTAACTTTGTAACTCATTTAAAATAAGAGGTTTAGTGTAAACCTAGTGGTTCTATTGCACTAATATGGAGAGAATAAAATATAATTTGTTCTGAAATGGAAATGAATAGATTTTGGGTTTATCCTAAAGTATATTTGAATACCCTATTAAATAAACAGAAAATACTCAAAATAAATATACTGTTTTTATTGAACCAATATGTGGAGAATAAAATTATGAATTTTCTGGAATTGAAATGGTAAATTTTAGAGTTAAAATGAACAAGATGTGAATTTTAGAAGTTTAAAACTATTTATGAATTTAAATTAAATCCAAAAACATGCGTCGGTCCACGGTGAACCGGATTCACCATGAACCCACGCACTTTGCGCGTGGGATAGATCCAGATACGCCGTTGGATCGTGATCGGAAACATGGGGGTGAGGCAGGGGATTTAAATGAAAATGGACGCGCGAGATTAAAAGACCGAAACGGTACGTGATGGACGACATAGATTCATCAAGGGTTTTAAGAGGATATGGACGCGCACGATTAAACCGTACCATTTCACTGAGATCTGATGGCGTGGATTAAATCGCACATGCGATATAACCTGCATCGTTCGATCACGATTGCACGACCACGATTGAATCCGACACGGCACAGGTACTTTACCCATGCCGGTCGTCTTCTCCGGCGACGGCGAGCGGGCCAGGGGCCACGGCGAGCGACGGCGATGGATCCTAAGGGCTAAAATGGAAAGGGGGAACTACGGGGATCACAAAGGTACCGTTGGCAGGATGAAAGGTCGTTGGAGCGTGGCCGGCGACGAGTGGGGGTGGCGAAGACGTTCGGGTCCTCGTCGGCGATGGCGTTCCGGCGGGGTTCGTCGACGATGAAGTGGTGGACAAGGTCGGGATGACGCCGGTTATCACACGGGTGCAGTCGCTAAGGGTGGAGGAGGACTCCGGTGACGGCGAGCGATGGGTGGAGCACAGGCGGCAGAGTGGTGTTAAAAACGGGGTGACGAGTGCTCTGTTTGGTCTCAGTGCGAATTGGCATGGGGGCTGGACGCGGTGGAGGCGTAGGGTTTAAATAGAGGCGTCAGTGGGGGCAGGGGGCGCAATCGGGGGAGGCTGAGAGTAACGCCGGTGAGGGCCTTCCATGCATGCGAGTGACAGCGGGCGATTACGCGTGGATTAATGGGGGGAAACAGTCGGCGCGTCGTGGGGGTTTTAATGCCGGCGACGAATTAAATCGAGGGGTTGGTGGGGGTGGATCCGATGCAGGATCGGTGGCCGGCGGAGTTAGGGGGGTGGCGCAAGGTGGACGACTGGTCTGACAGGTGGGCCAAGGCGGTCAGCAGGCGCGAGCGTACGGGCGTGGTGGCTAACGGGTTGGGCTGAGGCGTCGGGCGTACGGGGTCATTAGCGCCGACAAGTGGGGCCAAGACGTCGGGCGTGCGCGCGCGGGGGAGAGGGTCACTGACTAGTGGGGTCCGCTTGTCAGTCTGGGGCACGGGGAGGGAGTGGGCTGGTCCGGCCGGTTGGGGAGATTGGGGGAAAAGGGGCTCGTTGCTGTTTGAATTCTTTTCTGGATAAAAATAATTACTGAAAATAGTTTAAAATATTTGGGCTAATTCCAAGGGTGATAAAAATCTGTAAAAATTCTCAAAAATATTTCTAGGCCTTGGGATAATATACAAAATTTTCTAGCTTCTGGTTTGGACATCTCCTCTAGGTTTTAGTGCATTTAAGCCTATAAGGGTATTAAAGGTATTTCAAAATAAATCATTTCCAGAAAAATACAATAATTGGTATTTTTATTTCTCTGAAAATTTGGGGTGTTACAAACCTATCCCCCTTACAAAGAATCTCATCCTCGAGATTGGAGAGTTACTCGAATAGCTTGGGGTATTGGCTTTCAACTTGTCTTCTTTTTCCCATGTGGCTTCTTCAACGGGGTGGTTGTCCCAGTGAACCTTGCAGAAGCGAACCACATGGCTCCTAGTTACTCTCTCCTTAGTTTCCAGAATCCTGACGGGTTTCTCAATGTAGGTCAAGTCTTCTTGGACATTTAGCTGTTGGAGGTCGGCCTGCTCGGTGGGCACACGAAGACACTTCTTTAGCTGAGAGACATGGAACACATCATGGACTCCTGCCAGTGATGGAGGTAGTTCTAGCTGATATGCCACTTCTCCTTGCCGTCGGAGGATCTAAAAAGGTCCGACATAGCGGGGTGCTAACTTGCCTCTCATGTTGAACCTTTAGGTGTCACGGAGGGGAGTGACTCGGAGATAAACATAGTCGCCCTTCTCAACGGCTAGGTCTCTCCGTCGATTATCGGCGTAGCTCTTTTGTCAGGATTGGGCTATCTTCAATCTGTCCCTAATGATCTTGACTTTCTCTTCGGCTTCTCGCAATATATCTGTCCTGAATAGCTGTGACTCTCTGGTCTGATCCCAGAGTAACGGCGTTTTGCAATTATGCCGATAAAGTGCTTCAAACGGGGACATCTGCAGGCTAACTTGGTAGCTATTGTTGTAGGAGAACTCCACATAAGGCAAGTTCTTATCCCACATACCGCCAAAGTCTAGAGCGCAAGCTCTAAGCATATCCTCGAATACCTGGTTGACCCTTTCGGTTTGACCATCGGTTTGTGGATGATAGGCGGTGCTAAAGTTCAGCAGGGTGCCGAGCTCTTCTTGATGGTTCGTCCAAAATTTGGAGGTGAACTGACTCCCTCGGTCAGATACAATCTTCTGTGGAACTCCGTACAAGCACACAATCCGGGTCATATACAACTCGACCAACTTTGCGATGGTGTAATTTGTCTTGACGGTGATGAAGTGAGCCACTTTTGTGAGTCGGTCGATGATCACCCAGATAGAATCATGACCGGCTTGGGTCCTGGGCAGTCCCGTGATGAAGTCCTTTCCTATTTCTTCCCACTTCCATTCGGGGACTTTGAGGGGTTATAACAGTCCGGCAGGTCTCTAGTGCTCTGCCTTGACTCGCCGGCATGTGTCGCACTTGGCCACATACTCAGCTATTTCCCTCTTCATACTGACTCACCAATATTTTTCCTTTAGGTCTTGGTACATCTTTGTACTCCCGAGATGTATGGAGTATAGAGTTTCAAGGGCCTATTGAAGGATGAGGGCCTTTAACTCTGGCTTGTCGGGCACGCATATCCGGTTTTTGAACCAGACGGTACCGTACTTGTCCTCGGAGAATCCGGGGGCTTTACCTTTCCTCATGTTCTATTGGATCTCCAAGATGTCCGGGTCTTCCTTTTGTGTCTCCCGGATCTGGTCTATTAAGAAAGGTCTAGTTTTTAGGGAGGCGAGATACGCTCTGGTGGTGATCCCTAGATTCAGTCTTTCCATCTCCTTGTACAATAATGGGGCCTGATCTTGCACCATGCTGGCATTACAGTACCCTTTTCGACTTAGGGTGTCTGCCACCTCATTTGCCTTGCCTGGATGATAGTGGATGCCCAAGTCATAATCCTTGATCAACTCCAACCACCTTCTTTGCCTGAGGTTCAGGTCTGGTTCGGTGAATATGTACTTGAGGCTCTTGTGATTGGTGAAAACCTCACACCGATTTCCCACAATGTAATGTCTCCATATCTTCAAGGCAAGAACTACGACTGCCAATTCCAGATCATGGGTCGGGTAATTTAGCTCATGTGGCCTCAGCTGGCGAGAGGCGTAAGATATCACCTTCCCATCTTGCATCAAGACACATCCTAACCCTTGACGAGAGGCATCACAGTAGACTTGGAAGTCCTTCCGGATGTCTGGCAGGGTCAGAATTGGGGCTGACACGAGCTTTTTCTTAAGGGTCTGGAAGCATTCTTCACAATCTGGAGTCCATTCAAACTTCCTTCTGCAATAGTCTGGTCATAGGCTTGGCTATCTTCGAGAAATTCTCGATGAATCAGCGGTAATACCCGGCCAATCCGAGAAAACTCCGAATCTCGGTTACATTCGTGGGTTGTCGCCAATTGGTCACTGCTTCTACGGTGGTTGGGTCCACAGCTATTCCTCCGGCAGATATGACATGACCGAGGAACTTCACCTCATACGACCAAAACTCGCACTTGCTGTATTTGGTGTATAATTGCTGTTCCCTTAGCTTTCCGAGGGTCAGACAGAGGTGGGTTTCATGTTCTTCCTTGGTCTTGGAGTAGACGAGGATGTCGTCGATGAATACCATGATGAACTTATCCAAGAACTCCATGAATACATTGTTCATCATGTTCATGAAAAAGGCCGGGGGCATTCGTGAGTCCGAACGACATCACGGTATACTCGTAGAGTCCATAGCGGGAGGTGAAGGCGGTTTTGGGGATGTCTTCGTCTCTAATCCTCAATTGGTGATAACCTGACTAGAGGTCGATCTTGAAAAACACCAAGGATTCTTTCAGTTGATCGAACAGGTCGTCGATTCGAGGCAGTGGGTACTTGTTCTTGATGGTTACGTCGTTCAGGGCTCTATAGTCCGTGCACATCCTTTTAGTCTTGTCCTTCTTCATGGCGAAGATAATCGGTGCACCCCAGGGTGAGTTACTCGGTCGGATATACCCTTTTTGCTCTAGGTCTTTGATATTGATCTTGACTTCGGCTAGTTCATTGGCGGCCATCCGGTATGGGCGCTTAGAGATTGGGGTGGTCCTGGGGATAAGCTCGATTCTGAATTCGATGTCTCGCTTGGGAGGCATTCCTAGTAGGTCCTCTGGGAAGTCGTCCATGTATTCCTTGACTACGGGCACTTCCTCTAGGGCTAGCGAGTGAAGGGACACCTCGTGAGGTTTGCGGTTGGTCATCCGAAAAGTGACGGCTTCGCCTTCAGAGTTGGTCACAGTTACGGACTTGCTGGCACAGTCGATCACTCCTTTATGCTTCATTAACCAATCCATCCCTAGGATGAGGTCGAGTCCGGTGCACTCGATGAGGACTGGCTCAGCCCAAAATAACACTCCTTGAATCTCTATCCTTACCTTAGGGCTGAATAGGTGGGCTAAGGTCTTCTTGCCGGGGGTGTCAATCATCATAGGGGCGGTTAGAGGGAGTACTTCTAGGTCGTTGGTTTTCACAAAGTACTTCGAGATGAATGAGTGTGTTGCCCCAGAGTCAAACAGTACTATAGCAGGTATGGAATTTACGGTGAACATACCGAGTATGACTTCAGGAGCTTCCTGAGCTTCCTCCATGCTGATGTGGTTGATGCGGGCGTGAACCACCTGGTTGGATGCTGCACCTTTTGGCTGCTTGGGGTGAGGACACTGGTGCGAGTACTGCCCTTCCTTCCGGTAGTTGAAGTAGACAACCGGCTTTCCCTGGCGGTCCCTCATGATCGGGGCCTTGGCGGCGGGTGGCGGCTGAGCGGCCGGAGCTGGTGGAGCGGGGCGGGGATGCCCGACGTTGGATCCACTAGCGGCGTGTGGCGGCCTGTAGGCGGGCGCTGGTGGTGGAGGGACGAAGCGGGGCCTCTGAGGGTTCGCCTGATGATGCTTGAATGCAATCATCTTCCTCTTCTTGAGGTCCAACTTATTTTGCTCAGTCTCTTGGATGAGCGCTTTATTTACCAACCGTTGAAAGCTGGCGTAGTCGGTAGCGATGAGCTGAATGGATATCTCATCCTTAAGTCCCCTGAGGAACTTGGCCTGGCAGAGGGCGTCAGTTTGCACCTCTTCCGGCGTGTAGCGGGCCATGACGGTCCAGATTCCTTGTTGCAGGTCGCGGAACTCTTGCTGCTTAACCACGATGACTCTGGCGGGGACGTGGGCGACATGGAAGGCGATGGTGAACTCCGCCCAAGTCATCACGTGGTCCTCCGGTTGGGACTCACGGTAGTTGTCCCACCATTCTGCGGTGGGACCCTCGAGTTGATGAGTGGCGAACGCCACTCTCTCCTGGTCGGTGCAAGGGAGGAGGTCCAACTTCTTCCCGATGGTCTGAAGCCTCCATGGGTTTGGTCGTGCTGGAGAAGATAGGGGGTCGCACGCGCAAAAACTCGGAGAGTTGAGGCGTGGGTGCGGGGACTGGTGCACGTGGGATGGGCTCCACGTTCTGTTGTTGCAACCGGTCCAACTTTGCCTGTTAGTGCTGCATCTGGGTGAGGAGGGCAGTTATCAGCTGGTTCTGATTTGCCATCATCTCAACCAAGGTGGGATGGATGGCGGATGGTGGCCTAGTCTGACGTTGGCCCGTTGCGCCCCAGTTGGGCACAACACTCCCGGGCAGACCGTTGCTTGCCCCTTATCCATTGTTGGACCCGGTGTTCTGATTATCAGCCATCTTCTGAACATACAAGATTTTTAGTCATAAGAGTAAGGTTTTGAATGAATATTTAGCCAAAACAGCCCAGAGGGGCTCATATATATATATATAAGTGGTATAAAATGTTCATTACATCAATGTTTTTATTTTAATCCACCTACAACACAAGTCATTGCAGGTGGTACCACAATCACAAAATTATTAAAATCAACGAAAACTACCACCTACTCGTCATCCGGGGCGGTCTCCGTGCTCTCGGAACCACGAGGGTCCTGAGGGACGGTGGGCTCGAAAAATTCTCGATGATAGGGTCGGAGACGATGGCGGGGCGCGAGGCAGGAGCACTGGAGCTGGACGGTCCGGTGGCCGTGGGGTGTGGCGGGATCCTCTTGGGGCGAGGGGCGGGATCGTGGATGGGCTTCTTCCTCCTCGGGACGAGGGGAACCATCTCTGCTATGTCCTTCTGTAGTTGTATTATCTTATGCTACAGCTCGCCATTTTGTCAGATCAGGTTCTTCGTCTCCTGACGAAGGAACTCAACCGCCTTGTGGTGCTCCTCGGCGTCGAGCACTGCCTCGGTATGGAGATCATCCATGGCCTGAAGAAGACGCATCTGCCGGGCCATGACTGGATTGCGATCGGAGTGGACTCCGATGTAGATGCTGCGGTGGGCACCGGGAGTGCGCTTCGGCACAAGCCGGAAAGACGTGTTCTGAAGACGATCATCGTAGATCATCCTCAGCTCCATGAGGGCTTGGAGGGCGACGCGTTGGTACATAACGTCAAAGGTTGGGCCCCCAAGTGCTGCCGTGAAGAATGGAAGGTGCTTGCCGGATCCATGGATGGTGAGGGAGACGTCGCAGGGTCCTGCAAACTCTTCCATGTACATGTCATGGAACTCGGGCTCAAAGAGGAATCCAAGGAAGGTGACCATCATTCGAAGCTCCCTGACGAAGCCCTCGAAGTGGCGGCAAAAGCTGTGCACTTGATAGACCGGCATCTACAAAAACAACAAGTTGAAGAAAAGTGAGGGGAGGAACAAAGTTATAAAGTAGGTTTTCGTGAAATAGTTTTTATCCAACTAAGTGCTAGGCTTGTCCATTTGGCTTCCTACAATCAAGTCGGATCTGATACCATCTTGTGACGCCCCGATTTACCAAATCGGAATATTATCGAATTTCCAAAGAAAAACAATAATACAAGAGGTTCATCATGCGACACGTACATACGAGCAATCATTCGTGGTACGCAGACCGCGTTATTACATAAGAGTAAAATTAAAATAAACAATAAAAATAAACTGCATGACGAACGCCCTCTTTAGGATCTTTCTTCTTGACTAGGTGGCTACTCCAGACCATCTTCGTAGTAAGCATCCTCTGAATTGTGTGTCCAACGGGTATGAGTACAAAAAGTACTCAACAAGCCACCGCAAATGAAAATAGTAATGCAAGGTAATAACAAAGGAAGGACAATGACTAATAGTGCGGAAAAGTACATTTTTCAGTTATTGCATTTAGTGTAGTCAGATTTAATCATGCGGAATAATAAACATGAACATCATAATACCATCTAACTCGAGGAGTACATTTTCCCTCCTCGCACAATGGTCCTTACATGTCAAATCATCATGCACATTCATTATAAGTAAACTAACTGTGGGATGTCATGCAACCCGCCCTTGACCGTGGGCTCGACTTTTCGAAAAGATTTATGACTCTGATCAGAGGTGTACTACTGTACCCACAAGGCACGCACTCATCCCATACACCAAAGGGTAAAAAGATGACCCATACCATGGGAACTCATGCCAAAACCTCAGCATGAAATGCTCCAAGCGATAACCACCCGCTCTAGGTTTCACCGGCACGCCGGGCCACATCCCGGCTAACGTCGCACCCCCTTATGCACCACGTCGGTACAAGCCACCCGCAGGTGCTGCTTGACCCATCTCCAAGTGGTGGCCTCGGTTTGGAACACTCCATACCTTAGTTAGGACTTACCCACTAGACTTGTGGTTAGTACGGAAGTGTATTGCAATGGATCCCGCAGACCGGTCCTTATAGTGCCCCGGGGGCTACCGACCAATGCCCTAGCTTGCACCCGAAACCCACCATGCATATACTTAACCATCACTCTATAACCAACAGACTTCCAGGGATAAGAATAAACATGTATCATATAGTAGATTCCAATCGCTACGACTAATTCTTAATCTTATAGCAATCGTGTCGATACATTGGACACTAGCTAATAGTACTAATAATATAGTGACAAGGAGTTTAGGCTAGATAGCATGGCTTGGGTTGCACATCAAGGTCGGGGGATCTAAATAAATATATTGTAAGGCTTTCATTTGACTAATGCATGTATATCCTATGTGTTTTAGCGATAGCTTAGTAAAACATGAGTTCAATATGCTCAAAAGATTGGTTTGGTGACTTGCCTTGTTAAGCGAAAGGCGATGGGGGAACCTCCGGGTAGTATTCTGGCTCCTCGGTGGCGTCGTTGTCTTCTCAATATAAATAAATTAAATGTAACATTCAATTAAATAATCCAAAAATCACACAACAGGTATATAAGCTTTGATTGGTTTGAACCAGGGGAAATAAAGTTGTTAAGTTTCTAAATTTTATTATATCGATATTTTAAGATGAACTTTAATGGAATAAAGGCCTTTCTAAAGAGGGGTAAAAATGTATTTTAACTTTCTAACTAATTTAAAATAAGAGGTTCAGTGTAAACCTAGTGGTTTTATTGCACTAATATGGAGAGAATAAAATATATTTTTTTTTCTGAAATGGAAATGAATAGATTTTGGGTTTATCCTAAAGTATATTTGAATACCCTATTAAATAAACAGAAAATACTCAAAATAAATCTACTGTTTTTATTGAACCAATATGTAGAGAATAAAATTATGAATTTTCTGGAATTGAAATGGTAAATTTTAGAGTTAAAATGAACAAGATATGAATTTTAGAAGTTTAAAACTATTTCTGAATTTAAATTAAAACCAAAAACAGGCGTCGGTCCACGGTGAACCGGATTCACCGTGAACCCGTGCACTGTGCGTGTGCGCCGGATCTAGATCCGCCGTTGGATCGTGATCGGACACGCGGGGGTGAGGTGGGGGATTTAAATGAAAATGGACGCGCGAGATTAAAAGACCAAAGCGGTACGCGTTGGACGACATAGATTCATCAAGGGTTTCAAGAGGATATGGACGTGCGAGATTAAACCGTACTGTTTCACTGAGATATGATGACTTGGATTAAACCGCACATGCGATATAACCTACGTCGTCCGATCGCGATCGCACGGCCTCGATTGAATCCGACACGACACATGTACTTTACCCATGCTGGTTGTCTTCTCCGGCGACGGCGATTGGGCCAAGGGCCACGGCGAGCGATGACGATGGATCCTAAGGGATAAAATGGAAAGGAGGAACTACGGGGATCACGAGGGTACCGTTGGCGAGACAAAAGGTCATCAGAGCGTGGCCGGCGATGAGCGGGGGTGGCGAAGACGTTCGGGTCCTCGTTGGCGATGGCGTTCTGGCGGGGTTCGTCGATGATGAAGTGGTGGATGAGGTCAGGATGATGCCGGTGATCACAAGGGTGCGGTCGCCGAGGGTGGAGGTGGACTCTGGCGACGGCGAGCGATGGCTGGAGCGCGGTTGGCGGAGTGGTGTTAAAAACGGGGTGGCGAGTGCTCTGTTCGGTCTGAGTGCGAATTAGCGTGGGGGCTAGACGCGGTGGAGGCGTAGGGTTTAAATAGAGGCATCGGCGGGGGCAGGGGGCGCAATCGGGGGAGGCCAAGAGTAACGCTGGTGATGGCCTTCCATGCATGTGAGCGGCAGCGGGCGATTACGCATGGATTAATGGGGGGAAACGGTCGGCGCGTCATGGGGGTTTTAATGCCGACGATGAAATAAAGCGAGGAGGCCGGCGGGGGCGGATCCGAGGAGGGATCGGTGGCCGGTGGAGTTAGTGGGGGTGGCGTGAGGTGGACGACGGGTCCGACAGGTGGGCCAAGGCGGTCAGCGAGCGCGAGCGTATGGGCGTGGCGGCTGACTGGTGGGGCCGGGGCATCGGGCGTACGGGGTCGTTAGCGCCGACAGGTGGGGCCAAGACGTCGGGCGTGCACGTGCGGGGAGAGGGTCACTGACCAGTGGGGTGCGCCTGTCAGTCCGGGGCGCGGGGAGGGAGTCGGCTTGGCCGGCCGGTTGGGGAGATTGGGGGAAAAGGGGCCCGTTACTATTTGAATTCTTTTCTGGATAAAAATAATTACTAAAATTAGTTTAAAATATTTGGGCTACTTTCAAGGGTGATAAAAATCTGTAAAAATTCTCAAAAATATTTCTGGGCCTTGGGATCATATAAATAATTTTCTAGCTTCTGGTTTGGACATCTCCTCTAGGTTTTAGTGCATTTAATCCTAGAAGAGTATTAAAGGTATTTCAAAATAAATCATTTCCAGAAAAATATAATAATTGGTATTTTTATTTATCTGAAAATTTGGGGTGTTACACTTGGGTTTGCACTTCAAGGTCGGGGATCTAAATAAATATAATGTAGGGCTTCAATTTAACTAATGCATGTAATACCTATGTGTCTTAGCGCTAGTTTAAGAAAACTAGGTTCAATATGCTCAAAAATTAGTTTGGTGACTTGCCTTGTTCAGTGAAAGGCGACGGGGGAACTTCCAAGTAATATTCTAGCTCCTCGGTGGCGGCGTAGTCTTCTCGATACACATAATAAACATTACATTCAATAAACATTCCAAAATCACATAAGAAACATAGAGGTTTTTATAGGGCTAAAATACTTGGATTGAAGTCATTAACTATTCTGAAATTATTATTTAAATTTTTAAGACAATTTCATGGAGTTATGGATTTTTCTAAAAGAATTATGAATTTACCCTAAAGTGCCTTTTAAGTACTTTATTAAATAAAAATAAAATTCTCAAGGTGAACCTACTGTTTTTATTGCATAAACATGTAGAGAATAAAAATATAAATTTTCTGGAATTGAAATGGTTAAATTTGGAGTTAAAATGAGCAAGATATGAATTTTTGAGGTTTAAACCCATTTCTACAATTTAATTTAAATTAAAAATAGTCGTCGGTCCACGGTGAACCGAATCCACCGTGTATCCGTGCACTGTGCGCATGCGCCGAATCACAGATCATCGTTGGATCGCGATCAGGCGGCTGCGGGTAAGGCGGGGGCGTTAAGTGGTCACGGACGGCCACGATTAAAACGCCGAACTGGTACACGATGGATGGCTCAGATTAACCGAAGGTTTTAAATATAAATGGACGCACGAGATTAGAACATAAAATTTCCCCGAGATCTAACGGGACAGATTAAACCAAGGGATCGATTTAATCCCGACCGTCAGATCGCGATCGTGCGGTCGTGGATGAATCCTATACGGCACGGGCACTTTACCCGTGCCAGTCATCTTCTCCGGTGACGGCAATGGCCTAGCGGCCACGGTGAGCGACGACGACCAGAGCTAAGGGCTAAAATAGAACCAGTACAGCGTACTGGTCAAGATGGTACCATTGGAGAGGCTGGAGGTCATCAGAGCATGGCCGGCGTTGAGCGGGGCTGGCGAAGGTGTTCGGGTGCTCGTTAGCGTTGAGGTTTTGGCGGTCTTCAGCGGCGATGGAGGGGTGGACGAGGTCGAGGTGGCGTCGGTGATCACACGGGTGCGGTCGCCAAGGGTGGAGAAGGACTCCACCGACGGCGAGCGATGGTTGGAGTGCGGGCGGCAGAGTGGTGTTAAAAACCGGGGCGCGGGCGTTCTGTTCGGTCTTCGTTCGATTGCTAGCGAGGGGGGTGAACGCGGGGTACCAGGGGCTTAAATAGGGACGCCGACGGGGTAAAGGGGCGTTGTACACATGGAAAGCCGAGGAAGGTCTTCAATTCCGATGTTGAGGTCCTGCCATGCACGCGCATCACGATTCTGGGGCTTCAATGCGAGGATTAAAGAGGGGAAACGATCGGCAGGCCTTAGGGAACAATAATGTGACGCCAATTTAATGGGAGGGGGCGGCGACGAGTGGATCGCAGAGCATGGGATTCGGCCAGCGAAGTTTGGGGGTGTTGGCGTGAGGTGGACGATGGGTCTGACAGGTGGGGGCCACTATTAGTGGGGAGCGAGGGCACTAGCACGACAACGGGCAGGACTGACCAGTGGGGTCGGGCTCGGCCGAGAGGGGAGGTTGGCGCCGACAGGTGGGGTCGAGGCGTCGGGCGCGCGCGCGGAAAGAGAGGGTCGCTGACTAGCGGGGCCCGTTTGTCAGTGAGGGGCATGGGGAGGGAGTGGGCTGGGCCGGCTGGCTGAGGGAGAAAGGGGGGAAGGGTCCCGTTATTGTTTAAATCTGTTTTCGAATAAAAATAATTACTGAAATCGATTTAAAATATTTGGGTTGCTCCCAAGGGTGATAAAAATTTATAAAAATTCTCAAAAATAGGTCTTTGCCTTGGGATCACATATAAATTTTCTTAGGCTCTGGTTTGGACATTTCCTCTAGGTTTTAGAATATTTGGGTATAAATATCCTTAAAGGAAATTCAAGAATAATCTTTTTTAGGAAAAATATAAATAAATTGTATTTTTATTTCTTTTAAAATTTGGGGTGTTACAAACCTGGAGCTCTACCGGAGCGAAAACCACCCTCCGGAGCACGGGCACGAAAGTTGTCTCCTCTACCACCACCTACACGACGCGCCCTGCCCTCTAGCCTCTCTCCGCGTCGAGGGACTCTTTGTCTACCACCCTGCTGGTAGAACTACTCCTGCCCGCCTAGAGCTCTCTCTGCTCTCTCAACCCGCTTCCTCCTGAAGCAAAACTCCTCAAGATGCCCATCTCTCTGATAGAACTCACAATGATAGGTAGGCTTCTTGGGATGTGGTTGAGGCTTGGGTTTCTTGGGCTTGGTGGTGTTGGGTGTATACTCTTTGGTGTGAGAGGGTCTAGGTAGAGAGTCAAGAGAAGTGTGGAGGTGCTTGGGCTTCAGGATCCAGATAGGCTTCTTGGGTGGAGCTTTAGGTTGTTCTTGGAACACTCCATCCTTGTGATGACATGCCTGAAAAGACTCAGTGGAGTGAGTCTTGGGATATCTCTGCTCTGGAGTCATCTTACTTCATTCCACTGCACGACTTAGGGCACTCTTAAAGTCAGCCTTGGTGTAGGTGTAACCTACTCCAAACCCATCATGCCTCTTGAACTGCTGGATCATCATGCCGAGCTGTGGCTCTCTGGCACTCACCCAACTCAGGAGCTGACGGAGGAAAGAGTTCTCGTTCTGAGCATTAGCTAGCTCCTCTCTCAAGGAAGCTAGCACCTCCACCTGAGACAAGCAGATCTCACACTCTCCATCAACTTGGACAGACTTCTCAGCTTTCAGCTTGATTAGTTCCAATCTTAGGGATAAGCAGTTCTCACAAATAGTGGGTGGAACTGACAACATCTCAAGCTCAAGCTTAGTCTGCTCCAAGTCAGCTCTGACTCTCTCTAACTCACCCAACTGCTCATCTCCCTTTGCTCTCAGCTTAGCTAGATCAGTAAGTAGGATGGGCAGTCTCTATAGGGCACGACGATAGTGGCATGAGCATCTTTCAGTTCCTGCTGAGCGCTTTCAAGCTTATTGGCCAAAGCGTCTCTCTCATCTACCCTCTCTATGTACCTAGACTTCAGAGTCGTTAGGTCACACAAAACCACCTCACAGTTAGGGCACTCACTGCTCTCACCCAAGCAAGGGAAAGAAGATAGACTCTCAATCTTTCCATTGGTCATGGCAAGCTCACTCTCAAGCTCATCTATCCTCTTCTTAGCCCATCTAAGCAGTTTCTCCTGATATCTTCACTCCCGACGGTTCTCTTCAAGTAATTCAATGACTTCTTGTTCATATGAAGATATCTTCTCATCATCGTCATCGTCAGAGTTGTCGAGGGATCCCTTATCTTCCTTATTCCCAAGAGCCATCGAGAAGACACTCTTGTGGGATCTTTGGCTGTGGTGCGAGCGGCTCTTCAGCTTGTCCCCGAAGGCCATGAAGCAGAGGCCCGCCGGATCATCCTTGTCATTCTCCTTCTTGATCACGATCTCCTCATCGCTTGAGCTTGATGAAGAGGAAGAATATGATGATCTCTTGGAGTAGCTTCTCTCCATCTCGGCGAAGAAGGCCTTGTCTCGCTTCTTGTTCTCATGCCGGTAGTCCTTCAGGGCCTTTCGAAAGAACATCGTCTTGGGCTTGCCCTTGGTGAAGGTGGAGCTGTCGTGCTTGTTGGAGTCGTAGGAGCCACCGCTGGTGCCCTTCTTGTGTGTGTTCCACTTGGGGCAGTCGGCGATGAAATGACCTGGATCACCATACTCAAAGAAACCATATTTTGTGCCATGTTGTTTAAACATTCTTTTATCATAGACACAAAAAACACGACTATTGAAAATACAAAGGTCATCATCTCCTAGAAAATCCAATTGGTCCTCAGTGATAGACATCAAAGAGGACAAATCACAACTCAAAGCAATAGGATCAGCAGAAGGTGTCGGAAGGGCCAGGGTTTTTGAGCCAGAACCAGTGAGATTTGATCTCAACTGGATATCAACCTCTGAGGCCTTAAGCTTGCTGAAAAGCTCTACGACAGTCAAGGTATCATAGGAAGCGCTCTCAACAATAGAGGATACCTTGATCTCCCAGATCTTAGGGTCCAAGGTATGAAGAACCTTGAGCGCCTGTTCATGATCTGAGACCAGATAATCACGATCGGCCTTGTTAGCCCGAAGCTTGTTAATGATCGACTGAAAGCGACTAAAAAAAGCTTCAATAGTCTCACCCGGCTTCTGTGAGAAGTTTTCGTATTCTCGCTGGTAGGTCTGATAAAGCCTAGCCTTGACCTGAGCTGTCCCCTCATGGTGTGCCTAGAGGGTAGCCTAGATCTCTCGAGCAGTGTCGAGATGGCTAACATGCTCAAACTTGCTGGGACCTAATCCAGAAAACAATATGTTCACTGCCTTGTTGTTCAGGTCATGCATAGCGACTATCTCAGGAGTAGTACGCTCTGCAGTTAGAAGCATAGTTAAAGTAGCATGAACACACATATCCCATATCCCTGAGCTCTGGCTCAATAGATAGGTCACATGCGAGTCTTCCAATAGTTGTAGCCAAAAATCTCAAGGGACGGAACCTTGCCAAAAGAAGTCATGATCGCTACCTTTTGTTAGAACTAGTTAAGGTATGGAAAAACCCTAACTAGGCTCTAATACCACTTGTAGGACCGAGAGTAGCGACCAGAGGGGGGTGAATGGGCTCTTTTGTAGCAATTGTGTTAGCTACAATACAGGTTTTGTATGTGTGTATATGGTGTGTAAAATGAACCTCGAAGGGTTCTCTCAGAGGGAGAAAGGATTTATACTGGTTCGGATCTCCCCTAGGGGATAATAGCCCTACTTCCAGTTTGTGGTGGATTTGGCATGGTATGCCTTGGTGTGGTGTAATGAACTCTAGGGTTTCATGGCCCTTGGAGAAGCTCTCCTGTTACAAGGGCTTGGCCCTGCTTTTATAGGCACGTAGGCCTTAAGGAAAAGACCAAAATGCCCTCTATAAGTCCTAGGCTCATAGGGGCAAAAAGGGGAAAAGAAGCTAGCTACTGTACAAAGGTGCTTTACAGCTTTACAGACGTGTCAGACAACGTCACATCTTGACCAGCTAAACGACATACTAGGGGCGGAGGGCCCCCCAGTATGGCTTCTACACTGTAGCGAGGCGCAGATATCTGCTGGATTCGGAGTAGGGGCCAGAGCTCTCCAAACTATGGCTTCGAACTGAGGCTCTGAACTGGGGCTCCGAACTGGGGCTCCGAACCGGGGCTCCGATTTGGGGCTCCGAACTGGGGTCTCGGAGACTGGCTCTGAGGAGCTCCGAAGGGAGCTCGAAGGTTAACTCCGAACAAGACTCGGAAGCTATCTTCGAAGTTAGCCTGAGGCTTAGCTTCTGGCAAACTTTAAAGGATCTTGCGGGCTTCGCTTCGGAGGGCTCCAAAGGGGTTCAGAGGCCTCGCTCTAGAGGGCCTCGAAGTGAACCTTGGGACTTGGAAACAATTTCTTCAGAAAGGAACAGGCTTCGACAGTGTTGGGCTCCTGACCGAAGGCTGTCGGAGGCTGACATCATTTGGCCCCTGTTCAAGGGAAACTTATTCCCCCAACAGTAGCCCCTCGCTCCCAGGCCTTCGGGACGAAGGGGTGCGTGCGCCCTTGGGACAAATGATAGAAAATACAACTTCAGGAAAAAAGGCCTTCGGAGCTTGGACCGATGGTGGCTTCGAAATGCGCAGGTAATAATTGCCTGCGTCAGCTGACAAAATGACCCCAGCGAGATCGACTGACTCCGCAACGACTATAAAAATGACCGTTACTGCGTGCCGGGCCGCTTCGCCTTCGCCGGAGGCCCACCTGCCAGCGGGTTCGGCCCATGAACCGTTGGGATTTTTACCGCCTATAAATAGGGGTTTACCGCACACGGCTTCGGCACACTTCTCATTTGCTTTCTTCTCAGCGCCTTGCATCCTTCGCTCTCTTCTCCTACTTAGATTCGCACGAAGCATCCCACGCTAGTTTTAGCCCCTCGCGCCGAAGCTCCACAAAAATGCCGAAGAAGGCTGCTTCGAAGGCTTTGGCCTTGGCCCGAGCTCGAGCTCCGCCCAGCTACAGGTAGTGGCAGCTGCGGTAGCGAAACCTGCACCGAGGCGGTTGGGGCCGAGGGACCTTCGCACGCCATCCAACAAGTTTGAGCAAACACTGGAGATGAGGGCCTCGATATCCACAGAGGAGTCTGTCCGGAGGGCCTGCGAAGGGAGGATTGTAGTGAAGATCCAACTTAGGGTTCCAGAGAAGTCAGAGGCTATACCAAGACCTCGGGCTGACGAAGTGGTGCTATTCGAAGCCTTCTTCGAAGCCGGCCTTAGGCTGCCAACGGTGGGGATGCTGAGCGAAGTCCTAAGGGCTTACAACCTCGAACTTCCTCAACTTTTGCCCAACGCCGTGGCGAGGCTTGTTGTCTTTGAATGGGCCATGAGAGCCGAAGGTTGCGAGGGCCGTGCAGACGTCTTCGTCGCCCTCCATGATGCCAACTGCCAGCCGAAGCCGAGGGAGGGTACAGACCACGTCAAGAGAGCTCTAGCCTTCGGAAGCGCCAACTTCTAGCTTCGGAGGGAGTATCAAGATGTCTTCCCAGCGAGGGCCGCCAACAGCAAATGGTACTCGAAGTGGGATCAAGAGTGGTTCTACGCCTCCGTCGGCGCGAACTCTCCCCTTCGGAGTACCAATGCACTTATCTCTTATCGGCGTGAAGGGGTGGTGAAGACGAGCCCCGACACCCTTCGCTCGAGGATCTCGCTCCTTCGAAGGGTGGCCGCGAAGATGAGCATGAGGGACCTCGCGGAGGAGTTCGTCACCCTCCGGCTCAGCCCCCTTGCACGCTCTTGGCCGGAGGAGCTCTTCCAACCTTCGAGCCGAGGGGGCCTAAACGAAGTGGCATTTGAACGCCTCGGTAAGACTTTGAAGCCTTTCCATTTTCATACTTCGCAAAAATTTTACTCTGACTTGAATCTTTATGAAGCCCATCTTGAAGTGAGGACTCCGGAGGAGGCCATGGTGGTGGAGGAGCGCATTGTTGGGGCTCCGACACCGGAGGAGCAAGCCCAGTGGCTTGCTTCGATGGGGTCTTGGGAGCACTGGAACAGGGTGTGGACCCTGCTCGGCTACGAAGAGGTCCCGGCTCTGTCGGACTTCTCCCACCTCGCAGCTTCGACAACCGGCGCCAAGAGGAAGAGAGGGGATGACGACGAGCCCAAAACTTCAAGGGCTTGGTCGGAGGTCCCCGCGACCAAAGCCTCTACCCCGGAGGAGGCAACGGTAGTGGACCCTCAAACAAAAGCGGAGCCAACAAGTGCTCCGGCAAAGGCTACCAAGGTGGTAGCGAAGGCCTTAACGGCGACGGCTTTGGGCATGGAGGTCGACGTGCCGGCTTCGCAGCGAAAGGACTGGGGGACCCACATTGACCCCTCTACCTTTGAAGAGATCTCCGACGAAGGTGAACACTTCAAACATACTTCTCTTTGATATGTGGATTTTTACTTGAATTTCTTTGCAGAAGATGATGCCGGTGCGAGGCCCACCGTTCCGAAGCCAACGGAGGTCTCCAGTAGTAGCAGCAGCAGCGATAGCTAGCAGCAGCAGTAGCTCGAAGTCCGACATCTCCTCGTTTGAAGAAGACGGAGGCAACAGTCGCGACGAAGGGGGTCTCCGAGTCAACGAGGACGTCGATGTAGTGGATCAAAGCCCAGCTTTGCTGAAGCCTATGCAGGCGGTTGTGGTGGAGGAAATCGTCCGGCCTTTGCTGCCTAAGAGGGCCGTGACAGAGGCAGCCCTCAACAACTTCCGCGAGGGCTGTGCAGCTGCGAAGGCAGGAGGCTTGGTGGCTCAACTCAGCCACTTGAACCCCATGGACCTCTTCATCAACGCGAACGAAGCCCTCATCTAGGTGAGCGAAGTCCTATGCCGCCTTCGAGTCATACCTTGGTCTTCGATCAATACTTATGATTTTCTTGAATTCTTTTAGGCCTTCGCACTGAACGCAGCAGCATCAACTTCTGCGGACTAGCGGATGACGCGCTTGGCGGAGGAGAAAGAGGCCCTCCAATGTGAATTCTCGGTGGAAGCCGAGAAGCGAAGGCGGGCCGAAGCTTCAGCCAAGGCCGACGAGGCTAGGGAAGCCTTGGCCTCGAAGACCGACAGGCTCCGAGCGGAGCTCAAAGCTGTGAAGGATGCCGAAGCCCAGCTGGCGAGGGAGAACTCCGAGCTTCACCAAAGAGCTCAGCACCTTGAGGACTTTGTCATTGACAACATCGGCGAAGCCACTCAGAGCCTGACCGGGGTCCTTCAACAGATAGGGACCGAATGTTGGGCTCCGGACTTTGGCAGCCAGGATCCGATTGGGGACCGCGCCGCATTCTTGAAGGTGGTGGCTTCGACGGTGGAGCAGTCTCTGAAGGGCTTCGCTTTGATGGCCGGCCCAGTGGCGGGTCAAGGAGTGTTGCAAATGCTTCACGACGCGGGGTGCAACCACCTCTAAGCAGCAACCTCCGCGACTCCGGTGGCCTTCGGAGGCCAGCACTTGGTGACGCCTCTGGCTGGCGTCCACGGAGCTTGGCGGCGACTTCAGGAGCCTTGGAAGGACCAAGGCTGTGAAGCAGTCCTCGAGCTTCAAAAGGCCCTCCGCCTTCGCCGAGCCAAAGCGCTTGCCTCGCCAAATCAGCCTTCGACATCGTCTCCTTCGCCTCCGAAGGTGTAGATCTCCTTAGGCTCCTTGTAATTCTTAGCTGTAGGCTTGTAAAAACTTATCATTTTATTAATATGAATGCGGGGGTGCTTTATACCTGCCCAGGGTCAGCCTCTGAATGTTGACTTCGAAGTACTTGAGGACTCTGAAGAACTTCGCCAGTTGTGGGCGGTCCTCGAGGTAGCTAGGTCCAAAGGCCCCCCTCGTTTTAAACTTCCGAGGGGGCCTAACGGCGAAGCCGTCCCCGAAGTAGTTCAAGATCTGCTGGCCATCGTTAAGACGGAGTCCCTTCGGAGTTCTTCATCCTTGCCTCTGCGAATAGCCTTGGCAGGCGATGAAGGTTTAGACTTCTCTGCCTTCGACACGGCACCGCCTGCCTCACAGACTTGGAGCGACCTGCAAAGTGGAAGACGAGGTCTGTGGGATTTGGGACGTGGACAAACCGACCGTGGGAGAGCAGGCTCCGACGAGGCTTCGTCCAGCCGAGGGGGCCCTAGCCGAAAGAAGGGCAAGCAAGGCGGGGGCCTCGAGCTCACTTTTTCTTAGGCTTAGATACAGACTATTCGTAATTTTGCTTTCGGAGTGTATTTGTAACATACTTCTCAATTATCACTCAATGAATGAGATTTGTTGTATTTGCATACTTCGTCTGCATGCTTCGCATAGTTTGATGACTTCGAACGTTTTAGCTTGTCACACTCGTACTGCGCATTACATTTGCACACTTCGCATACATGCTTCCCCCTTGCTCGTGGCAGCTAGGGACTTAGTCGTTGCTGGTGTGGGCAATAAAAATGCGAAGGGGTGCGCCTTTTGGGCGGCTTCGGATGCTTATAACACATCGGGCGAAGGCCTCTTTTGGGCTTCGAACGCGTTAATTTGGAGCGAAGCAAGGCTTTAGCGTAGCCAAATTAAGCGAAGCATGCTTCGGCATGCTTGGATTTGGATGTTGTGCCTGAGCAAGGCTCCGAAACACACTTAGATTTTAAGCGAAGTATGACTTCGACATGCTTAGGCTTATATTAGATTGTCACGCGAAGAAAGGCTTCGGAGCGTGTTTGGATAGCGAAGCAAGGCTTCTGAGGTTGATTCTGTATTGAAAATGGATATTTAGTGTGGATTCACCAAACCTGTGATAATGTGAGCCACCTTCGGCTCTGAGCCACCTTCGACTCTGGGTCACCTTCGACCTTGGGATGCTTCTGGTATGGAACCCGGAATCCCTGGATGCATCGGGCCGGTGGCTCGGAGTCCCTGGACGCATCGGGCTGGTGGCCCGGAGTCCCTGTTACTGCTACAGGCCCGGAGGCACTGTGTAGCCTTCGGAGGGATGCTCCGGATTTTGTAAAGCAAAGCAAGGCTTCAAATTTTTAATAAGGCGAAGCAAAGCTTCGAATTTTTGATAAGGCGAAGCAAGGCTTCGAATTTTTGAAAGGAAACAAGGCTTCGCTTTCAAAATGCGAAGCATAGCATAGGTTTTAAAACGCGAAGCGAGGCTTCGACTTTTAACGAGATGAGGCAAAAGTTTGCTTTAAAGGCGAAGCAGGGCTTCGACTTTAAGGCGAATCAGGGCTTCGATTTTATACTAAAGTAATTGCAAAATTGTACATCGAAGGGATGCTTTAGGCAGTGAACATACCTCGTAAAGTGGGTGAAAGCTTGCCTCATAGCCCCTAGAGCTTTGACGGCCTTCGACACGTGAAGCGGAGCCCCTTGCTGGAGGGTGAGCTCCGAAATGCAAAGGATGGGGGAAGGCGAAGATGACCTTCAAACTGCACCCGAAGCCCCTTGCCGAAGGGTGCGCGAAGCAAGAAAGCTTCGAAGCTCCCCCCTCAAGCGTACTTCGAGTTGCAGACAATGGCAGAGAACTTAGCTTTTAGTACTAAGATCCCCACGGACGGTGCCAACTGTTGTAGCAATTGTGTTAGCTACAGCACATGTTTTGTATTTGTGTATATGGTGTGTAAAATGAACCTCGAAGGGTTCTCTCAGAGGGAGAAAGGATTTATACTGGTTCGGACCTCCCCTAGGGGATAATAGCCCTACGTCCAGTTTGTGGTGGATTTGGCATGGTATGCCTTGGTGTGGTGTAGTGAACTCTAGGGTTTCATGGCCCTTGGAGAAGCTCTCCTGTTACAAGGGCTTGGCCCTGCTTTTATAGGCACGCAGGCCTTAAGGAAAAGACCAAAATACCCTCTATAAGTCCTAGGCTCATAGGGGCAAAAAGGGGAAAAGAAGCTAGCTACTGTACAAAGGTGCTTTACAGCTTTACAGACATGTCAGACAACGTCACATCTTGACCAGCTAAACGACATACTAAGGGCGGAGGGGCCCCCAGTATGGCTTCTACACTGTAGCGAGGCGCAGATATCTACTGGATTCAGAGTAGGGGCTGGAGCTCTCTGAACTGGGGCTCTGAACTAAGGCTCCGAACTAGGGCTCCAAACTGGGGCTCCGAACTGGGGCTCCGAACTGAGGCTCCGAACCGGATCTCCGAACTAGGGTCTCGGAGACTGGCTCTGAGGAGCTCCGAAGGGAGCTCGAAGGTTAACTCCGAACAAGGCCTGGAGGCTAACTTCGAAGTTAGCCTGAGGCTTAGCTTTTGGCAAACTTTAAATGATCTTGCGGGCTTTGCTCCGGAGGGCTCCGAAGGGGTTCGGAGGCCTAGCTCCAGAGGGCCTCGAATTGAACCTTGGGACATGGAAACAATTTCTTCAGAAAGGAACAGGCTTCGACAGTGTTGGGCTCCGGACCGAAGGCTGTGGGAGGCTGACGTCATTTAGCCTCTGTTCAAGGGAAACTTATTCCCCCAAGAGGCGCCTTAAAAATTCTTATGAATCAATGGCCTTCTCCCAACACCCAACGCACCTAAACAGACAAACATCCGAACAAATGACAAGTACTGAAAATAATCTAGCCTAAAAACGAGTGGTGTCCTAATCGAAAAGACACCACCACAGTGCTTAAAGGCAGATTAAAACTCCTCACAGATCAGAACATTGAAACAACAAACATCTCACACAGTGACAGACACATATCAAATCATCATAGTTCACTAATATTTAATAAATTAAAATAAATGAAAATGATCTAAAAGAGCTCATAGATGATACAACATGCACTAGAGATATAAAGATTCATGAATGAAAATACACAGTGAAGTCTGAAAAATAAGCTGATCATAGCAATTTAATCTATCACAAAATGTTCAGGAATAAAATACTAGATGCACGCAAAATGTTCATGCGTTGTGAGAAACCAAGGGTTGGTTTCGGAGTCTATGATGAGTGATTGACAAATTTTATCCTCTGATTCGAAGGGGTCCTCCGAAGGGGTTCAGAGGTTATTTCAACGAAGGGTTCGGTGGGTCTGTTTGCTGCAGCTGTTGCAGCGGAGTGTGCCTGTTAGAGGGGTCCGACAGTACACAATGACTGGGTCGTACCGAAGGTCTCGGTACTTTGGGTGGTACACCGGAGTGTGTGCCAAAGGTTGCTTACCCGGAGAGGTCTCCGGGGTACTAGATACACTTCTTTGTTTGTCTGTGGTGCGCAGGTGACTTCGGAGGCGACGAATGATTCGCAGCAAGTGAACCTGGGTTAAGCGGGAGGCTTGATGCCAGGCGAGCGGGGAGCTCCGTCACGAAGGCTGCGTTGGGTC
Organism: Zizania palustris; assembly: GCA_019279435.1. Lineage (NCBI taxonomy): Eukaryota > Viridiplantae > Streptophyta > Magnoliopsida > Poales > Poaceae > Zizania > Zizania palustris. Next base: position 33,360,229 of record JAAALK010000079.1, on the reverse strand, counting down.
GAGGTCGGTCCTCGGGTCAAGGTGCACCAGGCGAAGGCAAAGAGTGCGGAGTGTGGCTCCGGCTGAAGGTACTCCGAGACGAAGTCCTCGGAGGCGAGGCACTTCGAAGGGTACTCCGAATGGAGTGACTTCGGAGTATGGTGGATAAGTCCTCAGCAATGAGACAAGGTGTTCGAAGTGTGCTCCAGAGGGAGGCACTCGAAGGTATACCCGATGGAGGTCTCAGAAGTTAAGGTGCATCGAAGGCATGGTCCGGGTGAGGTTCATCGAGGAGTGTGCTCGGGGAGAGACACTGCGACGAAGGGCTCATGGAATGCTTCATGCGGAGGCCTTGGACGAAGGAGGGACTTCGAAGGGTGGTACTCCGAAGGTGGGGCTTCGGAGTGTGGTTGACTTGAGGTACTTCGGCCATGCATGGCTTCGGTACATGGACTGACGGAGTTCAAGCTGGGAGAAGTTGTGAAGTTGTGGTGGTCCACTCCGGAGGTGTTGGTGCGAAGGCCCAAGGGCTTTGACAGCTTCGGCTCAAAACTGTCTCTGTATCGAAGGCTGACTTCGGTGAAGCGAAGGCCGTCAGGCTCAAGGCTTCTCACCAAAGCTACTGCACCCCTCGCGTACAAAGGGGGCTTCAAAAGACTCCAAAACTACAAAGGCTGACCGTGTCTGCTCTGCAAAAGCTGATGTTGTCCCCTCTGCGAAGCTGACAAAAGAAGCCTCCAAATAAAGTAGACTACCAGCTGTACCCCCCTGTTCTGATGAGACAAAACCAGTGTAAACCCTAGGGGTAAAGTAGTCTATTCACATGGCTGAATAGTGCCTATAAATAGTGGAAGCTAGCTAGGTCACATCAACACTTTGAGCAGCCATTGTAGAACTCCTGTGCTAGTCGCCACTCTCTCTGTATTTAGTCTGTGAGTTCATTTTGTGTTCCCTGTTCAAGCAATGAAACTTTGATTCTGTTTTCATTTATTGTTTGAACTTGTATGCCTACTTTGCACTGCATGTTTTGATTTCTCTATGCACCATCTTCTTCTGGGTTAAGTTTGTGCACTAGATCTTTTCTGGAGAAGTGTGTGAGAGGCCTGTTCATGTGAAGTGTGTGTTTTTTAGTGTCTGTTCGCTCTGTGTAAACTGGAGGCTAGACCTATCTGATTACTAGTGAAGCACTATCGGGGTTAAATCGAAGCCCGTTTTTCTTTCCTTGTCGAAGGCCTCTTTGCAGTGTGCTCAGCGTGCGTCTCGACCTCTGAAGTACGAAGCCTAGTACTAGTTGATAGCGCTGAGTGTTTGGTCGAAGTCCTTAGAGGGAAGTCTGCTCTTGCGAAGGGTGAAGTGTGAAGTCTGCTCGAAGGCACCTAGTCTGCGGAGCCTGCACTGACTTAGCAGAGTTGAGTTTTTGGGTGCTGTGGGTGGAGCGAAGTCTTCTTGGCTTCGGACTTTTGCTCCTTGCGAAGCCTGATTTTGGAGCTGTGAAACAGAAGATGGAGTTAAAATAGAAGGCTATTTCTAGTCTGAAATTTTAAAAGCTCCCATTCACCCCCCTCTGGTCGCCGTTTCTGATCCAACAATTGGTATCAAAGCAGGTTAAGATCACTAGTTGACCTTAACCGGTTTTGTGATCTGTTGGCGACATGGACAGAGTTAGTAAAATACCTCTGTTCGATGAGACGGATTTTGCATACTGAAAGGTGCACATGGAGGCTTACTTGCTAAGCCAAGGAAATGCAATTTGGGAGATTGTGGACTCACAATACTCCATCCCTAAAACTCAAAGGCAAGAAATATACTGTTATTGGTTTGAGTAGAAGTGAGTTTGATAGGGTGCAGCACCTTAGGACAGCTAGGGAGATTTGGACTACACTCACTATTTTTCATGAGCGCTCTACACAGATTAAGGCCAGGCGCCAAAGCACATATAATCAAAAGTATCAGCTGTTTGTGTAGGCACCTGGTGAATCTATAGATGCCATGTTTTCTCGCTTTGATGCGATAGTGAGTAACTTGCGGTTCAATGGGACGCTTGCTTACAATATCATGATAGGGCTATCAAGCTTCTCTATGGTCTTGATCGTAGCATATGGGAAGTGAAGATATCCAGCATTGAGGAGTCCGCAGGTTATGACACATTGACCTGTGATGAGCTCTTCAGCAAGCTAAAGTCCACTGAGATTGCCAAGGCATCTCTTGGAGTGCATAGGAACTCTTTGCCACAACCATTAGCACTAGTTTCTAGCAGTAGCCGTGGAACCACTACAGAACCAAGCACATCAAGCACTTGTGTTCTTGCAGATGGTTTTGCCTTGTCCTCCCTGGTCTCCGTCACTAAGGAGCAGGTGGATACTCTGGATGATGATGAGCTTGCTCTCATTGCCAGAAGGTTCACCCGGTTTCACCATGAGAGACAGGATCAGAGGAGAGGTGGTTTTAGTGGTTGTTTTGAGTGTGGTGACACTTCTCACATCAAGGCCAATTGCCCTAAACTCAGGAAGAAAGATGAGAGTGAGCGCCCCAAATACCACAAAAAGGAGAGGAAGCCTTTTGTGAAGGGCAAGTGCGGCAAGGTGGCTAAGAGGGTAGCCAAAGCCGCTTCCAGAGCTTTTTTTGCTGCTCTCAGTGACATCGACACTTCCTCAACTGAGGAGTCGAGCTCTGATGAGGAGGAGGAGTCCCCAAGGAAGGAGGAGAAGAAGGACAAGAAGGGACGAGATTTCACTGGCCTTTGCTTCATGGCCGACAACGATCACAGCGGCGATGAGGTTGACTCATCTGAGGTACCTCTATCCTATGACCAGCTTTCAATTAAATTAGATGAACTGAATGAAGTAGTTCTTGGTCAGGATAGATTACTTGTGCAAGCTGCTAGAGATAGAAAAGACCTTAGACTTAGGCTAGAATCTGTTTCTACTGATTATGCCATGCTTAAGTCTAGGATTAATGATGCTCAATGTGAATCTTGCACTATTGTCATGGGTGAGCTTGCTCAGTCGCGTTCTATGCATACTCAAACTCTTTCTGAGCTTGAGACTGCATAGAAGCAGCTTTTGATGGTTGATTCTAGTCCTCATGATATAATTGAATGCATGAACTGCCCCTTATTACGTGAGAGCATTAATTTACGTGATAAGCATGTTTAGGATTTAGAGGCTAGATTGGAGAGGGCTGGTAGTTCTAAGGATGTGCAACCTGTGTGTGACACTTGCATAACCCTTAAGGACCAGCTAGGCACTGTTAGAGAGCGAGCTGAAAACCTTATGACTGAGTATGTGTACCTTCTTTCTGTGGTTAACAAATGCACTGAGGGAAAGGGTAGAATGGACTTGCTCTTGGCCAAGACCAAGATGTGTGCTGACAGGGCAAGGTTAGCTCTAGGATTGGGTTTTGAGAGGATTCCCTCAGATAGTGAGAACACGACTGTTTTTACCTCACCCACTACCTTAGAGAAAGAAAGAGCCCTGTTAGACACACCATCAGCCAAAAAGCCTACCCAAACTCCAAAGAAAATCATTCCTCCTGCAAAGAAAATTCCTCTCAAGAAAACCACTCAGCAGAAGCCCAAGGAGCCTATGAGGATTGTTCCTATGACCCATGAGAGCGCCCCTAGGAGAGTTTTTCATTGTTCCTATTGTCAGAGGGCGGGTCACTTGGTTGGGTTCTATTTTCGTCACATCAAGGATGAGCGACGCTCTCAGGCGATGAGGTTCCAAAACATGCACTACCCATCTTTAGGTATGCATGAGTCTGAGTTGTACTCAAGTCCTGTTTTCGAGGCTCGTCGCACTTCTCGGAGAGGTTTTGCTCCTCGAGGTGTTCACCGTGTTCCATATGGTGGTATACCCCAGGCGGGTAACTTTGTACCTCGACAGCGTAGGAGACCTCGTCATGCATTTGGGTCACAGCATGTAGGTAGACCTCACACTTTGCATCATACTGATTATCTTGTGCGTAGACAGTCTATTTTTACTGTGCCTACTACTCGTATTACTCAGTGTTGGATGCCTCGTCATGTTTTTACTCACCCCAACACTGAGCGATCGAGATTTTCCTATCATATGTAGGCGCCGGACCGAGGCTTGGAGGGCACGTGGATCATGGACTCCAGTTGTTCGCGCCATATGACCGGAGATGCAGCATGGTTCTCCAGCCTCACCACAACCAAGCAAAAGAAACATATCACCTTCGGCAACAATCGAAGGAGTAGAGTGAAAGGTAAAGGTGTGGTAAGAATCAACTCGAATTTCACTCTCAAAGATGTTGCATTGGTTGAAAACTTGGGATACAATTTGCTTTCTGTATCTCAATTGCTTGATGAGGGCTTCGAAGTGCGATTATATCGTGATACTTCGCAAGTACTCAATTCTGATGGTGTTGTGGTCTGTAAGATCTTTAGAGTTGGGAGAGTTTTTGGAGCTGATTTTTCTGAGTCATCTGGTTCTTCTCATTGTCTTGTTGCACATTCGACTTCTGAGTTTTGGAAGTGGCATAGGAGATTAGGTCATATGAGCTTTGAGTTGCTTGCTCGTCTGAGTGCCCTAGGTCTAATCTGAGGATTGCCCAAGCTCAAGTTTGAGAAGAATTTAGTTTGCGCTCCTTGTCGACATGGAAAATGATTGCCGCTTCGCACTCGTCAGTCACCATGGTGATGACTGAACAACCTGGAGAACTTCTCCACATGGACACTGTAGGTCCTTCTCGGGTTAGTTCTTTAGGCGGCAAGTGGTATATGTTAGTCATTGTCGATGATTTCTCTCGCTACTCTTGGGTCTTCTTTCTTGCCAGTAAGGATGAAGTGTTTTCACACTTTCGGAGCTTGGCTTTGAGACTTTTCACTGAACTCCCTGGTGCATTAAAATTCATACGAAGTGATAATGGCACTGAGTTCAAGAAAAGTATCTTTGTTTACTTTTGCATGGAGCATGGCATAGAACATCAATTCTCTGCTCCGCGGTTCCTCAACAGAACGGTGTTGTTGAGAGAAAGAACCGCACTTTGGTTGAGATGGCTAGGACGATGCTCGACGAGCACATGACTCCTAGAAAATTCTGGGTTGAGGCCATGAACACTGCTTGTTACATCTCAAACCGAATCTTCTTGCGCTCAATTTTGAACTTGACATCTTATGAGCTACATTTTGGGAGACAGCCCAAAGTTACTCATCTTCGAGTCTTTGGTTGTCGTTGCTTTATCCTAAAACATAGAAATTTGGATAAATTTGAGTCACGCTCTTCTGACGGGATCTTTTTGGGTTACACTACACATGGTCATTCTTATCGTGTTTATAATTTGGAAACTAACACTGTCATCGAGTCATGTGATGTGACTTTTGATGAATCAACCCTCTCTGTTAGTTCTACTTGTGAACAGGCAAATGAACACGACATAGAGCAGACCATCTTCGAAGAAGAAGATCCCGGAGATTTCGAGGATGAACCCCTACTACCCTCAACATCAACCCCCGAAGTCGACCCCGCTTCGACTACTTCGGCACAAGGTCCCGAAGCAACTACCTCAACATTGGTCATCTTGGACCACTCCAACGCACAAGTTGAGGGGGAGACTGCATCCCGTCGCGAGGCTCCACATCATGTTCAAAGGATGCATCCTCCAAAGTAGATCATTGGTGAGCTTGATCAAAGGGTAACACGTTCTCATGCTCATTTCATTGATTCCGCTTTTGTTGCTTCTTTTGAGCCCTTAGATGTTAGTCATGCACTTTCTGATTCTAGTTGGATCAATGCCATGCATGAAGAGCTTGAAAATTTTGAGAGAAACCAAGTCTGGACTTTAGTTGATCCTCCTCCAAATGTTCATTTCATTGGAACAAAATGGATTTTTAAAAATAAACAAGGGGAGGATGGGACTGTAGTTAGAAACAAGGCTAGACTTGTATCTCAGGGTTATTCTCAAATAGAAGGGATTGATTTTACCGAGACTTTTGCACCTGTTGCGCGTCTAGAGGCCATTAGGATTTTGCTTGCCTTTGCGACATCCCGAGGATTCAAACTCTATCAAATGGATGTCAAAAGTGCTTTTCTTAATGGTTTCATAGGCAAAGATGTTTATGTAAAACAACCCCCTGGTTTTGAAAACCCCAAATACCCACATAAAGTCCTTAAACTTCATAAGGCTCTTTATGGACTCAAGCAGGCCCCTCGGGCATGGTATGTAGACTTAAGTCTTTTCTGCTTGAGCGGAGGTATTTGATGGGATCTGTTGATAAAACCCAGTTCACTCTCAAGCATGGCAAAGATTTCCTCCTAGTCCAGATTTATGTGGATGATATCTGTTGGCGTAAAAGATTACGCTAACATGTTTCTGTAGATTAGAAACTAACAAACGAAGTGTTTGCGAAGGGAACTGTTCTAAGCCTCCGAAAGGATAATAACTTAGAATAGTTCGAATGTGTGTATTGAATAACTTGTATTCGGTCCCTATTATAGGGTGAAATGGGGGGTATTTATAGGCCCAAATATTAAGGAAAAGACCTATTTACCCCTCTATTACAACCGACATAGTAGAAACTATTCGGTACCCTTGATAGGGCTAAAATGGTAAAAGACTAATCTAATAATATAAAAGATAAATCTTCCATCTTAGCTGGCAATAAAGATCTCAAAAAGCCTTAGTTCGAAGATGTACTCCGAACCAATGCCTATCTTCGTACTTCGAGCTTGACTCAGGGTATCTTCGAAGATGGATTTCTGGAAACCTTCGAATCCATTATCTGCTTTTGTGCTGTTACGGCAATAACCCCGAAGATGGGATATTTTCCCCCAACAGTAGCCCCTCGAATACGCTTCTCCGTTTAACCTGTAATGTTAGGAGAGCAGTATACGGAAGGAAAAAATAACCAGGCATAGGGGTTATTAGATTTTAATTCATCTCCGAAATGTGCGAAGATATAAACTCCGAATCAGTCTTAAAACAATTACTTTCGAACTATCTTAGAACCGACTCAGGAAGTTCGAGAGTATTTTAGACTTAGAAGAAATAGCCGTTAGCTTTCTTCTTCTAACGGAAACCGTAGAATGCGTTAATTTCGGAGAAAAGTAACGGGCAGGAATGCGAAACGACATGGACTAACGGTAAAAATGTAAAGTCTAGGCTATAAATAGAGGGCCTAGAACATTCATGCTTACCTTTCCACTGCTCTCTTGCAAACAAACGCCTTCTGAGCCCTTTGAGTCCTTTGAGCCCTAGCCTCCATTTTTCTCCCAAAGAAACTCAGTAACTGCAATGGCGAAAACCAAGAGTTATGGAGCCCCTTCGGCCTTGGCTCGGCAGCAGCGGCTGCAGCAGCAGCGGCTGCAGCAGCAGCGGCTGCGGCGTTGGCGACGGCGCCTCCAACACCCGCAACGACATCTATGGCGGCAGGAGGGAGAAATCCCCAAAATGCTGATGATCAAGGTCTCTGCCCGCCATCAACGAAGTACTTGGACCAATCCTTTCAACTGGGACCTTCTACCTGCAAGAGGGAGTCACTGGCAATCACAGTAGAAGGGAGGATTAGCACCGGGGTTATGATCCGCAAGCCTGGAAAAGAACTTATCCCGTCGCCAAGGCCCGGAGAAGTGGTCATCTTCGAAGCCTTCTTCAAAGCCGGCTTAGGCCTTCCAGCAGTGGACTTCTTGGCGGAGGTACTTGATTTATTTCACGTCACCCTTCCTCAACTGTCTCCGAACGCAGTGGCTCGTTTGGCTATCTTCGAATGGGCGTTGAGAGCCGAAGGCTGTGAGGGGAGGGCAGAGATCTTCGCTGCGCTACACAGAGCTTCATGCCAGCCAAAAACCTTCGTAGGCCCCGGAGGTGAAAAAGTAGTAGTATCCTTCGAAAGTATTAACTTCAGGCTTCGGGATGAATACGCCCTTCAATTTCCTGCTAAGGCCATCAATGCAAGATGGTATACCGACTGGGTCATGAGGTGGTTTTATGCCGAAGTTGGGGCGAGCAATCCTCTGGCCGGACCTCTGAAAGAAATCCAATTCCGGAAGGAAGCCCTAGTGCATCCCGACCAAGGTCAGCTCGAAGCTCGCCTCAGCCTACTTCAAAAGATCAGTCGGAGGTTGAGCATGCGAGATTTAGCCGAAGAATTCCTTGGGTTACAAATCTCTCCGCTTATGGCCAACTGGCCTATCATCTTCGAAGAGGATTCGGAAGGCGGTCTCCGAAAGATCACTTCGACTTCAAGCCCTGCAGGTAACTTCGAAGACAACATGTATTATGCATATTCATTCGAAGAAAAACTAACTTGATTCATTTTTTAGCTTCTTCAGCCCCTATTACTTCGGAGCAAATCGTAAGGGCTTCGGAGAAGATTTTGGGCGCTCCAACTCCGACCGAAAAAGAATGGAGAATCAAGCTGGTCGGGAGTTGGGAGAGATTTAACAGAGTGTGGGGAATGCTGGAAATCATTCCGCCCCCTTTGATGGATTGGGTGCCTTCGGAGAAAGGACCCAAAAAGAGGAAAGCCAAAGCTGGGACTTCGAGCTCTGCCAAGACTCCGGTGAAGAAGGTGGCTCGGAAGCCAAAAAATCATGCACCTTCGAATCCTGCACCTTCGAGCTCAAGGGCTTCAGTCTCTGACTCCCAAGAGGACGAAGGGAGGTTGCTTGTGCATCTGATAGACGAAGATGAAACTCAAAGGACTGCACAAGCCGAAGTACCTGCGAACGTGCCGGAGTCTCAAGATAACCTTGAGCAACCAAGGACTTCGGCAGTTCAAGGAGATATACCTCAGGACGAAGTTCCTGTGAATGAGAGTGGGGTCGAAGTTACTATGGCTTCGATTCCTGAAGAGGCAACAAGGACTGCTCAGGACGATGCTCCTGCAGTCGAAGACTTAACGGCTGATTCGGACGAAGATCCCGCCTTCGATCCACCGAACAGTCCGATGATTGCCCCTCTCCAAAATGTCGAAGGTAGACTTCGAAAAATTCTTTCATGTTTATTTTCTGTATTTATACAATGTATAATACTTTTTTTACAGAGTCCACTTCTATGGAAGAGGTCCGCCAGGAAGAAATAATTCTTGGACCTTCAACGACTTCGGAGCCAACCCAGAGAGCTACTCAAATGGGACCTGGAAGAGGCAAAAGGAATATAGAACCCCTCCCTGCTGCAAGTTCCGGATCAACTCCGTCTGATTCAACAGACGAGAGCCAATCTTCCGAGGAGGGCCAGTCTCCAGGGGCTCCGAAGACCACAAGCCAACGCTCCGGCCCTTCGCTGGACGAAGATGACCAACAAGCAATAAGTATGCTCCCCCTGCTAGCTCCTTTCTTAGGGCAAACAACTGGTCTTCGGACTTTGCTCGAACCTTTGGATCGAGCTAGCCGCGACATAGGGGAGACTAACTTAGTGGCCCTTCTAAGTAAAGCGGACAGGTCGGAGCTCAACGCTGCTATAGAACGTGCAGCTTACCAGGTACAAAGCATCTAGGAAATAACATAGAATTCGTTTACGAATAAATATTTACCTTGGTTTTTTCTTTTTGCAGCAAACCGTCTTGGCCCGAGCTGCGAATATATCTAATGATGAAGAGATCGCTCGTCTTCGGGAGGAAAATAATGTCCTTCAACAGAATCTTAGCATCTCCGAAAGCCGAGTGGTCCAAATGGATAATATAGTGTCAACGGAGCACAGGGCCAGACAAGGTTTGGAGGCTGCGAATAAAGAGCTCGAAGCAGAGAGAATTGTGCTTCGAGCAGAAATTGAAAAATTGCGAGCGGAGCATGCTACTGCGGGGACCGAACTTGTCAGACTCCAAGAGGAAGCTAGCCAGCTGTTGAACCAAAAGAATATTTTGACCACTGAAACGGCTAGACTTTCTAGGGTTCTTGAAGAAGTAACTTCGATGAAGGATGCGCTGAACGAAGATAAGCTGAAGTCCGAGAAGGTGGCTGTGGAAGTTATGAATCAGTTGCTAGGTGTCCTGGAGTACTTCGGTACTATCGGGACACTTCCTTCTGATGATAACATCACTCTTCTGCGCCGGTTGAAAAGGATCCAAGGAGTGGCGAAGCAGATGAAGACAGCGGGCATTCGATATGGAGAACTCTCCGGACAAGTGGCAGCTGTCGGCCTACTTCGCTACTACGAAGATCTGGGCCGATCGATAACTCTGGACGCAGGAGGGGGCCCAATTACCTTCGACGACGAGTGACTTCTGACTCCTTCCGAATGTGTGGCTGCTGCCTGGCGAGCCTTCCAAACTTCATGGAGAGCCGAAGGTCGTTCTGTGATCAAGGCTTGGATCGACGAAGGTCAACGCCAGAAGCATGTTCGGACCCAAGCTTCGAGCAGTCAGCCTCCTCCGAACCCGCAGGTTTAGAAATACCTTAGGATTTTTGACTATGTAAAGCTTTATGCTTATGAACATTTATCAATGAAAATTTGTTTATCATATTTTTAGGCTTTACCTCATACTGAAGATATCGAAGTGTTAGACCTTAACGACGAACTTCGCTCATTATGGACCACCTTCGATCTTCTAAAAGCTTATAAACGTCCTCGATTTTTAGTTCCTCGAGATAGTTCCGGTGTAATTGCGCCCGAAGTAATCAAAGATATACTGTCTTATATTAAAGAAGAAGAAAAAGAGGTTAACTTGAACACTTCGTCTTCTGAAGACGTTATATGGTCTGAAGACGAAGATGAAGTTCGAAGTAAAAAACCTGAAGAACTTGGAAGCTGGGAAAGGAGCCCCGAACGACTTCGAACTTGGGCCGAGCTTCAACAAGAACAAAAGGACTTTAGAGCTTCGAAGGGGGGCAAGAGAGTTAAACGCAAAGTTGTTAGAACTCCCGACGCTGGAACTAGTCGTTCCAACCGTAGCTCTAGAGACCGAAGAGGTCTTCGATTCCTTCTTGGTATAGATACCAATTTTTCATGATGTAATCTGTAAACATATTCGTTCGAATAATGAATACCGATTTAAAATTGTCTCCATATTTACTAGCCCCTCTTTGGGTATAAGCAATTTCGAACTGTATTCAAAGATGGTTATGCGCAAAGAAAAAACTTTGGAGTACAATTTTTGGGGGTTCGGAGCCCCTCTGCAATTTAAAGATCTTTTAAAATCTTATAAAACGTCTTCGACTATTTATAGTCTGAAGAATGGCAACTTAGTACCCTTGTTTTTTTGAAAGAAATCACTTGAGATAACTTTCAAGATACCTTAGTATCTTAGATAATTTGTCACTTTGGACTATGTTCACAGACATTCGAAGCTCATGGCTCAAACTCTGTTTGCTTTGGCCACCTTCGGCTCTTTTTACGGATGTCTACCAGCCAATGGCTTGGACTCCGTATATTTTGGTCACCTTCGGCTCTTTTTGCGGAAGTCTACCAGCCAATGGCTTGGACTCCGCATGTTTTGGCCACCTTCGGCTCTTTTTGCGGAAGTCTACCAGCCAATGGCTTGGACTCCGCATGTTTTGGCCACCTTCGGCTCTTTTTACGGAAGTCTACCAGCCAATGGCTTGGACTCCGTATGTTGTGGTTTTGGGCTCTTTTACGGATGCCTACAAGCCAGTGGCTTGGACTACGGATTATGTCAGCCCCCACGTCGGAAGCTTCGAACCAATGGTTCGAAGTCCAAAAATACGATTCAGCTTCATGACACTTCCCTCTCGGTCAACCCCGCGGTTCCAGTGCGTCCACTCGGAAGCTAGAAGTCTATGAGGGGAAGGCATTATCTGGACCATATGCTTTATTAATTCAGAAGATGATTACAAGTGAATTACAAGGAGCCCTTATGCGAAGTATCGCTTTAGGTGCTCCGCATGCCAAGTATGTGCTAACTCTTCACCTTCTAAATTAGCTAATTTAAAAGAGCCAGGGCGTCCTGAACGAACAATTAGATATGGACCTTCCCATTTATTTCCTAACTTCCCTGGCGCTATAATGCTTCGTAGAACAAGATGACCCGGTCTTAGTTCATTGAGCTTAACCTTCGGGTCAAACCAAGCCTTCGTTTGCTGATGATACTTTGATAAATTTGCCACAGCTCGAAGTCTTGTTTCTTCTGATAAATCTATCGAAGCTTGTCTTTCTTCTTCGATCTCCGGTTCGGTGCTGCGAAATGATCCTCCTTTGAGCTCCGTTGGAGTCATAGCTTCATCTCCAAATAGTAGTCTGAATGGAGTAAAACCTGTGGACCTTGTTTGCGTAGTCCGAATGGACCACAAAATCTTCGGAAGCTCTTCGGTCCAGAGTCCTTTTGCTAGTCCTACTATCCTTCGATTTAGCCCTGACAAAATATTCCCATTGGCTCTTTCTACGGATCCATTAGACTGAGGATGCCTTACTGCAGCAAAACATAACTGAATGCCTAGATCTTCGCAAAACTTCCTGAAAAGGTTCTGCATCGAACTGTGTTCCATTATCAACTGTGAGTTGTCTAGGCACTCTGAACCGGCAAATGATATTCTTCCAAAAGAATTTCTGTACATTGTTCGAAGTGATAGCTGTTAAGGGTTCTGCTTCTACCCACTTGGAAAAATACTCAATAGCTACCACTGCGAACTTTAGATTTCCCTTGGCTACTGGAAAGAGACCAATTAAATCCATACCCCATCTGGCCATAGGCCATACCAGAGCAATAACTTGAAGAGTTGTTGGTGGGCGATTACTTCGTCGACCCATCCACTGGCATCCTTGACAAGTGCGGACTAAGCTCTCTGCATCAGCTGTTATTGTAGGCCAATAAAGCCCCTGGCGAAGTGTTTTTCCTGCCAAAGCTCGAGGGGCTAAATGGCTACCGCAAAGGCCTTCATGAATTTCTCGAAGAATTTCTTGACCTTCGGCTTGAGATATACATCGGAGTAGAGGGGAACATACTCCGGCCTTGTATAAAATACCGTTGATTATTTGATAATTTCGAGCTCTAAGCTTCAATCTTGACAGCTGTGGCTTTTCGGGAAAATTTGTTCCTCCCTGTAAAAGTTCCATGATCGAATTTTTCCAATCTGCACTAGGAATGCAAAGAATCTCTGCAGAGGGAATTTGTGGCACCGAAAGTATACTGAGCTCCTCATAGAAAGCTTCTTCTGGTACATCCACAGCTCCGGCTGCAGCTTTTGCTAAGATGTCCGCTTGCACATTTTCTGCTCTTGGTATACTCTGAATGGAAATACCCTTGAAGTGTGCTTCGATTTTACGGATTTCTTCTAAGTACTTTGCAATATGTGGATGCCGAACCTGGAAACTTTTATCTACGTGCCCTGCTACTATCTGAGAATCTGTTTTTATAATAATTCTTGTAGCCCCTAGAGCACGTGCTTTTCGGAGTCCCAATAAAATCCCTTCATACTCCGCTATATTATTGGTAGACTTAAAGTTGAGTCTTTCGGAGTACATTGCTCTTTGCCCTGAAGGCGAAATTAATACTGCTCCAATACCTGCTCCGGATGCTTGGAAAGCCCCATCGGAATAAACAGTCCAAACTCCGTCACTTGACTTCTCCGGAACCAAATTTGCAGGTGGAGTCCATTCTGCTACAAAATCTGCTAAGACTTGCGATTTGATTGTTGTCCTTGCCAGAAAAGATATGCCGAAGGGTGCTAGCTCAACTGCCCACTTCCCAATCCTTCCAGTGGAATCCTTACTTCGAAGCATATCTCCTAAAGGATAAGAAGTTGGTACAATTACATTGTGTGCCAAAAAATAATGTCTTAATTTCCTCGAAGCCATTATCAAAGCATAAACGAACTTCTCGAGTTTGGAGTATCTTGTCTTCGCTCCTGATAATGCTTCGGATACAAAATAAACAGGATTTTGGACCAACTTCCCATTGAAATCCACTTCTTTGACAAGGACTGCACTGACAGCAGAACCTGTAGCTGCAAGGTAAAGGAGTAGGGTTTCATCCGCAGTAGGCACCGTGAGTGTAGCAAGATTGCTGAGATACTCTTTAATATCTTCGAAGCTTTTCTGACACTCCGGTGTCCATGCAAAATCTTCGGACCCTTTCAATGCTTTAAATATAGGCAAGCTTCTCTCCGCAGACCTTGATAAAAACCTGCTAAGTGCTGCCAGACGCCCAGTCAGCTTTTGCACTTGCTTTAAATTTTCCGGAGGAGCCATCTTTTGTAGCGCAGTTATTTGAGTAGGGCTAGCTTCAATCCCCCTGCTTGAAACTAAATACCCTAACAACTTTCTAGCCTTAGCTCCGAAGATACATTTTTCGGGGTTAAGACGGATCCCACATGCCCGAAGGCTATTGAATGTTTCTGCTAAGTCTAGGCTATGTTGGTGCTTTAAAGCACTCTTTATTACAATATCATCCATATAGGCCTCCACATTGCGACCTAATTGATGACCTAGAGCCTTAGCAACTAACCTCGAAAAAGTAGCCCCGGCATTTCTTAAGCCAAAGGGCATTCTTACATAACAAAAGACTCCTGAAGGAGTTACAAAGCTTGTCTTGATCTCATCTTCGCGCTTCAACCATATTTGATGATAACCAGAATACGCATCGAGGAAGCTTAATAACTCCAAACCTGCGGTGGAGTCGACCAATTGATCAATTCGGGGCATGGGGTAGGGGTCACGAGGACATGCTTTATTCAAGGATGTGAAATCGATGCACATGCGCCACTTTCCGGAAGACTTCTTTCTGACGAAGACTGGGTTGGCTAACCATTCTGTGTGAGCCACTTCTCTGATAATTCCAGCCTTCAACAATTTCTCAACTTCGTCTTTTGCTAGAGCAGCTCTTTCTGCAGACATTTTCCGGAGTCCTTGCCGAATAGGACGGGCCTTCGGGTTTACAAGTAAACTATGTTCAATGATATCCCGATCGACTCCGGTGATATCTTCGTCAGACCAAGCGAAGACATCTAAATTCTCTTCCACCACCTTTTCCAAAGAGGTTGCAACTTCTGGAGGTAAATCTTTACCAAATTGAAATGTATATTCTTTACCATCTTTAACAATGACCTTCGCTGCAATCTCTCCTTCAGGACTTGGTCTCGGAAAGGATTTCTTTGAAGCTTCGGAAGGGGCTGAAAAAATTTCTTGATTATCTTGCACATTGTTTACTTGTCTTGGATCAAGAGGGGGGCCATGACCATATTCTGCTCTCCGGGCGATAGCTTGATCTCCGAAGACAGTAAGGACTCCTACTTGTGTGGGCATCTTCATGCACAAATAATTGTGATGCGCCACAGCTCCGAACTGGTTTAGCATGCCTCTTCCGAAAATGACGTTGTAAGCATACAGGGCATCTACAACATCGAAGATTACTTCCTCAGTTCGGGCCAACAAACCTTCTCCGGAAATGGGGAGGACTACTCTTTTCCCTCGGTCTTGCCCTTCCTCTTGCTTCGGAGGTGGCATAACATTGGCCACTGGAGGGTGTCTTGCGGCATCGAAGTTTTCTATCCGCGCCACAGCCTGGACCGGCTCTGGGCGCGCTGCAACTGGAACTCGGTTGGTAGTACCTCGACCCGAAGTTCTTTCTAGATACTCTCCTCTTAGAGTAAGTATAGCCTTGCAAGTATCAGTTGCATGGCTTTGATTTTCACCATGGATACAGCAGAAAAGGGTCTGGCCTTTGCCAACCGTTTTCCCTGGCGGCCTCCAGCCGCTGGCCTTGTTCCCCGAAGACTGTGGAGCTCTCTGTATAAACTTCTGTGGGGGTGCAATATTCAAAACTTCCGAACGAGGGTGCTTTTGCCCCCTTCTCCGATCATGTTGAACTTCGAAGACTGGTTCTTGCGGCTGTGCCGAAGTTTTTACTTCTACTTTAACTTCTTGCAATATGGACGAAGTAGCTGCAGTTCTTCGAAGCCAACCCTCTTCCGACCTCGCATACTCCTCGAAGTATGACATCAGCTGAGATACCGAGGATATGCTTTTTCGATGAAGCTTATCCAGGAGGCCTTGATGAGTGATGCCTTCCCGAGCTGCATCAACTACCGAAGATGCAGACAACCCCCGGATCTGCGACTTCGTATGAGCGAAGCACTTGAAATATTGCCTCAATGTCTCTCCGGGGAGCTGCTTCACCTGGAAAAGGCTTCCCGTTGACATTGGAGGCACTAAGGTGCCTTGAAAATTGCTTACAAACTTCTTCTTCAGCTGCCCCCATGAATTGATTGATCCTGGCTTCAAAGACCAGAACCACCTTAATGCCACTCCTTGAAGAGCTAAAGGGAAACACTTTGCCATGGTGTCTCGAACTCCTCCGCTATCTTCAATTGCTAGGGCATAAGAACGAACAAACTCTCCGGGATCTTCATCTCCAGCATACTTACAGAGCTTCGAAGTTTTAAACTTCGGATCAAAGCGAACTTTCTACAGCTCAGGATGCAGCGGAGATTCATTATCGAAGGAGGCGTTCTCCGGGGCTTCGGGATAAATGAGTTCGTCGTCTTCGGTCACTTCTGGGATAGCTGGGATGGCTTGAGAGCGAAGCCTGTTCGCGGCTTCTTGCCGCCATCTTGCTACTTCAGCTTGGAGACTGGCCATTTGAGTGGCCATATCTCCAAGATTGTCTTCATCTCCTCTGGAAGGATCTTCCGGGTCTTGAGAGCTAGTAGGATCAGTTCGAAGTGGGATGGAAGGTGGAAGAGGGATTCCAGGTGGTCGAAGTATGGAAGGATTTGGCGGAGAAGCTCCGTATGTTCGAGGGATGGAAACTCCTTCCGGAGTTTGAGGTGGAGGAAATGTCGAAGGCCCTCCGACTTCAACCGTGTCGGGTGGTGTCTCTCCGGAGATCTGAGAGGACCTCCGAACAGGGTTACGGGGTGCGCTCCGCTTAGGAGGCATGATGTAAGAAGTTGGTAGAGAACGAAGTTTTTGGACTAGGTTCCCCACAGACGGCGCCAACTGTTGGCGTAAAAGATTACGCTAACAGGTTTCTGTAGATTAGAAACTAACAAACGAAGTGTTTGCGAAGGGAACTGTTCTAAGCCTCCGAAAGGATAATAACTTAGAATAGTTCGAATGTGTGTATTGAATAACTTGTATTCGGTCCCTATTACAGGGTGAAATGGGGGGGTATTATAGGCCCAAATATTAAGAAAAAGACCTATTTACCCCTCTATTACAACCGACATAGTAGAAACTATTCGGTACCCTTGATAGGGCTAAAATGGTAAAAGACTAATCTAATAATATAAAAGATAAATCTTCCATCTTAGCTGGCAATAAAGATCTCAAAAAGCCTTAGTTCGAAGATGTACTCCGAACCAATGCCTATCTTCGTACTTCGAGCTTGACTCAGGGTATCTTCGAAGATGGACGTCTGGAAACCTTCGAATCCATTATCTGCTTTTGTGCTGTTACGGCAATAACCCCGAAGATGGGATATTTTCCCCCAACAATATCATCTTTGGTGGCTCTTCTCATGCTTTGGTTGCTGAGTTTGCAGATGCCATGAGTAGGGAGTTCGAGATGTCCATGATGGGCGAACTCACTTTTTTCCTTGGTTTGCAAATCAAGAAAAGAAAACAAGATACTTTCGTCCACCAGATGAAGTACACCAAGGACCTACTCAAGAAATTCGACATGGCTGATGCGAAGCCACTCGCCACTCCAATGGCTACATCTGTAGCATTGGATCCTGACGAAGATGGAGAAGCCATAGATCAGAAGGAGTTTCGAAGCATGATCGGCTCCCTCCTCTACTTGACTGCTACGAGGCCGGACATACACTTTGCAGTGTGTCTGTGTGCTCGTTTTCAGGCTTCACCATGAGCTTCGCAACGCCAAGCGGTAAAGCGCATTCTCAGGTATCTCAAACATACCCTCGAATTTGGCATTTGGTATTCTGCGTCTTCCTCTTTGTGTCTTCGAGGTTATTCTGATGCGGACTTTGCTGAGTGTAGGATTGATAGGAAAAGTACCACTGGTACTTGTCATTTTCTGGGTACTTCACTGGTTTGCTGGTCTTCCCGCAAATAGTCTAGTGTTGCATAATCGACGGCTGAGGCCGAATATGTTGCTGCAGCTAGCTGTTGCTCTCAGATTTTGTGGATGGTTTCCACTTTGCGGGATTTGGGGTTAGATTATAAGAGTGTTCCACTTTTCTGTGATAACACTAGTGCTATTTGTATTGCAAACAACCCGGTTCAGCATTCCAGAACAAAACACATTGATGTGCAATATCATTTTCTCAGAGATCATAATGAGAAGGGTGATATTGAGCTTCAATATGTTGATACCCAACACCAGCTAGCCGATATTTTCACAAAACCCCTCGATGCTTCTCGTTTTGCCTACTTGCATGGGGAACTTGGTGTTTGTCACCCTTACGGCATTTTGTGAGGGGGAGTAGATTTTGATTATCTTGCATATGCTCATTGTGTGTGAAATTGTATTTACATCTTTTGCACTTATATGCCTGATTTTAATTCATGAAATCATGTCAGGTCAACTCTATTTAATATGTCTAAAACATTATGTGCATGATTCTTCTTTCCAAAATCAAATCATGCTCACTGCTTAGTCTTTTATCTGCTTGATAGGAAGACTCCTTTTCTCTGGATGCTAAACATTGCAACTTGAAAAATTGTTCTACTTACTCATGGATATTCATCAACTGCTAAATAAATTGTTCACTTAATTAAAATCCAAAACTCCATAATATGCATGCTACAAGTGAAAAGATCCAGGTGGGTTTGTTTGTCGCACTACTCTATTCTAGACTACTTACCATTGCACATTGGTGTGAACTGGGATAGTGTAGTGTATGCCAAAATCACCGCCTTAAGCTTCTGATGGTTTTCATGCCTAGGTTTGGCTTGATTGGAAAGTATAAGGTAGACAAACAAATAACCCATGGCATGATGAAAAGAACAACAAATTCATTGATCATCAAGATTGCTTTCAAAGCTCCACTTAAACTGGACTTGTCTGTCTAGAGTAGAAATTGACTAGCTTTACGCAGTCCCTGCTTTTACTTGTCTAGTTACCTTGATTGAGTGGTGATGCTTTTATTTCAAAATGATAAAATCACATGTTGTCATCATGTTTTTAGAGAATGTTAAATTGAGTTGAGCACATGATAATTGGTATTAATGTTGGCATATTTTGCTTTATATGTCTTTGCAATTCTGTCCATTTCAAAGCTTTGCATCTTTTGAATGCTCCTTGATGCTTGCATTGCCAAAAGGGGAGAAATTTTTGAGTTCTCTGTAGCAAGGGGTAAAATAACTCAGGGGGAGTTTTATCTTACAAAGGGAAAGATTTGCCGAAGGGGCTTTTACTCTTTTGAAAAGGGGGAGGAAAATTCTTTTGTCAAGTGACATGGTTTGGATCGTTTCTGAGTTTTATGGTCACTTGTGTGCTGAAATTTTTCAAAATTTCTTGAACTTGAATTTGGTTGTCACTGCACTCATCAAGGGGGAGATTGAGAAACCAAGGGTTGGTTTCGGAGTCTATGATGAGTGATTGACAAATTTTATCCTCTGATTCGAAGAGGTCCCTCCGAAGGGGTTCAGAGGTTATTTCAACGAAGGGTTCGGTGGGTTTGTTTGCTGCAGTTGTTGCAGTTGAGTGTGCCTGTCGGAGGGTTCCAACAGTACACAATGACTGGGTCGTACCGAAGGTCTCGGTACTTTGGGCGGTACACCGGAGTGTGTGCCGAAGGTTGCTTACCCGAAGAGGTCTCCGGGGTACTGGATACACTTGTACGTTTGTCATTGGTGCGCAGGTGTAACATCCCAAGAATTAAAAATAAAGAAAATAATGAAATGGATTTTCTGGAATATAAATGATTTATGAAATTAAATAAAATACTAAAAGAGTCCTAGTAAAGCCAAACAGGAGGGAATACTTCAAATTTTAAGTTGGAAAATTTATGGTGGAATCTAGAGGCCAAGATATAATTTCAGGAATTTTTACAAATTTTTATCAACAGTGACTCAACCTTTAAACAAATAAATGAATTACTGGAATTATTTTAATTAAGAAAAGTATTTTAAATAAACTTGGGCCGCAAACCCTCAAACTGCCTCGGCCAAGCCAAGTCTGAGCCATTTTACACTGGCGTGTGGGGTCCGCCTGTCGGCGCTCGCACCCCCTCTCTCCTCCCCGCGCCCGCCTCAGCCTAGCCCACCCAACAGCCTCGCTAGCGCCTCCCTCCGCCACTGACCGCCCGGGCCCATCTGTCGGCCCTTTCCTTTCTCGCTCGCCTGCTGACAGGTGGGACCCACCTGTCAGATCCATCTTCTCCGATGGAAGGGGATCCCCCTTCCCTTTCCCGTCGGCCACCTTTCCAAATACCGCCGCCGGCCACCGCGTCACTCCGATCCGGCCCCGGATCTCGGTCCCCCGATCGCCGGCGGTTGCTTTCCCCTTATTCCCACGTGTTTTCTCTATAGATGGTTGGGGATCGCATGTAAGCCAAGTTCACTGGTGAGGAAAGAAAACCTTCGGTTTCCTTCCATTTTTGACACCAACGACCCCCTATAAATACCCCAACGATCACCGCAGCCTAGGCCTCACACCTTCGTCATTAGCCACGCATTCCCGAGCCCCCACCACTCCTTTTCGAGTTTCTCCCCTGCTTCACCTCCGGTCGCTGCTCGCCGCCGACACAGACCCCCGCCGTCCACGCCGTCGCCACCGTTGGGATCCCCGTCGACCGCCCGTCACCGGCCACCCCTCGGTTGGCCGTGAGGACCACCGGATCGTCGTCGCCACCAACCACCCGAGACGCCCTTGCCATCTACCCTCGCCTCCAGTCACCGTCAGTCGCCTACCACCGCCATCACCGGTAGCATCACACTCCTCTCGCTCCCCTCGTTCCATTTCCGCCGGTGGATAGGCCCCTAGGCCCTCGCCATCACCGTCGCCGCCGCACCCGAGCCCGTCGGAGCTGGGGACGAAGGGGGTAATCCCCCCTTACACGCGTGCCGTGCTGGATCCATTCCTAGCCGCACGTTTGTAATCGGATGGCCCAGATTAAATCTTGAAGGGATTTAATCAGAGCTGTTGATCTGGTCAAAGCGGTACCGAGGCCTCACGGCCATCGATCGCCACTTAACACTCTCGCCTCGCGCCTGACCGCTTGATCTGGATCGGACGGTCCAGATCGATCTAGTCCACGCGCAAGTTCACTGTCGCAGAATGTTACAGCCACTTAAAGTGCCTGAATGGAAATGGGAAGAGATTGGTATGGACTTCATCACCGGACTCCCAAAGACCCAACCTGGTTATGATTCTATATGGGTAATCATCGATCGGCTAATGAAGGTAGCTCACTTCATAGCCGTCAAGACGACCTTTAGTGGCCCTAAACTAGTAGAGTTGTATATGGCCCACATATTATGTCTTCATGGAGTACCTAAGAAGATAGTCTCTGATAGAGGGAGTCTGTTCATGTCTCGGTTCTGGAAAAACCTTCAAGAGGAAATGGGAACGAGACTGAACTTCAGCACAGCATACCACCCTCAAACGGATGGACAAACTAAAAGGGTGAATCAGATATTAGAGGATATGCTCCGGGCATGTGCCTTGGACTTTGGAGGAACTTGGGACAAGAGTTTGCCTTATGTCGAATTTTCATACAATAACAGTTATCAAGCCAGCCTTCAGATGTTCCCGTTCGAAGCTTTATAAGGACGCAAGTGCAGAACGCCTTTACTTTGGGATCAGACCAGTGAATCCCAAGTATTTGGAACAGACATCCTTCGGGAAGCTGAAGAGAAAGTACGGATTATCAGAGACTGACTCAAGACAACCCAATCTCGACAGAAGAGCTATGCAGACAATCGTCATCGAGATTTAGCCTTTGAAGAGGGAGACCATGTCTACCTCCGAGTTACTCCTCTCCGTGGCACTCAACGGTTTAACATGAGAGGGAAGTTGGCACCTCGGTACGTTGGACCTTTCCCCATTGTTCGACGTAAAGGCGAGGTCGCTTATCAGTTAGAGCTACCACCCTCATTGGCTGGGGTACATGACGTGTTTCACGTGTCAGAGCTAAAGAAGTGTCTTCGAGTCCCAACAAAGCAAGTTGACCTTCAGCCGTTGACTATACAAGAGGATCTGACCTATGTTGAGAAGCCCGTCAGAATCTTGGAAGTCAAGGAAAGGACCACCAGGAGTCGCGTCATCCGTTTCTGTAAAGTTCAGTGGAGCAATCATCCCGTAGAGGAAGCTACATGGGAAAAAGAGGAAGAACTAAAGGCGCAGCATTCAGAGCTATTCGAGGATTGATCCGAATCTCGAGGACGAGATTCTCTGTAAGGGGGATAGGATTGTAACATCCCAAGAATTAAAAATAAATAAAATAAAGAAAATGGATTTTCTGGAATATAAATGATTTATGAAATTAAAGAAAATACTAAAAGAGTCCTAATAAAGCCAAACATGAGGGAATGCTTCAAATTTTAACTTGGAAAATTTATGGTGGAATCTAGAGGCCAAGATATAATTTCAGGAATTTTTACAAATTTTTATCAACAGTGACTCAACCTTTAAATAAATAAATGAATTAATGGAATTATTTTAATTAAGAAAAGTATTTTAAATAAACTTGGGCTGCAAACCCTCAAACTGCCTCGGCCCAGCCCAGTCCGAGCCATGCGACACTAAAGTGTGGGGTCCGCCTGTCGGCGCTCGCATCCCCTCTCTCCTCCCCACGCCCGCCTCAGCCTGGCCCACCCGTCAGCCTCGCTAGCGCCTCCCTCCGCCACTTACCACCCGGGCCCATCTGTCCGCTTTTCCTTTCTCGCTCGCCTGCTGATAGGTGGGACCCACCTGTCAGATCCATCTTCTCCGATGGAAGGGGATCCCACTTCCCTTTCCCGTCAGTCACCTTTCCAAATACCGCCACCGGCCACCGCGTCACTCCGATCCGGCCCCGGATCTCGGTCCCCCGATCGCCGGCGGTTGCTTTCCCCTTATTCCCACGTGTTTTCTCTATAGATGGCCGGGGATCGCATGTAAGCCAAGTTCGCTGGAGAGGAAAGAAAACCTTCGGTTTCCTTCCCTTTTTGATGTCGGCGACCCCCTATAAATACCCCGACGATCACTGCAGCCAAGGCCTCACACCTTCATCGTTAGCCACGCATTCCTGAGCCCCCACCGCTCCTTTTCGAGTTTCTCCCCTGCTTAACCTCCGGTCACCGCTCGCCGCCGACACAGACCCCCGTCGTCCATGCCATCGCCACCGTCGGGGTCCCCATCGACCGCCCATCACCGGCCACCCCTCGGTTGGCCGTGAGGACCACCGGATCGTCGTCGCCACCAACCACCCGAGACGCCCTCACTGTCTACCCTCACCGCCGGTCGCCGTCAGTCACCCGCCGCCGCCATCACCGGTACCATCGCACTCCTCTCGCTCCCCTCGTTCCATTTCCGCCGGTGGATAGGCCCCTAGGCCGTCGTCGTCGCCGTCGCCGCCGCAACCGAGCCCGCCGGAGCTGGGGACGAAGGGGGTAATCCCCCCTTACACGTGTGCCGTGTCGGATCCATTCCTGGCCGCACATTTGTAATCAGACGGCCCCGATTAAATCCCGAAGGGATTTAATCCGAGCCGTTGATCTGGTCAAGGCGGTACCGAGGCCTCACAGCCGTCGATCGCCACATAACCCTCCCGCCTCGCACCTGACCGCTTGATCTGGATCGGATGGTCCAGATTGATCCGGTCCACGGGCACAGTACGCCAGTTCACCGTGGGTCTGGCTCACCGTGGACCAAAACCCATTTTTTGTTTAAATAAAATTCCAGAAAATTATTTAAACTTTGAAAATTCATAACTTGCTCATTTTAACTCCAAATTTCACCATTAAAATTTTGTTAAATTCCCCTCTTTATTATTTACATATTAATGCCAAAAAACAGTATGCTACTTTAGCACAAAATATTCTTAATAAATAAATGAATAAAAACCCCTTAGGGATAAATTGATAATTCATGAAATAAATCAGGAAAACCCCTAAAATCTAACCTTTTATATTTTTCAACATAACTTCAGAATAATAAGGCTTAATTCCACATGTTTACAATCATAAACTTGTATGCTTATACTTTGTGATATTTTGATTGTTTATTGAATGTTGTATTTAATTTTTCCGTATCGAGAAGACTACGAGATCGTCGAGGAGCCGGAGTTTTACCCTGAGATTCCACCTTCACCGTTTGTGGATCAAGGCAAGTCACAACCCCCATTTTGATCATCATTGAGACCATGTTTTAATCAATTATCGCTATAACTCATAGGATAATATTGCATTAGTCTAATCTCAAGCCTTACACTATATTTAGTAGATCCCCGTCCTTGTGTGTAAACCCAAGCCATGCTTATTGAGCCTAAACTCCTTGTCACTCTACAATATTATTATATTAGCTAGTGTCCAATGTACCGACACAACTGCTATAGGATAAAAAGAATGAGTCGTAGATAGCTGGATTCTACTATATGTATTTCCCCGTTATTCTCGTCTCTGGACTCTATTGGAGTTGGCTATGTTATAAGTATGGTGGGTTCTAGGTGCAAGCTAGGGCATTGGTTGGTCGCACCCGGGGCACTATAAGGACCGGTCTGCGGGATCTATTGCAAAGCACTTCCGTACTAACCACAAGTCTAATGGGTAAGTCCTAACTAAAAGTATGGAACAATCTGACTCGATGCACCATAGTGGAGGGGGCAAGGGGCAACCTGCGGGTGACTTGTACCGACGTGGCTCAAGGGGGTATGGTGTTCGCTTGAAGCGTTGGGGCACCATATGAAACCCATAAGATGGTGCTGTCGGGTCGAGGCGGACCATATGGAAGGTTTTGGCATGAGTTCCCGTGGTATGGGTCATCTCGTTACACTTTGGTGTAAGTGATGAGTGCGTGCCTTGTGGGTACAGTGGTACACCTCTGATCAGATTTTTAAATCTTTTCGAAAAGTCGAGCCCACGGTCAAGGGCGGGTTGTGTGACTTCTCGCAGTTAGTTTACAATTGTTTGAATGGTTGAGTTATTCGTGGCATGTAAGGACTGTTGAGCGAGGGTGGGCTGACTGTACCCCTCGAGTTAGAAGATGATGCATATCCATGTTTACATTTCTGTATAAATAACTTGATCACATTTAATTGCTTTACAAATTATGCTTTTCCACAAAAATTAGCCACTACCTTCCTTGTTATTACTCTGCATTATATTTGCATCTGGTGGCTTGCTGAGTACGATTGTACTCACCCCTGTTGACTTACACCACTAGAGCCCATCTACTACGAGGAGGATGAAGGTCTGGAGTAGCGACCCAGTCAAGGCGAGACTGGAAGGAGGCGTTCATCTAGGACCCTTATTTTATTAGTTTCTCTTTTATTCAAACACTTTTGTACTAATATGGTCTACGAACCATGAATGCTTGTCGTATTTTGCGCGGTCGTGTGATGAACGTCTTGGTTTTATTGATTTTCTATGGAATTTCAATAAAGGTCCGGATTTATTAAATCTGGGCGTCACAGCAGGCAACTTCGGAGGCAACGGATGGTTTGCAGCAAGTGAACATGGGTCAAGTGGGAGGCTTTATGCCAGACGAGCGGGGAGCTCTGTCACGAAGGCTGCGTGGGGTCAAGGTCAGTCCTCGGGTCAAGGTGCGCCGGGTGAAGGCAGAGAGTGCGGACTGTGGCTCTGGCTGAAGGTACTCCGAGATGAAG
Organism: Zizania palustris; assembly: GCA_019279435.1. NCBI lineage: Eukaryota > Viridiplantae > Streptophyta > Magnoliopsida > Poales > Poaceae > Zizania > Zizania palustris. The sequence continues at coordinate 33,334,626 of JAAALK010000079.1, read as the reverse complement.
TCCTCGGAGGTGAGGCACTTCGAAGGGTACTCCGAATGGAGTGACTTCGGAGTATGGTGGATAAGTCCTCAACAATGGGGCAAGGTGTTCGAAGTGTGCTCCGGAGGGAGGCACTCGAAGGTATACCCGATGGAGGTCTCAGAAGTCTATGTGCATCGAAGGCATGGTCCGGGTGAGGTTCGTCGAGGAGTGTGCTCGGGGAGAGACACTGCGACGAAGGGCTCATGGAATGCTTCATGCGGAGGCCTTGGACAAAGGAGGGACTTCGAAGGGTGGTACTCCGAAGGTGGGGCTTCAAAGTGTGGCTGACTTGAGGTACTTCGGCCATGCATGGCTTCGGTACATGGACTGACGGAGTACGAGCTGGGAGAAGCTGCGAAGCCGTGGTGGTCCACTCCGGAGGTGTTGGTGCGAAGGCCCAAGGGCTTTGACGGCTTCGGCTCAAAACCGTCTTTGTATCGAAGGCTGATTTCAGTGAAGCGAAGTCCGTCAGGCTCAAGGCTTCTCACCGAAGCTACTGCACCCCTCACGTGCAAAGGGGGGCTTTAGAAGACTCCAAAACTGCAAAGGCTGACCATGTTTGCCCTGCAAAAGCTGATGTTGTCCCCTCTACAAAGCTGACAAAAGAAGCCTCCAAATAAAGTAGACTACTAGCTGTACCCCCCTATTCTAATGAGACAAAACCAGTGTAAACCCTAGGGGTAAAGTAGTCTATTCAGTCTGTGAGTTCATTTTGTGTTCCCTGTTCAAGCAATGAAACTTTGATTCTATTTTCATTTATTGTTTGAACTTGTATGCCTACTTTGCACTACATGTTTTGATTTCTCTGTGCACCATCTTCTTCTGGGTTAAGTTTGTGCACTAGATCTTTTCTAGAGAAGTGTGTGAGAGGTCTATTCATGTGAAGTGTGTGTTTTTCAGTGTCTGTTCACTCTGTGTAAACTGGAGGCTAGACCTCTCTGATTACTAGCGAAGCACTATCGGGGTTAAATCGAAGCTTGTTTTTCTTTCCCTGTCGAAGTCCTCTTTGCAGTGTGCTCAGCGTGCGTCTCGACCTCCAAAGTACGAAGCCTAGTACCATTTGCTAGCAATGAGTGTTTGGTCGAAGTCCTCAGAGGGAAGTTTTCTCTTGCGAAGGGTGAAGTGCGAAGTCCGCTCGAAGGCACCTAGTGTGTGCACCTGCATTGACTTAGACGAGTTGAGTTTTTGGGTGTTGTGGGTGGAGCGAAGTCTTCTTGGCTATGGACTTTTGCTCCTTGCGAAGCCTGATTTCGGAGCTGTGAAATACCTCTGAACTAGAACTTTGAAGGGTGTGTTCGAAGCCTGTTCCGCAGAAGACAGAGTTAAAACAGAACGCTATTTCTAGTCTGAAATTTTAAAAGCTCCCATTCACCCCCCTCTGGTCGCCGTTTCCGTTCCAACACGTTGTGTCCTATTCAGAGAGCCTGCTGGAATCCCCATGCCGAATACTGAGAAACCAAGGGTTGGTTTCGGTGTTTGTGATGAGTGATTGACAGGCTTTTACCCTCTGGTTCGAAGGGGTACCTCCGAAGGGGGTTCGGAGGTTGAACCTCCGAAGGTGTTCGGAGGCTGTTTTCACCGAAGGGTTCGGTGGTTTGGTTGCTGCAGCTGTTGCAGTGGAGTGTGCCTGTCGGAGGGGACCGACCGTACACGATGACTTGGTTCATACCGAAGGTCTCGGTACTTTGGGCGGTACACCGGACTGTGTGCCGAAGGTTGCTAACCCAGAGAGGTCTCCGGAGTACTGGATACACTTGTCTATTTGTCTGTGGTGCGCAGGGGACTTCGGAGGCGACGGACGGTTCATAGCAGGTGAACCTGGGTCAAGCGGGAGGCTTGATGCCAGGGGAGCGGGGAGCTCCGTCACGGTGGCTGCGAAGGGGTCTGGGTCGGTCCTCGGGTCGAGGTGCGCCAGGAGAAGGCAGTAAGTGCAGAGCGTGGCTCCGGGTGAAGGTACTCCGAGACAAAGTCCTCGGAGGTGAGGCACTTCGAAGGTACTCCGGATGGAGTGACTTCGGAGTTTGGTGGATCAAGTCCTCTGTGGAGGCAAGGCGTTCGAAGTGTGCTCCAGAGGGAGACATTCGAAGGTACCCGACGAAGGTCTCAGAAGTCGAGGCGCATCGAAGGCATGGTCCGGGTGAGGCTCATCGAGGAGTGTGCTCGGGGAGAGACACTGCGACGATGTGCTCATGGAATGCTTCATGCGGAGGCCTTGGACGATGGAGGGACTTCGAAGGGTGGTACTCCGAAGGTGGGGCTTCAGAGTGAGGAAGGCTTCAGAGCGAGCCTAGCTCCGGAGTAAGGATGACTTGTGTTGCTTCGGCCATGCATGGCTTCGGTACACGGACTGACGGAGTTCGAGCTAGGAGTAGCTGCGAAGCCATGGTGGTCCACTCCGGAGGTGGTGGTGCGAAGGCCCAAGGGCTTTGATGGCTTCGGCTCAAAACCATCACTGTATCGGAGGCTATCTTCGGTGAAGCGAAGGCCGTCAGGCTCAAGGCTTCTCACTGAAGCTACCGCACCCCTCGCGTGCGAAGGGAGGCTCTAGAAGGTCAAAGACTGCAAAGGCTGACATTGTCTGCTCTGCAAAAAGCTGACGCTGTACCCTCTGCAAAGCTGACAGAGAAGCCTCCAGAATAAAGTTGACCACCTTTTGTACCCCTCAGTTCTGTAGAGACAAAACTGGTGTAAACCCTAGGGGTAAAGTAGTCAATTCACTTGGGTGAACTGTGGGCTATAAATATGGGGGCTCGGTAGGTAACATTTAACACTTTGAGCATTTACTGTTGAGCTCCTGTACCAGCCTCCTCACACTTTGAATACATCAAGTGAGTTCATTTTAGTGTTCCTTGTTCAAGCGGCGAAGCCCTGCTTCTGTGTGCTTTTTGCTTGAGCTTGTTTTACATACCTCGCTGCATACTTTGTTCATTTGTGTATCACCTTGAGTGACTTGTGACAGTGCATCGAAGCCTGTGTTGATGAAGTGTGTTGTGTGCGAAGTGTGTTTTTCAGTGCGCGTTCGCTCTGTGTAACAGGAGGATAGACCTCGCTGCTTACTAGCGAAGCCCTGTTCGAAGCCCGTTTTGCTTCTCGTGTCGAGGCCCTTTACAGAGTCCACTTGTGTGCGTTTAGACCTTCATAGTACGAAGCCCAGCACCAGTTGCTGTCGCTAAGTATTAAGTCGTAGTCCTCAGAGGATAGTTCACTCTTGCGAAGGGTGAAGTGCGAAGCCTGCTCGAAGCACCCTGTGTGCGGAGCTTGCACTGACTTAGCAGAGTTGTTTTCGGGGTTGTGTGTGGAGCGAAGTCTGCTTGGCTTCAGACTTTTACTCCTTGCGAAGCCTGTGTTCGGAGCTGTCAAGTACCTCCAAACCAGACCTTCGAAGGTTGGTGTTCGAAGCCTGTTCCGCAGTAGACAGAATTAAAACCGAAGGCTGTTTTTAGCTTGAAATTTTAAAAGCTCCCATTCACCCCCCCCCCCCCTCTGGTCACCGTTTCTGGTCCAACAATTGGTATCAGAGCAGGTTAAGATCACCAGTTGACCTTAACCGGTTTTGTGATCTGTTGGTGACATGGACAGAGCTAGTAAAATTCCTCTGTTCGATGGGACTGACTTTGCATACTGGAAGGTGCGCATGGAGGCTTACTTGCTAAGCCAAGGAAATGCAATTTGGGAGATTGTGGACTCACAATACTCCATCCCTGAGACTCGCACCTCTCAAACAGAAAAAGATCAGTATAATGCCAACTCCAAGGCTAGAAATATACTGTTCATTGGTTTGAGCCGGAGTGAGTTTGATAGGGTGCAACACCTTAGGACTGCTAGGGAAATTTGGACCACTCTCACTATTTTTCATGAGGGCTCTACTCAGATCAAGGCCAGGCGCCAAAGCACATACAATCAACACTATCAGCTGTTTGTGCAGGCACCTAGCGAATCTATAGATGCCATGTTTTCACGCTTTGATGCTATAGTGAGTAACTTGCGGTCCAACGGGACGCTTGCTTACAATGATCATGACAGGGCTATCAAGCTTCTCTATGCTCTTGACCGTAGCATATGGGAAGTGAAGATATCCAGCATTGAGGAGTCTACAGGTTATGACACATTGACCTGTGATGAGCTCTTCAGCAAGCTGAAGTCCACAGAGATTGCCAAGGCATCTCTTGCTGTGCACAGAAGCTCTTTGCCACAGCCATTGGCATTGGTTTCTAGCACTAGTCGTGGCACCACTGCAGAACCAAGCACATCTGGCACTTGTGTTCTTGCAGATGGTTTTGCTTTGTCCTCCCTGGTCTCCGTCACAAAGGAGCAGGTGGACACTCTGGATGATGATGAGCTTGCTCTCATTGCCAGGAGGTTCACACGCTTTCACCATGAGAGACGGGATCAGAGGAGAAGTGGTTTTAGTGGTTGCTTTGAATGTGGCGACACTTCTCATATTAAGGCCAATTGCCCTAAGCTCAAAAAGAGAGATGAGAGTGAGTGCCCCAAATACCACAAAAAGGAGAGGAAGCCTTTTGTGAAGGGCAAGCACGGCAAGGTGGCTAAAAGAGTAGCCAAAGCCGCTTCCAGAGCATTTGTTGCTGCTCTCAGCGACATCGACACATCCTCAACTGAGGAGTCGACTCTGAGGAGGAGGAGTCCCCAAGGAAGGTGGACAAGAAGGACAAGAAGGGACGAGATTTCACCGGCCTTTGCTTCATGGCCGACAGCGATCACAGCGGCGATGAGCATGACTCATCTGAGGTATCCCTATCCTATGACCAGCTTTCAATAAAATTAGATGAGCTGAATGAAGTAGTTCTTGGTCAGGATAGATTACTTGTGCAAGCTGCTAGAGAAAGAAAAGACCTTAGACTTAGGCTAGAATCTGTTTCTACTGAATATGCCATGCTTAAGTCTAAAGTAAATGATGCTAACTGTGAATCTTGTTCTGTTGTCATGGGTGAGCTTGCTCAGTTGCGTTCTATACATGGTCAAACTCTTTCTGAGCTTGAGACTGCACAGAAGCAGCTTTTGATGGTGGATTCTAGTCTTGATAAAACTGAATGTATGAACTGCCCTTTATTACGTGAGAGCATTAATTTATGTGATAAGCATGTTCATGATTTAGAGGCTAGATTGGAGAGGGCCGGTAGTTCTAAGGATGTGCATCCTGTTTGTGACACGTGCATTACCCTTAAGGACCAGCTAGGCACTGTTAGAGAGCGAGCTGAGAACCTCATGTCAGAAAACGAATACTTTCTTTCCGTGGTTAATAAATGCACTGAGGGAAAGGGTAGGATGGATTTGCTCTTGGCCAAGACCAAGATGTGTGCTGACAGAGCAGGGTTAGCTCTAGGTTTGGGTTTTGAGAGGATTCCTTCAGATAGTGGAAACAAAACTGTTTTTACCTCTCCCACTACCCTAGAGAAAGAGAGAGCTCTGTTAGACACTCCTTGAGCCAAGAAACCAACCTGAGCTCAAAAGAAAACCACTCCTCCTGCTAAGAAAATCCCTCCCAAGAAAACCACTCAGCAGAAGCCCAAGGAGCCTGTGAGAGTTGCTCCTATGACCCATGAGAGTGCCCCTAGGAGAATTTTTCATTGTTCCTATTGTCAGCGGGCGGGTCATTTGGTTGGGTTCTGTTTTCGTCGCATCAAGGATGAGCGACGCTCTCAGGCGATGAGTTACCAAGACATGCATTACCCATCTTTAGGTATGCATGAGTCTGAGTTTTACTATTGTCCTGCTTTTGAGGCTCCTCGTACTTCTCGGAGAGGTTTTACTCCTCGAGGTGTTCACCATGTTCCATATGGTGGTAGACCCCGGGCGAGTAGCTTTGTACCTCGTTAGAGTACGAGACCTCGACATGTTGTTCGATCACAGCATGTAGGTAGACCTCGCACTTTGCATCATTCAGATTATCATGTGCGTAGACCGTCTACTTTTACTGTGCCTACTACTCATGTCACTCAGTGCTGGATGCCGCATCATTTTTTCACTCACCCCAGCACTGAGCGATCGAGATTTTCTTATCATGTGTAGGTGACAGACCGAGGCTTGGAGGGCACGTGGATCATGGACTCCGGTTGTTCGCGCCACATGACCGGAGATGCAGCATGGTTCTCCAGCCTCACCACAACCAAGCAAAGGGAACATATCACCTTCGAAAACAATCGAAGGAGTACAGTGAAAGGTAAAGGTGTGGTAAGAATTAACTCGAATTTCACTCTCAAAGATGTTGCATTGGTTGAAAACCTGGGATACAATTTGCTGTCTGTATCTCAGTTGCTTGATGAGGGCTTCGAAGTGCAATTCCATCGTGATACTTCGCAAGTGCTCAATTCTGATAGCGTTGTGGTGTGTAAGATCTTTAGAGTTGGGAGAGTTTTTGGAGCTGACTTTTCAGAGTCATCTGGTTCTTCTCATTGTCTTGTAGCACATTCTACGTCTGAGCTTTGGAAGTGGCATAGGAGACTAGGGCATATGAGCTTTGAGTTGCTCGCTCGTCTGAGCGCCCTAGGTCTGATCCGAGGATTGCCCAAGCTCAAGTTTGAGAAGAATTTAGTTTGCGCTCCTTGTCGACATGGAAAAATGATTGCTGCTTCGCATTCGCCAGTCACCACAGTGATGACTGAACAACCCGGAGAACTTCTCCATATGGACACTGTCGGTCCGTCTCGGGTTAGTTCTTTAGGTGGCAAGTGGTATGTATTAGTTATTGTCGACGATTTCTCTCGCTACTCTTGGGTCTTCTTTCTTGCCAGCAAGGATGAAGTGTTTTCACACTTTCGGAGCTTGGCTTTGAGACTTTTCACTGAACTCCCAGGTGCATTGAAATTCATTCGAAGTGATAATGGCACTGAGTTCAAAAACAGTCTCTTTGTTGACTTTTGCATGGAGCATGGCATAGAACATCAATTCTTTGCTCCGCGGGTTCCTCAACAGAACGGTGTCGTTGAGAGGAAGAACCGCACTTTGGTTGAGATGGCTAGGACAATGCTTGACGAGCATAGGACTCCTAGAAAATTCTGGGCTGAGGCCATGAACACTGCATGTTACATCTCAAACCGAATATTCTTGCGCTCAATTTTAAACTTGACATCTTATGAGCTACGTTTGGGAGACAGCCCAAGGTTACTCATCTTCGAGTTTTTGGTTGTCGTTGCTTTATCCTAAAACGTGGTAACTTGGATAAATTTGAGTCGCGTTCTTCTGACGGGATCTTTTTGGGTTATACTACTCATGGTCATTCTTATCGTGTTTATAATTTGGAAACTAACACTGTCATCGAGTCATGTGATGTGACTTTTGATGAATCAACCCCCTCTGTTAGTTCTGCTTTTGAACAGGCAAATGAACACGACATGGAACAGACCATATTCGAAGAAGAAGATCCCGGAGATTTTGAGAATGAACCCCTACTTCCCTCGACATCAACCCCCGAAGCTGACCCCGCTTCAACTACTTCGGCACGAGGTCCCGAAGCAACTACCTCGACATCGGTCATCTTGGACCACTCCAACGCACAAGTTGAGGGGGAGACTGCATCCCGCCGTGAGGCTCCACACCATGTTCAAAGGATGCATCCTCCCGAGCAGATCATCGGTGAGCTTGATCAAAGGGTAACACGTTCCCATGCTCATTTCATTGCTTCCGCTTTTGTTGCTTCTTTTGAGCCCTTAGATGTTAGTCATGCACTTTCTGATTCTAGTTGGATCAATGCTATGCATGAGGAACTTGAAAATTTTGAGAGAAACCAAGTCTGGACTTTAGTTGATCCTCCACCAAATGTTCATTTCATTGGAACAAAATGGATTTTCAAAAATAAACAAGGGGAGGATGGGACTATAGTTAGAAACAAGGCTAGACTTGTAGCTCAGGGTTTTTCTCAACTAGAAGGGATTGATTTTACTAAAACTTTTGCACCTGTTGCTCGCCTTGAGGCCATTAGGATTTTGCTTGGCTTTGCGACATCCCGGGGATTCAAACTCTATCAAATGGATGTCAAAAGTGCTTTTCTTAATGGCTTCATAGGTGAAGATGTTTATGTAAAACAACCCCCTGGTTTTGAAAACCCTAAGTACCCACATAAAGTCCTAAAACTTCATAAGGCTCTTTATGGACTCAAGCAGGCCCCTCGGGCATGGTATGATAGACTTAAGTCTTTTCTGCTTGAGCGGGAGTATTTGATGGGCTCTGTTGATAAAACCATGTTTACTCTCAAGCATGGCAAAGATTTCCTCCTGGTTCAGATTTATGTGGATGATATCATCTTTGGTGGCTCTTCTCATGCTTTGGTTGCTGAGTTTTTTAGATACCATGAGCAGGGAATTTGAAATGTCCATGATGAGTGAACTCACCTTTTTCCTTGGCTTGCAAATCAAGCAAAGCAAACAAGGTACTTTCGTCCACCAGACGAAGTACACCAAGGACCTGCTCAAGAAGTTTGACATGGCAGATGCGAAGCCCCTCGCCACTCCAATGGCTACACGTGTAGCATTGGATCCTGACGAAGATGGAGAAGCCGTAGATCAGAAGGAGTTCCGAAGCATGATCAGCTCCCTCCTCTACTTGACTGCTACGAGGCCGGACATACACTTCGCAGTGTGTCTGTGCGCTCATTTTCAGGCTTCACCACGAGCTTCGCACCACCAAGCGGTAAAGCGCATCCTAAGGTATCTCAAACATACCCTTGAATTTGGCATATGGTATTTAGCGTCTTCATCTTTATGTCTTCGAGGTTATTTCGATGCGGATTTTGCTGGGTGTAGGATCGATAGGAAGAGTACCTCTGGTACTTGTCATTTTCTGGGTACATCTCTGGTTTGCTGGTCTTCCCGCATACAGTCTAGTGTTGCACAATCGATGGCTGAGGCCGAATATGTTGCTGCAGCTAGCTGTTGCTCTCAGATTTTGTGGATGGTTTCCACTTTGCGGGATTTCGGGTTAGATTATAAGAGTGTTCCACTTTTCTGTGATAACACTAGCACTATTTGTATTGCAAACAACCCGGTTCAGCATTCCAGAACCAAACACATTGATGTGCGGTATCATTTTCTCAGAGATCACAATGAGAAGGGTGATATTAAACTTCAATATGTTGATACCCAACACCAGCTAGCCGATATTTTCACGAAACCCCTCGATGCTTCTCGATTTGCCTACTTGCGTGGGGAACTTGGCGTTTGTCACCCTTACGGCATTTTGTGAGGGGGAGCAGGCTTTAATTGTCTTGCATGTGCTCGTCATGTGTGGAATTGCATTTACATCTTTTGCATTTATATGCCTGATTTTTAATTTATGAAATCGTGACAGCTCAGCTCTTTTTAATTTATCTGAAACATTAATGTGCATGATGTTTTCTTTCCAAACTCAAATCATGCTCACTGCTCAATCTTGGATCTAGCTTGTGTAGGCAAGACTGCTTTTAGCTATCTTTTATCTGCTTGATAGCAATACACCTTTTCTTTGGATGCTTGCAACTTAAAAAATTGTTCTACATCTTCATGGATACTCATCAAGTGCTAAACAAATTGGTTCACTTAATTAAAATCAAAAACTCCATGATTTGCATGCTTTAAGTGAAAAGATCCAGGTGGGTTTGTTTGTCGCACTACTCTATTCTAGACTGCTTACCATTGCACATTGGTCTGAACTGGAATAGTGTAGTGTCTGCCAAAATCATTGCTTTAAGCTTCTAATGGTTGTCATGCCTAGGCTTCGCCTGATTGGAAAGTATAAGGTGGACAAACAAATAACCCCTGGCATTAAGAAAAGCACAACAAAATTCATTGGTCATCAAGTTTGCTTTCATAGCTCCATTTGATCTGGACTTGTCTGTCTAAAGTAGAAATTGACTAGCTTTGCGCAGTCCTTGCTTTTACTTGTCTAGTTATCGTGATTGAGTGGTGATGCTTTTATTTCAAAAATGATAAAATCACATGCTGTCATCATGTTTTAGAGAATGTTAATTTGAGCTGAGCCCATGATCATTGGTTTTACTACTGGCATATTTTTGCTTTATATGTCTTTGAAATTCTGCTCATTTCCAAGCTATGCATATTTTCAATGCTCCTTGATGCTTGCATTGCCAAAGGGGGAGAAATTGCTACGTTCTCTGCCGCAAAGGGGGAGAAATTTGGGTTCTCTGTTGCAAAAAGGTATCATTTTCATAGGGGGAGTTTTTATCTTGCCAAGGGGAGATTTGCCGAAGGGGCTTTTACTCTTTTGAAAAAAGGGGGAGGAAAATTCTTTTGTCAAGTGACATGCTTTGGCTCGTTTCTGAGTTTTTATGGTCACTTGTGTGATGAAAGTCTTTTAATTTTTCTTGAACTTGAATTTGGCTGTCAATGCACTCATCAAGGGGGAGATTGAGAAACCAAGGGTTGGTTTCGGTGTTTGTTATGAGTGATTGACAGGCTTTTACCCTCTGGTTCGAAGGGGTACCTCCGAAGGGGGTTCGGAGGTTGGACCTCTGAAGGTGTTCGGAGGCTGTTTTCACCGAAGGGTTCGGTGGTTTGGTTGCTGCAGCTGTTGCAGTGGAGTGTGCCTGTCGGAGGGGTCCGACCGTACACGATGACTGGGTTCATACCGAAGGTCTCGGTACTTTGGGCGGTACACCGGAGTGTGTGCCGAAGCTTGCTAACCCGGAGAGGTCTCCAGAGTACTAGATACACTTGTCTGTTTGTCTGTGGTGCGCAGGGGACTTCGGAGGCGACGGACGGTTCGTAGCAGGTGAACCTGGGTCAAGCGGGAGGCTTGATGCCAGGGGAGCGGGGAGCTCCGTCACGGTGGCTGCGAAGGGGTCTGGGTCGGTCCTCGGGTCGAGGTGCGCCAGGAGCAGGCAGTAAGTGCAGACCATGGCTCCGGGTGAAGGTACTCCGAGACAAAGTCCTTGGAGGTGAGGCACTTCGAAGGTACTCCGGATGGAGTGACTTTGGAGTTTGGTGGATCAAGTCCTCTGCGGAGGCAAGGCGTTCGAAGTGTGCTCCGGAGGGAGACATTCGAAGGTACCCGACGAAGGTCTCAGAAGTCGAGGCGCATCGAAGGCATGGTCCGGGTGAGGCTCATCGAGGAGTGTGCTCGGGGAGAGACACTGCGACGATGTGCTCATGGAATGCTTCATGCGGAGGCCTTGGACGATGGAGGGACTTCGAAGGGTGGTACTCCGAAGGTGGGGCTTCGGAGTGAGGAAGGCTTCAGAGCGAGCCTAGCTCCGGAGTAAGGATGACTTGTGGTGCTTCGGCCATGCATGGCTTCGGTACACGGACTGACGGAGTTTGAGCTGGGAGTAGCTGCGAAGCCGTGGTGGTCCACTCCGAAGGTGGTGGTGCGAAGGCCCAAGGGCTTTGACGGCTTCGGCTCAAAACCGTCACTGTATCGGAGGCTATCTTCGGTGAAGCGAAGGCCGTCAGGCTCAAGGCTTCTCACCGAAGCTACCGCACCCCTCGCGTGCGAAGGGAAGCTCCAGAAGGTCAAAGACTGCAAAGGCTGACATTGTCTGCTCTGCAAAAAGCTGATGTTGTCCCCTCTGCAAAGCTGACAGAGAAGCCTCCAAAATAAAGTTGACTACCTTTTGTACCCCTCAGTTCTGTAGAGACAAAACTGGTGTAAACCCTAGGGGTAAAGTAGTCAATTCACTTGGGTGAACTGTGGGCTATAAATATGGGGGCTCGGTAGGTAACATTTAACACTTTGAGCATTTACTGTTGAGCTCCTGTACCAGCCTCCTCACACTTTGAATACATCCAGTGAGTTCATTTTAGTGTTCCTTGTTCAAGCGGCAAAGCCCTGCTTCTGTGTGCTTTTTGCTTGAGCTTGTTTTACATACCTCGCTGCATACTTCGTCCATTTGTGTGTCACCTTGAGTGACTTGTGACAGTGCATCGAAGCCTGTGTTGACGAAGTGTGTTGTGTGCGAAGTGTGTTTTTCAGTGCGCGTTCGCTCTGTGTAACAGGAGGCTAGACCTCGCTGCTTACTAGCGAAGCCCTGTTCGATGCCCGTTTTGCTTCTCGTGTTGAGGCCCTTTGCGGAGTCCACTTGTGTGCGTTTAGACCTTCGCAGTACGAAGCCCAGCACCAGTTGCTGTCGCTAAGTATTAGGTCGTAGTCCTCAGAGGATAGTTCACTCTTGCGAAGGGTGAAGTGCGAAGCCTGCTCGAAGCACCCTGTGTGCGGAGCTTGCACTGACTTAGCAGAGTTGTTTTCAGGGTTGTGTGTGGAGCGAAGTCTGCTTGGCTTCGGACTTTTACTCCTTGCGAAGCTTGTGTTCGGAGCTATCAAGTACCTCCGAACCAGACCTTCGAAGGTTGGTGTTCGAAGCCTGTTCCGCAGTAGACAGAATTAAAACCAAAGGCTATTTTTAGCCTGAAATTTTAAAAGCTCCCATTCACCCCCCTCTGGTCGCCGTTTCCGGTCCAACAAATAGTAATGCTGCATAGTACTTTGTGTTACTCGTTCCTTTCCTAAAGGTTTCTTCTGTTCAGGCATTAAGCCAAACAAACCATTCACGTCTGCTGCTTCCTGCTTCCTGCACCATGCGGCTTCAGCTTCTATTCTTAACACTGCTCCATGCCACCAATGCACCAAACACCGAACGAATGCCGCCGAACACTAGAAGAAATAACCGACAGCTGTTTTTTCATAGAAGAATAAAACCGTGCATGGTTCATGAGCAAGCACACAAGCAAGGCGCAGCGCTCGTACAACTTCCGCGTAGCGTGCACTCCTGCCCAAGGAAAACTACCTGTGCGCGCCCACGCTCGGTGCCCTCGCTTGAGCTCGGCTGCGCCCGGATGCAATCTATGCGATGAGCAAAAGAACCGAAAGAGAACACTGTGCGGCGACTCAGATTTAACAGTGAAGAACAAAGAATAAAAATTGAACTCTGATTTGCATTAAGTGAGTTAGGAAACCCTAGGGGATTGGGGGCCCTATTTATAGGCAGCCCAATAAATCAGGAAAATCCCAATATACCATTAGGGTTTTTTACAGACATCGAAATAAACTAAAAAATACCAAAATGCCCTTAGGATTTTTACAGACTCGACTAACACAGACTGTGGGCCTAAAAGGCAAAATAGTAAAATCCTATCTAAAGGTAACTTGTCCTGATGCGGAGCTTTCGTAGCAGCTACGACTTCACTTCAGGACTGTCGGATCCCCTATGGGCGGTTTTGGATGGTTGCATCAGTTTTATGCCAAAATCGACAAAGCATCCGCTGTCTTCGCACCAGGTACCAGGATTGGGCCGGCTCGATTCCTCGGCTCCCTCAACCCAGCAATCGCTCGCCGCCCGTTTACTTGGGTCAAACCCAATCAACAGACCAATTGATCCCCTGTCGTTCATGGCCCATATACCCGGATTGGGCTGGCCCAACTCCGCAGCCCCTTTGCCCGGCAGTTGCTCGCTGCCCATGTACCTGAGTCACACGCGGCCCAAGAACTGGTAGGTCTCGTCTCATCTTCATCTCCTCTCTCTTTGACTTCCGTTGAAAATCACTCATCACTTCTAGAGTCATGAGGCCCATGATCTTCAACATGGCTCCTCAAGGAGGAGGACGAGGAGGCGCTTAAGTGGGCGGTGATCGATAAGCTTCTATAGCGCCCGGATTTAATAAAACCCAGACTTTATTGAAATTCCAAGGAAAAACAATAATCACAAGATGTTCATCACACGACAACGAACATACGACAATCATTCGTGGTTCGCAGACCACATTATTACAGTTTGCCCTCCTCGCTCAATAGTCCTTACATGACCAATCAACATGCAACACTTCTCAAACATATACTAACTATAGGATGTCAAGCAACCCGCCCTAGACCGTGGACTCGGCTTTTCGAAAAGATTTAGACTCTGATCAGAGGTGTACCACTGTACCCACAAGGCACTTATTCCTGCACACCGTAGTGTGTCGAAATGACCCAAGTCATAGGAACTCATGCCGAAACCTTTAGCATGAAGCGCTCCAACCCAATGACACACACTATAGGTTTCACCGGCGTGCCGGTGCACCAGACCAACATCGTGCCCCTTTTGTGCCACATGGTACAAGTCACCCGACTTGACCCTCTCCACATAGTGTCTCGAGTTGGAACGTCCCATACCTTCAGTTAAGACTTACCCACTAGACTTGTGGTTGGTACGGAAATGTTTTGCAATGGATCCCGCAGACCGGTCCTTATAGTGACCCAGGTGCGACTCACTAATGCCCTCGCTTGTACCCGAAACCCACCATGCTAACACACTTAGCCAATTCCAAGAACAACAGAATACTAGAGGCAAGAGAAATACGCGGATCATATATTAGAATCCAAGTATCTACGACTCGTTTTTAATACTATAGTAGTTGTGTCGATACATTGGACACATCTAATATTATTAAGTATACTGGTGACAAGGAATTTAGGCTCTATAGCATGGCTTGGGTTTGCACATCAAGGTCGGGGATCTGATAAATATAGTGTAAGGCTCTTTATTTGACTAACGAAAATATACCATAATGGTTTTAGCGATAATTAATTAAAATCGGGGTTCTATATGCTCAAAAACGGGGTGGTGACTTGCCTTGTTCAGCAAAGGAGGAAGGGGGAACTTCGGGGAAGTACTCCTGCTCCTCTACAACGTCGTAACCTTCTAGGTACGCAAAACAAGGAATAACAAGCAATTAAAACAATATAAAACCACAGTACAAGCATATAATTTTTATTGGATAAAGTTGAAGAGAATAAAAAGATAAAGCTTCTGAAATTAAAATAGTAATTTTTAGAGTTAATTTAAAGGAGTTATGAATTTTGAAGTTATAAAATGATTTCTTCAATTTTATTATAATCCCAATTAAATAATATAAAATGTCCAGCATAAACATATAAATTTTATCGGATGAACATGATGAGAATAAAAAGATAAACTTTTTGAAATTTGAATGGTCAAATTTGGAGTTAATTTGGGGAAGTTATGAATTTTTAAAGTTTAAATCAATTTTCTGGAATTTATTTTAAATCCTAATTCAGTCTCTGGTCCACGGTGGACTGGGTTCATGGCATTATGTTGTGAGCCGGTGGGTTTTAAATGAAAATAGACGGCTGCGATCACCCGATACCCTTTCGATCAGATGGACAGCCAGGATTAAACCTCACAGCGATATAACTACAGCAGTCCGATCACGATCGTGTTGTCGTGGTGTGATCCAACACGACACAATGTAATTACTATGTCGGTCGTCTTCTCCGGTGACGACTGATGATGGCAACGGGCCTAGTGACGACGGCGATGGCCTAAAACCTAATATAAGCATGGAAATGCAACAAGGATAGTGAGAGGGTCTCGAGGTTACCGAAATCAGGGCCTGGGGTCGACGGGGCGAGGTCGGCAATGAGTGGGGCGGCGGAGGGGTTCGGGTACTCGTCAGCGATGGCATTCCGGTGGCAATGAGATTGAGCGGAGGGGTGGTCGGGGTCATGGAGGCGACAACGGTCAGGACGGGTGGTCGACGATGGTAGGATCAGACTCTAGCGACGGCAAGCGGCGGCTGGAGGCAGGACAGAGGAATGGCACAAAAACTCATAGGCGGCACGCAGCTCTAGCTATAGGAGGTGAATGGGAGGTGTGATGGACGCAGAGTGCTCTGAGGGGTTTATATAGGGCACCGGCGAGGGGGAACGGCGGGGCAACATGAGTAATCGGGGAGTTAAACCCATTAACGTCGGGGATCTTAACTCGAGCAATTACCGCGTTCTGGAGCTCAACGGCGAGGGGATCCGAGGGGGATCGACTGCGGCCATTATGGGGATTAATTTTCTGGTGTTAAATGGGGCTCGGGCCCACGGCAGAGGCGATTCGGGAGTAAGGGCGGTGGCCAAAGATCTCGGGAGCGCGAGGTAGACGACGACCTGACAGGTGGGCTCCCCTGGTCAGCGAGAGGGAGTGGGCGCGAGGGTTAATGGTCGGCGCTGCCAGGTGGGGCCGATGCTTGCGTTGAGAGGGGGTGGCTGATAGGTGGGCCTTTAGCTCGGGTGCAAGGTCGAGCGCACCGACAAGCAGGGCCCGCTTGTCAGTGAGAGGGCGGCGTGATTGATGGGTTGGGCCTGCCGGGGAGAGAGAAAGGCAGGGAGCGGCCCAATAGGATTAAGAATTCTTTTCTTAATAAAAATAATTATAGAAAATGATTTATAAATTATGGGCTAGCAGCAAGGGTTGGAAAAATTTATAAAAATTCTCAAAATTGTATCCTGGCCTCAAGAACATAATATAAATTTTCCAGACCATAACTTGAATTATTTTTGTGGATTTGTATTTACTTGGTCCCTTTCAGCTTTATAGAAAATCAAATTAAATTATTTCCTAGGAAAATATATTTTTCTGAATTTATTTATCTCTGGAAAATTAGGGATGTTACAGCTTCTGACCTACGACCGCATATGGAAGGGCATCCTTGTCGCTGCTTGTGGCGTCGAGGAGGCGGATATCGAGGGGCTCAACATCCAGGAGCAGAGGAACCTCATTGAGCGCCTCGTCTACATCGCCATGGAGGACAACAAGAGGTTCCTCCTCAAGCTCCACGATTGATCCAAGCGATGGGGGTCCAAGCGACGGGGCTTCGGGTGGCTGGGCCTCTAGGCGGCGGGTGCTCCGGGCAGCTGGGGTCTGGGCAATAGAGCTCCGGGTGACGAGGCCTTCGGACTGCGCGGGGTCCGAGGGACGAGGCTTCAGGCGGTGGGGCCTCCGGGGGGATAGGGTTCCAAGCGGTGTCCGCTCGACGTGGTGGTGTCGTGGGTGCGGTGGAAGCCGCCCAAGGTGAAGGCCTTCCTGGCCATCGTCGCCATCATAGCCGCGCTCATCTTCACCCAGTTCATCGTACATGACGAGGACAACCTCTTCGTCGCTGCCGAGGCCACCACCATCATGCTCATGTCCTGGGCCATCAAGATAACTGAGGCGCCTTGTTGGGGGAATAGCTTTCCCTTGAACAGGGGCCAAATGACGTCAGCCTCCGGCAGCCTTTGGCCCGGAGCCCAACACTGTCGAAGCCTGTATCTTCCCAAAGAAGCTGTATCCAAGCCTCAAGGTTCATGCCGAAGCCCTTTGGAGCGAAGCCCCTCAGAGCCCTCCGGAGCGAAGCCCTCAAGATTCCTTAAAGATGGCCAGAATCTAACTCTCAGGCTAATCCTCGAAGTCAGCCTCCGGGCCTTGTTCGGAGTTAGCCTTCGAGCCCTACTCGGAGTTAACCTTCGGTCTCTGCCCGGAATTAGCCTTCGAGCTCCCTTCGGTGCTCCTCAAAGCTAGTCTCCAGACCCTCTCCAGCCGATTCAAAGCCAAGGCTCCGAGGCCCCAGTTTGGAGCCCCTATTCAGAGGCCTAGTTCGGAGGCCCAGTTCGGAGGCCCAGTTCGGAGGCCCAGTTCAGAGGCCCCAGTTCGGAGCCCCAGTTCGGAGCCCCAGTTCGGAGGCCCCAGTTCGGAGGCCCCATTTCGGAGGCCCATTTCGGAGGCCCAGTTCGAAGGCCCATTTCGGAGGCCCAGTTCGAAGGCCCAGTTCGGAGGCCCCAGTTCGGAGCCCCAGTTCGGAGCCCCAGTTCAGAGGCCCCAGTTCAGAGGCCCAGTTTGGAGGCCCAGTTTGGAGGCCCAGTTCGGAGGCCCCAATTCAGAGGCCCAGTTCGGAGGCCCCAGTTCACAGCCCTGGTTCGGAGCCCTGGTTCGGAGCCCTGGTTCGGAGCCCCGGTTCAGAGCTCCGGCCCTACTCCGAACCCAAAAGATATTTATGCCCCGCTACAGTGTAGAAGTCGTACCAGGGGCCCCTCTGCCCATAGTCTGTCATTTAGCTGGTCAAGATGTGACGTTACCTGACACGTCTGTAAAGCTGTAAAGCACTTTTGTACCATAGCTAGCTCCTTTTCCCCTCTTTGCCCCTATGAGCCTAGGGCTCATAAAGGGCATCTCGGTCTTTTCCTTTGGCCTGCGTGCCTATAAAAGCAGGGCCAAGCCCTTGTAACAGGACCCACTCTCCAGGGGCCATGAGACCCTGGAGTTCACCTTCTCCAGGGGCCATGAGACCCTGGAGTTCACTTCTCCACACAGAGGCATACCATGCCATATCCACCACAAACTGGACGTAGGGCTATTATCCCCCAGGGGAGGCCCGAACCAGTATAAATCCTTTCTCCCTCTGAGAGAACCCTTCGAGGTTCATTCTACACATCGTATACACACATACAAAACCTGTGTTGTAGCTAACGCAATTGCTACAACAGTTGGCGCCGTCCGTGGGGATCTTAGTCCTAAAAGCTAAGTTCTCTGCCACTGCCTGCAACTCGAAGCGCACTTGAGGGGGGAGCTTCGAAGCCTTCTTGCTTCGCGCACCCTTCGGAAAGGCGCTTCGGGTGCAGTTCGAAGGCCATCTTCGCCTTCTCCCATCCTTTGCATCTCGAAGCTCGCCCTTCAGCAAGGGGCTCCGCTTGGTGTGTCGAAGGCCGTCGAAGCCACAGGGGCTACGAGGCAAGCTTTCAGCCACTCAACAAGGTATGTACGCTATCCGAAGTACCACTTCGATGTGCAGTTTTACAGTTACCCTGATATAAAATTCGAAGCCCTGCTTTGCCTTAAATTCGAAGCCCCGCTTCGCCTTAAAATTCGAAGCCTTGCTTCATCTTATCAAAAACCCGAAGCCTTTCTTCGCCTTGTATAAAATCTGAAGCCTCGCTTCGCCTTACAAAATCCGGAGCACCCCTCCGAAGGCTACACAGCGCCTCCGGGCCCGTAACAGTAACAGGGACTCCGGGCCATGGCCCGATGCGTCCAGGGACTCTGGGCCACCTGCCCGATGCGTCTAGGGATTCCGGGTTCCATACCCGAAGCATACTAGGGATTCCGGGTTCCGTACCCGAAGCATCCCAGGGTCGAAGGTGACCTAGAGTCGAAGGTGGCTCAGAGTCAAAGGTGGCTCACATTATCACAGGTTCGGTGAATCCACACCAAATATCCATTTTCATTACAGAATCAAACTCAGAAGCCTTGCTTCATTATCCAAACACGCTCTGAAGCCTTGCTTCGCGTGTCAAAATCTGATATACGCCTAAGCATGTCGAAGTCATGCTTCGCTTAAAATCTAAGTGCGTTTCGAAGCCTTGCTCACGCACAGCATCTAAATCCTAGCATGTTGAAGCATTCTTCGCTTAATTTGGCTACGCTGAAGCCTCGCTTTGCTCCAAATTAATGCATTCGAAGCCCAAAAGAGGCCTTCAATTGATGTGTTCTAAGCATCTGAAGCCGCCAAAAGGCGCACCCCTTCGCATTTTTATTGCCCGCACCAGCAATGGCTAAGTCCCTAGCTGCCACGAGCAAGGGGGGAAGCATGTATGAGAGGTGTGCGAATGTCATACGCAGTATGAGCGTGACAAGCTAAAACGTTCATCTGATAATGCGAAGCATGTAGACAAAGTATGCAAATACAATAAACTCCATTCATTGAATGGTAATTGAGAAGTATGTTACAAATATGCTTCGAAAACAAAACTACGAGTAGTATGTATCTAAGCCTAAGAAAAATCGAGTGCGAGGCCCCAACCCTCGCTTGCCTTTCTTTCGGCCAGGGCCCCATCGGCTGGACGAAGCCTCGTCGGAGCCTGCTCTCCCACGTCCGGCTCGTCCAGGCTCCGAAGCCCGCAGACCTCATCTTCCACTTTGCAGGTCGCTCCAAGATTGCGAGGCGGGCGGTACCATGTCGAAGGCAGAGAAGTCTAAAGCTTCGTCGCCTGCTAAGACCGGTTGCGAAGGCAAAAATGAAGAACTCCGAAAGGACTCCGTCTTCACAATGGCTAGCAGATCTTGAACTACTTCGGGGATGGCTTCGCTGTTAGGCCCCCTCGGAAGTTTAAACCGAGGGGGCCTTCGGACCTAGCTACCTCGAGGACCGCCCATAACTAGCGAAGCTCTTCAGAGTCCTCTAGTACTTCGAAGTCAACATTCGGAGATTGAGCCTGGGCAGGTATAAATCACCCCCGCATTAATATTAATAAGCTGACAAGTTTTTACAAAGCCTACAGCTAAGAATTACAAGGAGCCTAAGGAGATCTACACATTCGAAGGCGGAGGTGTCGACGTCGAAGGCTGATTTGGCGAGGCGAGCGCCTTGGCTCGGTGAAGGCGGAGGGTCCTCTGAAGCTCGAGGATTGCTTCGCAGCCTTGGTCCTTCCAAGGCTCCTAAAGTCGCCGCAAAGCTCCACGGACGCTGGCCGGAGGCGTCACCAAGTGCTGGCCTCCAAAGGCCACCGGGGTCGCGGAGGTTGCTGCTTCGAGGTGGTTGCACCCCGCGTCATGAAGCATTAGCAACACCCCTTGGCCCGCCACTCGGCCGGCCATCAGGGCGAAGCCCTTCAGAGACTGCTCCGCCGACGAAGCCACCACCTTCAAGAATGCAGCGCGGTCCCCAATTGGATCTAGATCACCGAAGTCCAGAGCACGACATTCGGTCCCTATTTGTTGTAGGACCTCGGTTAGGCTCAGAGTGGCTTCGTCGAGGTTGTCAACAACGAAGTTCTCAAGTGACTGAGCCCGTTGGCGGAGTTCGGAGTTCTCCTTCACCTGCAGGGCTTCGGCGTCCTTCGCAGCTTTGAGCTCCGCGCGGAGCCTATCCATCTCCGAGGCCAAGGCTTCCTTAGCCTTGCCAACCTTGGCCTTCGCCGCCTCTGCCTCCGCCCTCGCCATCCTGGCCTCGCCCCTCGCCGCATCGGCTGAAGCCTCGGCCCACCTTCGCTTCTCGGCTTCCACCGAGACTTCGCGTCGAAGGGCCTCCTCCTCCTCTGCCAGGCGCGTCATCCGCCTATCCACAGAAGTCGAAGCTGCTGCATTCAGCGTGAAGGCCTACAAGAATTCAAGAAATCATAAGTGTTGATCAAGGACTAAAGAATAACTCGAAGGCTGCGTCAGGCTTCGCTCACCTGGATAAGAGCTTCGTTCGCATTGATGAAGAGTTCCATGGGGTTTGAGTGGCTGAGTTGAGCCACCAAGGCCCCCGCCTCCGCAGCTGCGTAGCCCTCGCGGAAGCTGTTGATGGCCGCCTCCATCACGGCCCCCCTTAGGCCGAACAGACCGAACAATCTCCTCCGCCGCATCCGCCTGCGCAGGCTTCGGCATGGGCGGGCTTAGCTCCACCACCTCGACGTCATCGTCGCTTTGAGGGTCCCCTTCGCCGCGACCGCTGCCTCCATCTTCTTCGGACGAGGAGCTGTCGGACTCTGAGCTGCTGCTGCTGCTACTACTGCTACCGGAGGCCTCTGTTGGCTTCGCAGGGGTGGACCTCGTGCCGGCGTCGTCCTCTGCAGGCTTTGCCGCGGTGGGCCTCGCACCGGCATCCTCCTCTGCAAAAGTCTAAGTTAGAATACGCATATTCAAGAGAAGAATGTTTGAAGTAGTTACCTTCATCAGAGATTTCTTCGAAGGTAGAGGGGTCAACAAGCACCCCCAGTCCTTTTGTCGCAGAGCTGACGTGTCGGCCTTTGTGCCCGAAGCCATCGCTGTCGAAGCCTTCGCTACCTCCCTGGCAGCCGGAGCACTTGTGGGGTCCGCAGCTGTTTGAGGGTCCACAGCCGCTGCCTCCTCCGGAGTAGAGGCTTCGGTCGCGGGGACCTCCGGCCAAGCCCTCGAAGTTTCGGGCTCGTCGTCATCCCCTATCTTCCTCTTGGCTCTGGCCGTCCATGCCGCGAGGTGGGAGAAGTCCGGCAGGGCAGGGACCTCTTCGTAGCCAAGCAAGGTCCAAACCCTGTTCCAGTGCTCCCAGGACCCCACCAAAGCTAGCCGTTGAGCTTGCTCCTCTGGTGTCGGAGCCCCAACAACACGCTCCGCCGCCGCGATGGCCTCCTTCGGAGTCCTCACTTCAAGATGGGCTTCAGAAAAGTTCAAGTCAGAGTAAAGTTTTTGCAAAGTATGAAAGTGCAAAGGTTTCAAAGTCTTACAGAGGCGTTCGAAGGCCAACTCGTTTAGGCCCCCTCGGCCCGAAGCTTGGAAGAGCCCCTCCGGCCAAGAGCACGCCAGGGGGCTGAGATGGAGGGTGATGAACTCCTCCGCGAGGTCCCTCATGCTCATCTTCGCGGCAACCCTCCGAAGGAGCGAGATCCTCGAACGAAGGGTGTCCGGGCTGGTCTTCACCACCCCTTCACGTCGATATGAGATAAGGGCATTGGTACTCCGAAGGGGAGAGTTCGCGCCGATGGAGGCATAGAACCACTCTTGATCCCACTTCGAGTACCATTTGCTGTTGACCACCATCACCGGGAAGGTGTCTTGGAACTCCCTCCAAAGCTGGAAGTTTGCGCTGCCGAAGGCCAAGGCCCTCTTGACGCGGTATGTGCCCTCCCTTGGCTTCAGCTGGCAGTTGGCATCGTAAAGGGCGACAAAGACATCTGCGCGGCCCTCGCAACCTTCAGCCCTCATGGCCCACTCGAAGACAGCAAGCCTCGCCACGGCGTTGGGCGAAAGCTGAGGAAGTTCGAGGTTGTAAGCCCTCAAGACTTCGCTCAACATTCCCACTGCTGGCAGCCCGAGGCCGGCTTCGAAGAAGGCTTCGAACAGAACCACCTCATCAGCCCGAGGTCTTGGTATGGCTTCCGTCTTCTCTGGCACTCTAAGTTGGATCTTCGCAGCAATCCTTCCCTCGTAGGCCCTCCGGACGGACTCCTCTGTAGAGATCGAAGCCCTCATCTCCAGCATTTGCTCAAATTTGTCGGATGGCATCCGAAGGTCCCTTGGCCCTAGATGCCTAGGTGCAGGCTTCGCTGCCGGAGCCGCCACTGCCTGCAGTTGGGCGGAGCTAGAGCTCGAGCCCAAGGCCAAGGCCTTCGAAGCTGCCTTCTTCGACATTTTTGTGGGACTTCGGCGCGAGGGGCTAACACTAGCGAGGGGTGCTTCGCGCGAAGCCAAGGAGGAGAAGAGAGCGAAGGATGCAAGGCGCTGAGAAGAAAGCAAATGAGAGCGTGCCGAAGCCACACGCGGTAAACCCCTATTTATAGGCGGTAAGGATTCCGACGGTTCGTGGGCCGAACCCACTGGCAGGTGGGCCTCCAGCGAAGGCGAAGCGGCCCACCGCGGGGTAACGGTCAATTTTCTAGCCATTGAGGAGCCAGTTGATCTCCTCGAGGTCATTCTAACAACTGACGCAGGCAGTTATTACCTGCGAATTTCGAAGTCACCTTCGGTCCAAGCTCCGAAGGCCTGTTGTCGCTGAAGTTGTAATCTTGGTCATTTGTCCCAAGGGCGCGCACACCCCTTCGTCCCGAAGGCCTTCACGCGAGGGGCTACTGTTGGGGGAATAGATTTCCCTTGAACAGGGGCCAAATGATGTCAGCCTCCGACAGCCTTCGGCCCGGAGCCCAACACTGTCGAAGCCTGTATCTTCCCAAAGAAGCCGTTTCCAAGCCTCAAGGTTCACGCCGAAGCCCTCTGGAGCGAAGCCCCTTAGAGCCCTCAGGAGCAAAGCCCTCAAGATTCCTTAAAGATTGCCAGAAGCTAAGTCTCAGGCTAATCTTCGAAGCCAGCCTCCAGGCCTTGTTCGGAGTTAGCCTTCGAGCCCTGCTCGGAGTTAACCTTCGGGCTCTGCCCGGAATTAGCTTTCGAGCTCCCTTAGAGCTCCTCAGAGCTAGACTTCGGACCCTCTCTAGCCAATTCAAAGCCAAGGCTCCGAGGCCCCAGTTCGAAGCCCCTGTTCGGAGGCCCAGTTCGGAGGCCCAGTTCGGAGGCCCAGTTTGGAGGCCCAGTTCGGAGCCCCAGTTCGGAGGCCCAGTTCGGAGGCCCCAGTTTGGATCCCCAGTTCGGAGACCTAGTTCGGAGGCCCCAGTTCGGAGCCCCAGTTCGGAGCCCCAGTTCGAAGGCCCAGTTCGGAGGCCCAGTTCGGAGGCCCCAGTTCGGAGCCCCAGTTCGGAGCCCTGGTTCGAAGCCCCGGTTCGGAGCTCCGGCCCTACTCCGAACCCAGAAGGTATTTACGCCTGCTACAGTGTAGAAGTCGTACCAGGGGCCCCTCTGCCCATAGTCTGTCATTTAGCTGGTCAAGATGTGACGTTACCTGACACGTCTGTAAAGCTGTAAAGCACTTTTGTACTGTAGCTAGCTCCTTTTCCCCTCTTTGCCCCTATGAGCCTAGGGCTCATAAAGGGCATCTCGGTCTTTTCCTTTGGCCTGCGTGCCTGTAAAAGCAGGGCCAAGCCCTTGTAACAGGACACACTCTCCAGGGGCCATGAGACCCTGGAGTTCACCTTCTCCAGGGGCCATGAGACCCTGGAGTTCACTTCTCCACACAGAGGCATACCATGCCAAATCCACCACAAACTGGATGTAGGGCTATTATCCCAGGGGAGGCCCGAACCAGTATAAATCCTTTCTCCCTCTGAGAGAACCCTTCGAGGTTCATTCTACACATCGTATACACACATACAAAACCTGTGTTGTAGCTAACGCAATTGCTACAACACGCCCAATACAAACTTGATTTCTAGAAAGCCTTGTCTCCGGTGAGCACCCCTTCGTGTCGCATTTCATGGCCTTGCTGTCGTTCTTGAATTTTTACTTCCTTCTTTCACTCATTTGGATTGGGATCTGTTTGTGCATGAGCAAGTGGTGATCGCGCATACCATCGGGCATGTGGCGGCGACAGTGATCATGTCAAAGGTGGTTGTATCCTTCGCGCACATCATCCAGAGCGGCGAGCTAGCATTCAGCGTGCTCGTCTCTAGGTTCTTCCTCATGAGCACTTCTCTATGCCGATCTACTTCTCCATTATGAAGCCAAGTGAGGTCGCACTGTGGTTTTTGTCCGTATGATGAGTGATTGACAAGGTTGCACGATGTAGAGTGATGAGTGGATGGTGGCTGGATTGCATCGATGGGATCGATGTGTGGATATATGGAGTGGATACCGAGGGGATCGGTGTGCGTCGTGTTTCGTGTTTTGCCTTGTCTCAGGTGTGCAGGGTGGAGATGCTAACCAACTATCAACGGCGGGTGACCAAGGGTCAAGCGGGGAACTCGATGCTAGAGGATCAAGGATGCCTGGTGAAGTTGGAGATGATCTCAGGCTGCTCGAGGGGATCGAGAGCGGGAGAGACTTGCTAGTGGTGGAGTTCGTGGATTGGCGTCACATGTCAGCGATCGAGGAGGCTTTGTTGGTTTTTACAGAAAACCGTCACATACGAAAATGTTTTTAATTCCAGTAATTAGGAGTTTATATTAAGTGTAATATTTTAGTATTTTTCAGAATTATTAATTCTTAAAAATATTAAAAGAATAAGGTCAATGGTGTAATAAATTAGGAGTTTGCATTAATGGATTTTTCAGAATTTATAATTCTGAAAATTCATTATGGCAATTAGGTAAATACCTAGAACTTTTACCCTAATGGCATTTTGGAGATTTCTTTTATGGGCTTGCCTATATAGAGGACCCAAAATCCTAGGGTTTGGGTGACTCTTTCAGCTGAATATTTTTGGGGCTACGAACCACAATTTCTATTTTGTTCTAGCCTTTTTGTTGTTCTTAATTTCGTGCTTAGTGTTCATCATTCGGATCAAGCACAGAATGCATCCAAGAGCTTCTAGCGTAGGTATTGTTCATCCTTTTTAGATTTACTTGTGGAGCTGAGTTTTGAACTATTTTGATGTTGTTTTTGGACCTTAGTTCTTCACGACTTTTGTTGTACAAGTTTTCAGGGTTCCATTTTTGAAGTTTGCAAAAGTTTTTGACCACTGTTGCATATATTTTTCTGTCCAACAAATTTCCTAAACAGTTCTAGAAACTTCTGATTTCTGCTGATTGAGTTGTCTTCAGTCTGGATTCAATCTTTGAGGAAAGTTTTGATCTGTTTTGGTACTGTTCTTGGACCTAAGTTCTACATAACTTTTGTTGTCCAAGTTTCTGTTGACACGAGAACGTGCCCCCGCACTTGGGTCAGTTCGATGATCCAAAAGTGTGTGGATACTTAGGGACAAGCCTAAGTGTGACATAGCACCGACGTCGCGTTCCCACTTCCCGTAGTCGTGATAAGAGGGGTGGCGTCTCTAGGCAATCAGATCACACAAAATAACCCAATTAGCCGAAAGAAATATATTAAACAGAATAAAATCAGCAAACCAGTCGGCGCCTGTCTGCTTCGAAGTCTGGTGCGAAGGGGTCGCCTAAGTATACCTTCGGTGTCTGGTGCGAAGTATCCCACCGAAGAGTGCTTCGGTGTTCGGACTGATACGGATGAAGATGGACTCTGAATGGATCTAGACGCGACGATCACCTCCGAACATTGGGGTTCGGCATGAGGTATCTGATACGGCAAATTACAGAATAATGATGTGAGGGCCACGCGCGGGCATAACTTCATCCAGTGCGGAGTGCGATCGTGGCAAAGCCTGTTGTGACGAAGTGTGCTGGGGAAGCCTATCGTCGTAGCCTACAGTCTCGCCGAGGGGTGTCCTGGTGACCTCCGAAACCAATCTCTCAGCTCCAGACACCTCCGGCGAAGTAGCTCCAAATGTGGTAACCTGCAACAAAAGAGTTCGAAATACCAATTCGGCCTGAGGACCGAATTCTGCTAAGTGTTGCACTAGTACGAAGGTAGCAATCTGTTACGCAAATTAGAGGATACTTCATAGGCGAAGTAACAAGGCGATAGCAATCTATTACGTAGATTAACGGATACTTCACAAGCGAAGTAACAAGGGTTACCACTATTCCGAAATGGCTGGCGGAGGGCTTCCAGGCAAACCCACGAAGAGGTACAAGAAAAATAAAGGTAAAGTAAATACGATCAAAGCTAGGGCTTTGGTTTGGTTTGTGTTGGGGGGCTTCTACGATGTCCTCGCCTCTCTATTTATAGGGGCTTAATCTCTGATCTAATCTGCTATTAATTCATCCAGATGGAGATAAAAAACTTAGCCGGAATTGTATACAACTCTATCTCTGCCGAAGTGGGCTTCGGCCAGGCCCGTCGAGGCCTGCTCCTCGGGCCGAAGCTTCGGTGGCGTGGGCCTCCGAAGGCTTCCTGGCCAAAGGCCGTGGGCTGGCCAAAGGTCGTGGGCTGGCCAAAGGCTTTCGGAGCCCACAGCCCAATGGACCTTCAGTCCTATAGGGCTTTGTCCTGACCCCGGACATGTGTATTTTTGGCCCAAATTACCAAAATTGATATTTTGACAATCTCAGCCATTAATGCCATTTTTTGCTATCAACACATGCCCCCTGCCTTTTAGTGAACTGAGTTAACTAAAAGCATAGCGAACTGAAGATGATACCATCCATATCGACTCTTCCACACCTTTTATGTTGTTTGCCACACGCTTGGGAAATACCTTTTCAAATACCTACCATTCAAAGCTCTTCGAAATCGCTCTCCTTGTAGAGATTCCAACACGTATGCATTGCCGAGAGCAATTTCGGCTATCTTAAAGGGACCTTCCCAACTAGGTGACCATTTACCAAATTTGGGACTTTTCGTGCCTAAAGGTACAATCGTCATCCACACCAAATCTCCTACTTGAAACGATTTTGGTTTAACCTTCTTATTGTAGGCTTTGGATACTCTCCTTTTGTCTACTTCTATGGCTTCTAAAGCCCTTAGTCTCTTATCGATCACTTCCTCTAGATTATCCTTTAGAAGAGCTTTATACTCGTTGACTGATAAGCCATCTTGTTTTAACACTCTTAAGGAGCCAAGATCTACCTCCACAGGCAGAACGACTTCTTGTCCATATACCAATTCATATGGACTAACTTTGGTAGCACCATGCTTTGCAATTCTACAAGCCCACAGCGCCTTGGAAAGCACTTCATGCCACCTTTTAGGAAACTCTTCAATCTTCTTCTTAATGAGCTTAATCATGGTTTTATTACTAGACTCGGCCTGACTATTGGCCTGAGCTTTGTAAGGTGAAGAGTTTATTAACTTAATACCATAATATTCGGCGAAATCTCTCACTTCTCCAGAAACAAATGAACTACCTTGATCCGTAGTAAGAGTTTGAGGAATGTTGAATCTATGTATGAGGTGCTTCAAGATAAAATCACGTACCTCATTGTGAGTCTTGTTCTTGAGAGGTACGGCCTCGGTCCACTTAGTGAAGTAATCTGTCGCCATCAACACGAACTGATGCCCTTTTGAGGAAGGAGGGTGAATCTGGCCGATGAAGTCTAAACCCCAACCTCGAAATGGCCATGGCTTGACAATAGGATTGAGCAATGAGGCAGGAGCCAACTGAATATTGCCAAACTTCTGACATGCTTCACACCCTCTATAGTACTTGAAACAATCTTCAGTCATAGTCGGCCAATAAAAACCCGCTCTTTTGAGCATCCAACTAATTTTTTGGGCCGACTGATGAGTGCCGCAAAGTCCTTCATGGACTTCTCCCGTAGCCACCTGGGATTGTTCGTGGTCTAAACACTTCAATAGTACTCCATCGATGGTTCGGCGGTACAATGCGTCGTCTATCAACACGAATTTGAATGTTTGTCGCCGAACCTTCCGATCAACCCTTTGGCTAGGGTCTCTCAAATACTAGATGATTGGGATTCTCCAATCCTTCTAAAAATTTTTCTAAATTACTGACTTCGTGGTGCCCCCCGAGCCATTCCAGCTCCTGCCGAAGCCTGGCCGGGGTGGCCGTTCGGGAGTGTGCTGGGCCGAAGCCCTCCGGAGGTTTTGGACTCTAGGAAGCCTTCTCCGTGCGAGAGGCTTCAGCCTATGGGATTCGGCGTGCCAAGTCTCTCGGTTGGCAGAGCACTCCGATCCAGGGACCTTGGCGCGCAGTGGCCTTCAGTGGCCAGAGGGGTTCGACCCGGAGTGTGCACCTGCCCACCGTTACTGGCTTCGGTAGTGAGACCAAGCATCGGCTTCTCCAATACAGAAAATTTTCCTCTCCTGACTTGGTAACCAGATGCTTGCTGATCCAAATCATTTGCGACTGAATTGGCTTCTCTTGACACGTGAGATATTTTGAAGTCATCGAAAGTAGCAACTATGTCTAGACATTTATCCAAGTAACTATGTCTACCTCCTGGGTTAGCACGGCCCCAATCACGCCATCTTCAGCAGCGATGTATAGCCGAAATGGAATCCTGGCTTTGGGTGCTCTCACCACAGGCGGTGATGACAAGCACTCCTTGATCTTTTCAAAAGCACTTCGCTGGCTTGCCTCCCAAGCGAACTCGGCTTCATTTTTTAGCTGGAGCATGTGGACAAAGGCATCAATCTTGCCAGAAAAGTTGGATATAAAGCGACCCAAATAGTTCATCTTGCCTAGCAACTTCTGTACGTCCTTTTTGCACGTCGGCGCTGCAATGTTCCTAATCTTCTCAAGTCTCTTAGGATCAATCTCTACACCTCTCTCATGAATCATGAAACCTAAGAACTTACCCGCCGACACA
This sequence comes from Zizania palustris, assembly GCA_019279435.1. NCBI lineage: Eukaryota > Viridiplantae > Streptophyta > Magnoliopsida > Poales > Poaceae > Zizania > Zizania palustris. The sequence continues at coordinate 33,305,229 of JAAALK010000079.1, read as the reverse complement.
CCAAAAGCACACTTGAGTGGGTTCATTTTCAACCCATACTGTCGCATTCTATCAAAAGCAAACTTTAAATCAGCTAAATGGTTTCCCATAGCGTCCGATTTGACTACGACATCATCAATGTAAACTTCTAACATAACTCCTAACAAGACATGAAAGATCAAATTCATAGCGCACTGGTACGTGGCACCAGCATTCTTCAAACCAAAAGTCATGACGACCCACTCGAACAAACCGACAAAACCAGGGCATCGAAAGGCAGTCTTGTAGATGTCCTCTTCGGCCATAAAGATTTGATTATAACTAGCATTGCCTTCAAGAAAACTCAGTACATTGTGTCCTGAAGCATCATTGATCAACATGTCAGCTATCGGTATTGAATACTCGTCCTTTGGAGTGGCTCTATTCAGATCCCTGAAATCAATACATACCCGTATCTTGCCGCTCCCTTTCTTCTCTACAGGCACAATGTTAGCGACCCATTCTGCGTACCTGCATGGCCTAATAAATTCAGCCTTGAGTAGTCACTCTACTTCTTCTTTAACTCGGTCATAGACGGCCGAGTTAAAGCGGCGAGGGGGCTGCTTATAAGGCCTAAATCTGGACATGATGGGCAGCCGATGCTCCACGAGCTCATGGCTTAGTCCTGGTATCTCGCTATACTCCCATGCGAAACAATCGACATACGACCGAAGTAACTTTATTACTTCAGCCTTTTCATTGGGCTGTAAATGTTGGTTTACAAAAGTCAGCCTCGGGATGCTACCATCACCTATGTCGACTTCCTCCAAGGGATCAGCCGACGCAAAACCTTGTCCTAATTTCTCTACTTCGCTAAAGTCCCTGATGGCCTCGGCAATACCGTCTTTATTAGACCGATATTGCTCCACGCGAGACTTTAGCCAATCTAGATTACTCTTGCTAGACATGACTATCCATACAAGAACAACCGTGCTTCTCCAGCCAGCTTTATAGACACTGGTACAAAACGTCCTCCGGATACGCTAACAAAATCGTAATCCGAAAGATCTCTACCTAACAGACACTCTGCTTTGTTATGGACGGCGTCAACCGATACATCAGCCAATGCTACCTGGGTCGAAGTATCTTCGGGAATGACTTCTACCTCATCGTCGTCCCACTGTATCAGGCACTGGTGTAAAGTAGAAGGAATGCAACAGTTCGCGTGAATCCAGTCACGTCCGAATAGTACACTGTAGTTACCTTGTACGTCGATGACGAAAAATGTGGTTGGCAATGTCTTGTTGCCCATCGTCAACTCCATGGAGAGTACGCCCTTGGCCTCGAAACTCTCACCGTTGAAGCCGTTGAGCATCAAGTTGGTCTTCTTCAGGTCATCCTCGTCCCTGCCAAGTTTCTTCAACAACGAGTAAGGCATTAAGTTAACAGTGGCACCGCCGTCAACGAGCATTCAGGAGATCGGCTTTCCATCGATGTGACATCTGACGTAGAGAGGCTTCAGATGGAGAGTCGAGTCCTCGGGCTTCTCGAAGATGGTGTTACGTGGACCGAGGTTCAATTGAGCGACCTCGGCCTCGTCCTGTGGTAGGGTGAACTTGGAAGGCAGTGTGACAATGTTGATGTCCATCACCTGGGTTGCGGGCCCTTCAGAGACGGGCGAGTAATCGTCGTCGAGCATGTCGTCGTCGTCACTCGGACTAGGAGTCGGGTTGGTTATCTCAACCAGCTTCTCCCTCCATACCTGTTTTGTAGCTGACCAAGGGCGGATTTCTTCGAAGATAGCATCGCGCTCGGCCTCAGCTTCCTTCTTGTGCATCTCCTGCACCCGTAGTCGTTGTAGGTGTCTCTTCTGTGATTTGGACATGCCTGGAGGTGCCCAAGATGGTTGCGGCTTGGTGCCGGGTGCTACTATGCGGCTTCCATTAATTCTGGCCGAAGTGGTATTACGCCCTTCGACCTTGCGCACCCTGTGTTGGAGGGTTCTTCGCTGCGAACCCCGATGGACGAACAGGCCTTGTTCAGTCGATCGAACCAGGGTTCGGTGCAGAGCCTGGCCAGAGCATGGGACTTACCTCCGTCAGACTTTGGTGATAAAGTCTTCGGGATTGGGACTTCCTGAGACCCAACTCTGATGGTGATGGCTTCGGACTCCCTGACTTTAGCCTCTGTGTTCTCGCACCCTTCAGCTTCGCTCTACATGGTCCGATTCGAAGGCACCACGTACAGTCTATGGATGATGCCCCCCTCCACTATGTCTGTTTGTCCCTGCCATCCATAATACTCCGAAGGAAAACAAGGCATAGTGTTAGGTTGCGGAGGGTACCCTGACTCGAACACGTATGGAGCCCACGGGGTTCCCGCCTAGTCGTACGGCAGAGGCATCGGCGACTCTAGTGGCCTTGCCCACTGAGAGCCGAACCTGTTACCTGGAAGGGGGCTCAGTAGAGTTGATGGTGTCTCGGACCACACCAGCGAAGGGTCCTGCCAGGTCGGAGGTACGTTCGGCCAGTGCGGGATGAAGCCTCCTATCAGAGGAATCCAACACGATGTGGGGCTCGGCCATTGGGGGCCAAAGTTACCATACGGGGGGCTCGGCCATTGTGGCTCGAAACCACCATGCGAAGTGTCAGGCCATCGTGGCCCAAAGCCGCCATGCGGAGGGTTCGACTGCTTCGGTCCGAAGCTACCCTTCGAGAGTCTTGGACCCTTCGGTTGCTTTAGCTTCTTAGCGTGTGGACCTGCTTCCTTGGCATTTCATTGATGCTTGTTCAACAGCATATTGTACGTTACCTTCGGCCTCTTGGGAGCTTTAGCCGAAGGGGTATTAATGTTCTGTTTCCACACTCCTACCTCGGGGTTCTTCGGTATGAGCGTGCGAGTGCGTGGCTCTCCAACAATTACATCTTTCCCCTTAGCCGACTCGGCCTGCTCCACCCGAATCAACACCTTCTTCTCGCCGAGGTCAACGACATTGATGGGAAAAGGATCTTTATCTAGCTTCATCTTTGGATTATGGTCTACCTTCAATTGTCCTTCTTCTATGGCCGATTGGATCTGCTGTCGAAAAACATTGCAGTCGTTAGTATTATGTGAATGCGAATCATGCCACTTACAATACGGATGCTTCTTTAACTCATCGGTAGGTGGAATGACTTGACCCTTAGGTAACCTGAGAAGCTGACTTTTTAAGAGAAAATCAAATATTTTATCACACTTAGTTATATCAAATGAGTACTTGACCTCACTAGGTCGATTCTTTGTGGGGGATGGCCGTAACTCAGAGCAGGTGACAGGTTTATTTTTAGCGCTCCAAACCCATTCGGCCGCATACATGTCGGCTGAATCCTCCTCTTCCGACCCCTCCTCGTCAGAGCGTTCCATGATGTGGATTTCAGCCCTAGGCTTGTTAAATGTCTTAATAAACTTTTTATCTTTGGTTCGGCCTTCCTGGACCAGAGCCTGCTGCAAAACTTGGATAACTTCTAAAAAGTTTTGGTTATCTAATCTCTCTTTAATCTCGGAACGCAACCCATTAAAAGCTAGTTCCGCCAAGTCCCTTTCTGAAACATTAAGACTAAACATCGGTTTCTAGTATCCCTAAAACGCTTAATGTATTTAGAGGCGTTCTCATTAGATTTATGTTTAACTGATTTCAAATGTGAAAGCCTAAGTTCTGTCTCACCTGTGTAGAAGTAATCATGGAATTTCCGCTCTAAATCATCCCACGTCTGAATGGAGTTCGGCGGGAGCGCCGAAAATCAAGTGAAAGCGGTGTCGGATAGCGAGAGAGAAAATAGCCTAACTTTTAGGGCATCTATCCCGCTGACTTCTCCACATTGTGCCACAAATTGACTAACGTGCTCTAGCGTAGTTTTGCTACCCTCGCCATCGAACTTAGTGAGGAGCCATGCTGAATAGCGTGGGCCTCATGGCTCTAGATGTGATGAGTCATTGGCAACGATAGTCAAAGAGGACAGAAGAAGAAAGGAGATCTGTTGTGTCATGGGCCACGTGTGACTCAGGTACACAGGCAACGAGCGACTGTCGGGCAGAGGGGCTGCGAAGTCGGGCTGGCCCAATCCGGGTACATGGGCCAGAAGCAGCAGAAGACCCACTGGGCTGTTGACCAGGATTGACTCAGGTACACGGGCGGTGAGCGATTGCCGGGCTGAGAGAGCTGCGGAGTCGGGCCAGCCCAATCCGGGTACTTGGTGCAAAGTCGGTGGAGGCTTTGTCAGTTTCGACGCAAAACTGACGACCGATGATCTTGTATCAGACTATCCAGAAGAGAAGCTGTAGTCGCTACGAAAGCTTAGCTTCCGGATAAGTCATCTGTAAATAGGAGTTTACTATTTTGTCCCTAGGCCCACAGTCAGTCAGTCGAGTCTGTAAAAATTTCCTAAGGGCAGTTTAGTCTTTTCCTTTATTTTAGCGTCTGTAAAAAACCCTAAGGAGCTGGTGGAATATTCCTAGCTATTGGGCAGCCTATAAATAGGGCCCCAATCCCTAGGGTTAGGTTACCCTTCCAGAATTCACTTTTTAATCCATTGGGTCACTTTTATTCTCTTTGCTCCCTGTTCATTCCCTTGCTGTGCGCTGCCAGGTTCTATTCCTGAGTACTGTGTGTTCTTCACATCATTTGTGAGTTTTTTGATTCTCTGTTGTTTGGTGCGCAACATGTTTCTGAGTTTGCGTCTACATCGATCTGCGTGCTAAAGTTTTTACTCCTGGCTGTTTGAATCCTCTCTGTTGCTTCTGTTCTTCACGTGAGGAGTACTAGTTCTTGCTTGAGGCTAGTAGTACCTACTCATTGTAGCAACAGTACACTAGTTCTCTAGCCTTGCTTTTTCCTGTGTAACTTTTTGATCGAGTAGACAGAGCCTAGCCTTTTCTCTGGCTGTTTCTTGCGAAGCCCCCTCGTTTATGCGAAGTCCTTCGACTCTGAGAAGCAGGCTTCGACCTAACATTTTTGAAGGCTTTACTAAGAACTTTTAACTCCGAACTTAAACCGTGGATCTAGCTTCGAAGTATGCTCTGTGTTTAGTGTTTGTTCTGTGACATACTTCGGCATTCTTGCGAAGCATACTCTGATAGGCTTCGAAGTGAACTTCGAAGCATGTCTTTCTGGTAGTCTTCGCTCGGAGTGTATTCCTGAGAAGTTTGCAGCTGTTGTCTTTTCACTTGATCTCAATTTGTGGGTTCGAAGTTTACAATTCAAAGTATGTTTGTGGGCTTCGACTTCTTGTGCGATAACCTTACAAACTTCGTTTGGTTAGTGTTTCGAAGGTTGACACTCCGGTAGTCATTCTTCGATTCAGCTAGCTTCGATGGTAGCGTAGTAGGCTTCGATTTGTTCTTACTGCCGTGTTTGACTTCACTCCTTCTCTCGAAGCTTGCTCTGCCGTGAATTTTGTTCGAAGCTTTCTGTTCGAAGTATAGGCTTCGAAGTACACTATTCGAAGCAGGCTTCGAAACTTTCATACTTCGCTTCGAAGCATACTTCGCACTCTGCCACACTCAAACTAGGCTAGACTCAACAAACCTTCGGCACTTCAACGACAACCTTCGCTAGACTTTGACAAGGGACTCCGAAGCAGGCTTTGACACTGCGAAGCAGGCTTCGACACAGCGAAGCAGGCTTCGCCAAGTTTCGAACAGGAGACAGATTTTGAACAGTAACTTCTCATCCCATTCTATGTGTACTTAGATTATTTTACTGAGAAGTCTGATTTTCCATGTCTTGAATATTTTGTTTATTTGGCTATTAGCATTGTATTGGTGTTTCTCTGTTTTTGACACCGGTCGTTTCTAGGCTAGATACTTTTAGACTTAGGTAATCTGTTCACACTCTGCTGCTTAGTCTTTTGAGGTGTGTTGGGTGTTGGGAGCAGGCCATAGATTCAAAAGAATTTTTAGCCGCCCATACACCCCCCCTCTGGTCGCTACTTTCGGTCCTACACTTAGTGAATTCAGGGATTCTATAGCCGCGGGAATAGGGTACTGTATCAAGATGGTCGGGGTATTGCTTACGGTAAACCCTAACTCGTCCCTTAGGCATGAAGCCGACACACTCTCTAAATAGTGCGCGGACCCGCTCCTCTATGTCATCTTGGCATGTTGCTGGTGTGCGCCTCTCATGCAGAGGCACGACACGTGGTGGGATATCAGCGTGTCGGCCATGGATCTCTTCCCTGCATGCTATCTTCATGGCGTGCTCGTGTTCGGGCGCCTGTGCATGCGGTGGGGGCAGCGCGGGTACCGGCGCAGGTGGTGGTGCATGGTACGCAGTGCTAGTTTGACCGTAAGTGTAATGATTATTCTCGGCAATAGGTGTTGAGGCCGGAGACATGGTTGTGCCAATGCTGTCGTTAGTTCTGCCATACACGTGGTTTGCCAGAGGTGCACTAGCAATAGGAACCAGGGGTACGGCCTCAGTAAAGCCGAACCTCCTAAGAGTTGCCTCTACTTGGGAGCTGATTGCCGAATCTAAACGGTTGGCTAGAGAAGCGCTAACGGCTTGATCTACTGGCGCGGCTATTTTTTGCTCAATCTCTAAAGAAGATAAACGAGGCGATATATATGTTACCTGGACCTGAGCGAGGTCGGGGTGATGATGTCACGCTTCATGAAGCCTGCGCGTGTCTTAACGTAGCCCCCAAGCATCATGTCCTGAAGTGCCTTCAACTTTGCCTCGATCTTTGCTCGGTCTTCTGCGGGGATATCTTCAAGTGTAGGCGTCAAGATGTTGTGGTTGTCGATATCCGCGCCTCCTATTATGTCCATCGGTGGCATAGACATAGTAGTCAACGTAGATGTACCGGTGGCCGATGTAGACGTACTTGTCATGTTAGCGTAGCCTTCCCCAGCGGAGTCGCCAAAAAGTGTGTTGACACAAGAATGTGCCCCACACTTGGGTCAGTTCGATGATCCAAAAGTGCGCGGATACTTAGGGACAATCCTAAGTGTGACGCAGCACCAACGTCGCATTCCGACTTCCCTTAGTCGTGATAAGGGGGGTGGAGTCGCCAGGCAATCAGATCACACAAAATAACCCAATTAGCCGAAATAAATATATTAAATAGAATAATATCAGCAAACCAGTCAGAGCCTGTCTACTTCGAAGTCTGGTGCGAAGGGGTCATCGAAGTATACCTTCGGTGTCTGGTGCAAAGTATCCCGCCGAAGCGTGCTTTGGCGTTCGGATTGATCCGGCCGAAGATGGACTCCGAACGAATCTGGACACGACGATCACCTCCGAACAGCGGGGTTCGGCGTGAGGTATATGATACAGCAAATTACAGAATAATGACATGAGGGCCATGCGTGGGCATAACTTCGTCCAGTGCGGAGTGCGATCGTGGTGAAGCCTGTTGTGACGAAGTGTGCTAGCGAAGTCTGTCGTCGGAGCCTGCAGTCTCGCCGAGGGGTGTCCTGGTGACCTACGAAACCGATCTCTCAGCTCCGGACACCTCCGACGAAGTAGATTCGAACGTGGTAACCTGCAACAAAAGAGTTCAAAGTACCAATTCGGCCTGAGGACCGAATTCTGCTAAGTGTTGCACTAGTAGCGAAGGTAGCAATCTGTTACGCAGATTAGCGGATACTTCATAGGTGAAGTAACAAGGCGATAGCAATCTATTACGTAGATTAACGGATACTTCACAAGCGAAGTAACAAGGGTTACCACTGTTCCGAAGTGGCCGGTGGAGGGCTTCCAGGAAAACCCACGAAGAGGTACAGGAAAAATAAAGGTAAAGTAAATACGATCAAAGCTAGGGCTTTGGTTTGGTTTGTGTTGGGGGGCTTCTACGCTGGCCTCACCTCTCTATTTATAGGGGCTTAATCTCTGATCTAATCTGCTATTAATTCGGTCAGATGAAGATAAAAACTTAGCCGGAATTGTATACAACTCTATCTCTACCGAAGTGGGCTTCGGCTAGGCCCATCGAGGCCTGCTCCTTGGGCCGAAGCTTCGGTTGTGTGGGCCTCCGAAGGCTTCCTGGCCGAAAGCCGTGGGCTGGCCAGAGGCTTTCGGAGCCCACAGCCCAATGGACCTTCGGTCCTATAGGGCTTTGGCCTGACCCCGGAAATGTGTATTTTTGGCCCAAATTACCAAAATTGATATTTTGACAATCTCAGTCATTAATGCCATTTTTTGCTATCAACAGTTTCAAGGGTTCCATGTTTGAAATTTGCAAAAGGTTTTGACCGCTTCTGCATATATTCTTGTCCAACAAAGTGCCTAAAATGTTCTGAAAACTGTTGATTTCTGCCAAGTTGTGTTCTATTTTCAGTCTGGATTCAATCTTAGAGGCGATTTTTGATCGATTTTGGTTTTGTTTTTGGACCTGAGTTCTACATAACTCTTGTTTTCCAAATTACAAGGGTTCCATGTTTGAAGTTTGCAAAAGGTTATGAATACAACTACATATAGTTTTTGGCTCATCTATATGCTATAAAAATTCTGGAAGGTGATCATTTGCTGAAAATCTTGAAGGCTGAAAGTTGAATCTAGAAATATTTTTCTCCCTTCTTTTTCTTTCCCAGCTTGCCAATCATGTGCTGCCGTATGCAGTGATGCTTTTCACTATTAACAACTGCATGTACTGCCGAGCACATGTTCCACCAAGCCCATTCTGAAATTGTTTTTTATGTGAGTCTTTTGTGTAGAACAGAAAAAGTTTCAGAGCTATTTTTAAAGTGCAGTCTTTGTGTGTGCGAATTCAGTGCTGGTGGTCCCTCAATCTATCATTTGACATAATATCAGATAGGAGGGTGATAGCATCTATTTTTATCGGAGTCTTTACTACATCTGATTCCGCTTGTTCATTTAGAGGTGCGTTGGGTGATTTGAAAAGGCCATCATATTTACAATAATTTGTCGAGGCGCCTATTCACGCCCCCTCTAGTTGCCATTATGATCCCACATCCATCCTCCCAATCATCGGTGGATGTGCCTTCACCATCGTCGCCGAGCTCAATTTCAACATGACTGGTTAGTAATCTGCATATCACTCTTCACCTGAATTAAATCTTGGTGATATTTACATAAGATACATGAGAAAAATCATCACTTTTGGTGCAACCTAGATATTATCTAGAAGAACAAGAATTGTCCATTAATTATGAGTCCACAATTGAAGAACTTATATCCAAATGAAAAAAATAATTTTGTATGTTAGATGGCGAAATCTCACACTGCTTATACACGCCAACCAGGAAAAGTTCATGATTCTTTCATAGATATGACACATCGATCATCACACTGGTTAACTTGATCCTATATTGCCCATTTTAATGCACAATATTGTAGCAAATTTCAGACTGTAAATTTTGATATAAGTTGACATTTTGATGTTCAAGACTACCGTATAACTTTACTGATGAATTCCTCTCCTTCATGCAGGTTTCTCCAAGGTCTTGAAACTGACCATGCGACAGTTAGGAAAATAAGAGACGCGTGATCAAAAGGTACTATAGAAATAGGCATGGACAATTTTTGAAGTTATTCCATATCTCTGTAATTCTTTTGCACGCCATTTGACATGCATCCTGTTGGCGTAAAAGATTACGCTAACAGGTTTAAGAAATTATATGTGAGACAAACGAAGTGTTTGTGAAAGCGGACTATCTCAAGCCTCCGTATAGGATAATAGCTCGAAGTAGTTCGAAGTTGTGTATTGAATATCTGAGTATTCGATATCCTTTACAGAGTGAGAAGGGTATTTATAGATCGAATATTAAAGGAAAAGACTCCTTTACCCTCTAATTACAACCGACTAAGAAGATACTATTTAATATTCTTCATAGGGATAAAAAGTTAAAAGACTAATTTAATCAGAAAGAAGATAAATCTTATATCCTCGCTGGCAACACCCCTTCGGGTATAAAGGCTTCGGGAGGCTTCGTCACGTCGAAGCCTTAACGGAGGTCTTCACTCTACAGTACTCCGAATACAGCAAAACATTGATGCTTTTAGGATCTTCGAAGATCGAAGCTTCTGACTTCGTTTCTTCTGCTTGTATCTATAGGTCCTTGACTTTTGGAGGATGAAATATTTTTCCCCAACACATCCAATTTGTCTTTGGATCTGGGTGATATTCAATACATCATTGGGGTTCAGTTGAATGGAACCGAGTATGTTTGGGATGATGTTGCAAAAGAGGGAGCCATGATGATTTGTAAATTTTTAGTAGCACTTTTTTGAATGTTAACAAAAGCAACGAAATTGAAGTATGGTGGGTCTTCATTAACTACTTTATCAATGCCATGCATTGCAATTTGATACTTTTGATGTTTTATGAGAACTAGAAATCCTACCGAACAAGTTTACAATATTATTTTTGGTGCAATTTGATGGATATAGAAAATTAAGTTTTATCTAATGATGTTTGCAATTTGATATGGTCAATTGGTTATTGTTAAAATATTATTTTTGGTGCAAAATTCTATGTCAATATTTCAGAATATAGTTATATATAAAACTAGAAGTTTTATGTTTTAGTAAATAATATACTCATCTTATTTTTGTTTGAGTTTCTCTGAATGAGTTGTTTGACAGGAGTAGTTGAGAATCACTGAATTGTTTTTTGATTTTTATAAGTCAGATTTTGATAGACTACATAGTTCTGATGTTACGATTAATAGCGGAGTATCCGGAATAGCTCCAATTAATAAGGCTGGAACTACGCCTACTTCAGCGAATAACCTAACATTGGAAGCATTGTTTGGGGCTGCATTTATGAATGAACTCCAATCCAAGGATGCACTTGTTTCTATCCGAGGATCTAGGACTGGTGGCCATAACAATGAGTTTGCAGAGACACACAAATCTTCAGTTACATCAAGTCATGAAGGATATTACCCTGGTGAACTGGTCCTACCCTTTGGCACCATTAAAGATGAAGCTATCCCTAAAGAATAATGAATTGGTATGGAGTACAAGAATTCAGCATTACCTGGTCCAAGTCAGGGCAGTGTTAGCTTACATAAGAAAGTCTTGGAATTTCAGTTGCTCGAAGAAGATAATTTGTTTACAACGAACTACCCTTTAGGTGCTCAAAGGCCAGGTATTTTGCCGTTAGTGAGATCCAGTAGGGTTGAATCACTGTTGCCAGAAAACGAGTTGATGATCTTAATTATAGGCTTCAAAGTCTTGTGCCTGTTGATTCAGAACATGTTCAAGTACTTGATCTCGATGCACTGGGATCCTATTCTCTGGAGCAGCGTTATCAGGTTGAATCTCCCAATCTTTATCATCTTCTACATGGTAGGCCACTTGCACTAGCTCCTCGTCCTATGATGGATCACATTGGTAATAGGAATCAGCAAACCCCATTTGACTTGCCTCAAGCGATACTACATGATCCCCATCAGTCCTTTTCATCTAATATGAATCCTATGCAACAATCTCTTCATGCTCCTCGGGTTCCTCATGTAGACCCAGCTGCTCGTCACCTTATCATGCAACACATTTCCATGACTGGAAGTTTTCCACTAGATGGCCTGCCCAGAGGTGTTCCGCCATCTCAGCATGTGCACAATGTGCCTGGTTATAGGCCTAAAATGAGCAATGTAAATAACTTCCATATGCACCCTCGCCAGCCCAACTATGGAGAATTTGGATTGATGATGGCAGGTTAGAAAGCCTCTGCAAATTGATTTTGTATGATGTGTTTATTTACAAATTTATCCTATCCATGTATGCTTCGAGTGATGTTTTCTTCGAGTGATGTAAGGTGGTGTATGTTTATTGATAGATGTATGTTTACTGACAGAGGTGATAATAAATACATGTTGATTATAATTATCTCAATACACACTGATAGAGGTGATAATAAATACATGTTGTTCAGTATTAGGAACATCTGAATCGTTCATCTCTCATCTGTACTCATCTAATCAATTCCAACCGTTTATTTTTTACTTACTCATTAGAAAGATTTGGACCATTCATCTCTCACTTATTATCTGATTACACTCATTGCCTTACATGGAGTCTATTGATCACGGCTGCTATTTATTTGTCGCACCTGCTATCTATAATGTAGCTACAGTGCCTTTTATTTAAGTCATTCAATCCGTTGCATGCATGAATTCCATGCAAGGCAATTATGCTAATTGCCCAAATAAACAACAATAATGTACCTAGCAAATTGGCCTGGCTACATTTCCATGTTATAACATACAAATGAAAACAAATTGTGAAACGGTAAAAAAGAATCATCCTAAACACCCCCGAGCAAATGGTTACATAGACATGAAGAATGTGATTATATCAACTCAGAGTAAAAAGAAGAGCATAACAGATGATGCCAAGAATTGACATGTTCCTCTGCATTATTTGTGGACACTTTATATTTTTTCTATTTATGTTCTTGTCGTGGCATTGCATTGTTACGTGAACAATTTCAGCAAGAAGGAATTTGTTTAGGTTCTTCGACGGCACAGGGTGCCACCATTTTCTTTTCTTGATTTTGTAATTCCTCTTTTTATGATTGAGCACAAATAAATTGTTTCTTTAGAAACTTTTTGTGTTTTTTGATTTAACTGTCTAATAAATATTTGTTTTTTGATTTTTACCGTTGCGTAGCACGGGCCAACTACTAGTTTATATTAGTTAGGTTTGTTTTTGGCTTTCATACGGTCATATCTTCTCTTTCTTAGCGATAGGTTTTCTTCGGAGACCGGTTTCCATCCTTGCAGCTTTTTCAACAGGACTCAGCATTGCATTTCTCAATGACAGGTAACTTTGAATTAAATTGCATGTATATTAGGGCATTCCCAACCTAAAAACCATCTAGTAATTTCTATACATGTTATTTCACTAAGAAACTACTCATAGAAACTCACTCTCACAATGTATGATTTCTTGTCCCTATTTTTCCCCACTTTTGCCCAATCATAAATAAGTGGGCCCCATCTATAGAAACTACTACACTCTCCCAATGCATGTAGAGTAGTTTCTTCATCCGTGGTATTAGTGATAGAAATCATGTCTTGCATGAGAAACCATTTCCTCCACATTTCTCTTCTCTCCTCATTAACTCTCATGTCATATCAGATTTTTGCTTATGTGAAAGTGCATGTGGATATGTGGATGTTTTGCTGCTATGTATGTGGATATGTGGATGTTTTGCTGCTGTGTATGTGGATATGTGGATGTTTTGCTGCTGTGTATGTGGATGGCTGTGTGAAGCATATAATTTCTGTGTTTTGGTTTGTGGGATCACATCATTCTGTGTTATGGCTTATACACAGCAGTGGCGGGCAAATGAGGTAGCTTGCCCGTTACTGCTGTTTACACAGTGGTGGCGGGCGCGCTGACCTCATCTACCCGCCACTACTATTGATAACAGCAGTGGCGGGCAGATGAGGTCAGCGCGCCCGTTACTGATGTTGACATAGTGGTGGCGGGCGAGCTGACCTCATCTGCCCGCCACTGCTGTTGACACAGCGGTGGCGGGCGCTCTAACCGCCACTGCTAACCAGCGATAGCAGTGGCGTTAGAGCAGTGGCGGACTGAATGCCCGCCACTATAGGTCGATTTTGCCCGCCGCTACAGTATCGCTTTGTAGTAGTGTAATACCATGGAAATCATCCTAGTCACTGGGTTGGGATGCCCTTAATGCTCTTCTGAAGGAAGATGTTTTCAGCTGTACATGTTCTTTCTATAACCTGCAAATGTTCTCATCAAAGCAGAATTATTGTGCCACAGGTTCCTGTTCATGATTTCACTGATTCATAGGCTCCTTTATTACTTGCTAGCCTTCATGGAAAGGTCCATGTTATTATAAAAGAGACAAACAATAATCTTCAAGTTATGCAAGTTGTATTGCAGAATAACACAGAGTACAGTCCATCTGAAGAAAACATCATAGCTTCGAAGAACTTTGGGTCTGTTGAGTTTGTTAGCTATCAGGTTTTTGATGTTTAAAATGAGAGTTACCCAATAATTGTTGCTGATATCCTGTGCTTCATAATAGGAACTATCTTTTTGATTGACTGGATCTATATTTAATTTGACAAGGAGGGTGATAGAAAATAAATTACAGGTATTTATATATAAATGGATTCTTACTCGAACATTAAAAGTAACGGAGTGCACAAGCAAAGGAATAGGAAAAAAATGAAAGATATTGAGCTTAGATCATATCATAATGTATTTCCTTGCCAAAATAATTCCTTCAAATAGGATATGTTAGTTTATCTGTAGTCTATTTCACAATGAATACTTTTTATGCAATGATGCAAGTGCTTATGAAATGCATTTATGTTTGATACTTTCTAGTTACAGACTTGGTGAGCATCAAATGATTGCATGCCACATTTTGGTTTTGTTCATTGTATTTTGGTATCATGGAGCTTTAGTGGAAATTATCTATTCATATTGTTGCCTTACCATTCTTCCTTGTAAATAAATAATCAATGATCTTCACTTGATATATTTGTTAGATAAACTATATTGTTACAATGCTAAATTCTCTTCTGAATCTTTTTTTCCTTCCGACTGGTGTTGGTGCTGAGGATTATGGAGGTCGTCAGGTCAGTTTTACGACGTAGATTTGTATTCGTGCTCTTTCATCTACATATTCACTGCATAGTACTGCTCTATATGTTTATCTTGCTAGCTGAATGTTGGGATCAGATTGTCGCCGTACGTGCACATAAACAAATTGGCAAAAGTTTGTCTGTTTGCATGAACCATATGAAATGCTGAAGTATAATGAGAATAAACAAAAAATATTAATGAAGAAATTCAAAAAATTCTTAAATATGTCAGAATTTAGATAGTTTTAAAATGTACAATACTCTTTTTAAGTATATTTGCTATGAATTTAATAATATAATAATTTGTCGCATTTTTTGATGTAAATCTTAATTTTTTTTTAATTGTCCACTTCAAGTTTAAAACAATCGATGTATTTTAATTTCTACTATAACGTTAACTTGCTCTTAGGGTTTGTTTAGGAGCTCGTAATCTCACTACAAAAAACATGAAATTTTCGTCGGCTTTTTAAATTTCCGTCGGCTTTTTCGAAAGTCGACGGGAGTTAATTAACTTCCGTCGGCCTACGGGAGCCGACGGAAGTTAATTTAACTTCCGTCGGCCTACACCTTGACCGACGGAAATTAAATTTTCGCTCCCGACAGCTCCAGTGGGCGCTAATAATTTTCGTCGGCGAGATTTTGGCCGACGGAAGTTAAGTATATTTTTCATAACTTCCGTCGGCTTGTGTATGGCCGACGGAAGTTATTTGCCCTAATTAAGCTGCACCACACTGACTCTGCCTCTCCGCCCTCTCACCACCGCCTCCACGCCGCCTGTGCCTCCCCCGCCCTCCCATCGTCGTCTCCGCCTCCCCACCCTCTCACCGCCGCCTGTGACTCCCCCGCCCTCCCATCGCCGCCTCCGCCTCCCCGCCCTCTCACCGCCGCCTCCACGCCTTGAGGCCTCCACGCCGCCGCCTCCACGCCGCCTCTGCCTCCCCCGCCCTCCCACCGCCGCCTCCGCCTCCCCACCCTCTCACCACCGCCTCCACGCCCCGAGGCCTCCACGCCGCCTGTGCCTCCCCCGTCCTCTCATCGCCGCCTCCACCTCCCCGCCCTCTCCCCGCCGCCTCCACGCCCCGAGGGCTCCACGCCGCCGCCTCCACGCCGCCTGCGCCTCCCCCGCTCTCTGATCGCCGCCTCCGCCTCCCCGCCCTCTCATCGCCGCCTCCACGCCTCGAGGCCTCCATGCCGCTGCCTCCACGCCGCCTCTGCCTCCCCCGCCCTCCCACCGCCGCCTCCACCTCCCCACCCTCTCACTGCCGCCTCCACGCCCCGAGGCCTCCACGTCGTCGCCTCCACGCCGCCTATGCCTCCCCCGCCCTCCTATTGCCGCCTCTGCCTCCCCGCCCTCTCACCGCCGTCTCCACGCCGCCTGTGCCTCCCCCGCCCTCCCATCGCCGCCTCCACCTCCCCGCCTTCTCACCGCCGCCTCCACGCCTCGAGGGCTCCACGCCGCCGCCTGTGCCTCCCCCGCCCTCCCATCGCCGCCTCCGCCTCCCCGCCCTCTCACCGCCGCCTTGAGGAGTGGAAGGCCGAAGCAGCGGATCGCCAGCTCGAGAAGCTCGCGGAGGACTTCATCAAGAAGAAGGCCAAGCAAGCAGTTCGCGGTGGCGTGCAGACTTCCGAGGTGGACAAGTACCTCGAGAAGTACCGCAAGGATGCGGAGAGCTGTGTCAATGCAGTTGAGGAGTCTGTGCGTGCTTCTCTTGGGAAGAGGAAGAACGTGGCCAAGCCACGCCCTAGAGAAGATGCAAAGAAGCTTAAGATTTGGTGAGTACCAAAATATCGACTTATCTATCGTGATCTTAAGTCTTAACTCGATATTGTTGTAATTTTTGGATAAATTGGCTAATTTGTTGCAAGTTGGTTCAGTTACAGCCCATTTTAATAAATTAGTAGCAAATCGGTTCAATTGCAGTCTAACTAAGGATGTTTTTATTTTATTTTAAACGATTTGATCAAGTAACTTGTTCGATTTAGTTGTGTCCAGATGCTGAGTAGAAGTGTGGTATAAGTTTGCTTGTCTGGTATCCTGTTGATCTGCTGAATATTCGTTTTATGTCAAGTTGTTAAAATGGTGCTTATCAGATGTTTTATGTTTGGTATGTTGGAGGCGTTTCATGCTTGATTTACTGAAATATGCATAATCATTCTAATAAGCAGCCAGTTTAATTGAGTTGTGGGATTTGTTAGAAAATAGATTTTTCTGTGTCTTACACTGCCTTCAATCCTTCATTGAGTTAAAGTAATCAAGCAGATTCCACTGACTTAATGTAGCTAAAGTTATCAAGCATGTTTTACTGACGACTGGCCAACTGTCTATTATTCATTTTGTGTTGTGAAGTGCCTGATTCAATTGAGTTTTGTAGGTTGGGCAAGAAGAAGGTAGAAGATGATGAGAGTGATAGTGACAGTGACAGTAACAGTGAATTGGCTAATGTCGTCTGTTTAATTTTTCCTTTCTCTATCTCGAATATGGACTTTTGCTAGCATCAATCATGATCAGGGTTCTCAAAAAAAAGTGTGACGACATTAGCCGACGGAAGTTATCAGAGTAGCAAAGTTGCAAATTTTCTTTTTTTGATTTTTTAGTTAACTTCTGTCGGCCAACATTAGCCGACGGAAGTTATTGGACCATCGACAGAAACAAGAAAAAACAAAAAAAAAGTAATTTTCGTCAGCTAGGATTTGGCCGACGGAAGTTACCGATTTTCTGGTAACTTCTATCGGCTAGGTTTGGCCGACGGAAGTTAGCTAACTTCCGTCTACCCGCTTTCGTCGGCCAAAACCGACGGAAGTTAGCCATTTCCCGATGGAAGACAGGGCTAACTTCCGTCGGCTTTGGCCGACGGAATTTTCCTGGATTGTTTTAGTGTCTCGGCCTATTCCTTGGGGATGATCTATGATTTTGAATTAAAATCCCGGTAAAATCACATCTACTTAAAAAATTTTTTATTAAAACTCACGGTTGAAAATTGAAAATCGACACATCCAAATATTATCGTTCACATTTACATACCTGCGGGCAGGTCCATGCAAATATCAAATCGTTCATACATAAATACATAATCGGTGTCACAACTCACAAAACGGTACTACTTGTTATGCGTCGTCGACCAGTGAAGCTAGCAGCACTGTGAAACTTTTTCACCGCGCTCATTGATCTCGTTGATCTTGTAATGTTTACGTGTTCTAAGACGAGACCGAGTCGACCACACGACACGAGCGAACTTTTTTACCAGCAGTACGCACGCGGGCACGCAGGCCAGCGAGGTAGAGCAGAGGCGCCCCTCTCGCCATCGCGCTTCGTCTACTCCATTCACTTATCCCGCTTGTCCCGCGCCGCGAAACCCCGTGCGCGTCGTCGTCTACCGCTCCAACCCCCGTAGCCACGCTCCCACGCCCCCACGACTACAGCTCAACTTCCAATCCGACCAAGTGACCATCTCTCTCTCTCTCCCTCTCTCTCTCTCTTCTACCATGAGCGGGTGGGGTGGGGAGGCACGGTGCGTGCGGAGACGGAGGAATCCTTTTCTCTTCCGCTGCCTTCTTGCTGCTGCTCCCGCCGAATTTTTCCTTTTCTTTCGTTCTTTCCTTCTGTTTTCATTTCGGTTTCTCGCCCGCACTGCGCGGGCTCTGAAGCCGGCGTCCATGGGGGACGCGTCGGAAACCACCTCCGCGCCCGACACGCCCTCGACCACTCTCATCTGCCGGGAGGATGGCACCAAACTATTCTCCGCCGACGCCGACGATGGCGACGGCGCCGAGTTATCCGTCCTCGCTGGGGACAAACATCTGTTGGTCATGGAACGGAACGACGAATACATCGCGTTTATGCTGTCCAGGGAGCGGGGCGCCGGCAGCGATAGCGGCGAGCCAGAGGAGGAGGTGGAGGACTGGATGAAGGACGCGCGCGCCGAGTGCGTCGGCTGGATTGTTAAGGTTGTTCGCGCCTCCTCTTGTCCCCTTCGCTTGTCTCCGACATTTTCGCAAATGTCAGATATTTATTGACGGTTCTTTCGGCCTCACATGCTAGTTGTAGACGAACGCGGAATTCCGGTTCAGCTGGAAGACGGCGTATGTCGCGGTGACATATCTCGATCGGTTCTTGGCGAGACGGCGAGTCGATGTAATGGCGATCCTGATCTGCCATTAACTTGATTCAGGTGCGAACAGACCACGTCATTGGCGAACTGGACAAACTGAGTGTTCGGGAGAAATACAATGGTGGAGATCAGATTCAGACGGTAAATGGCACAGGTATGCGTATTAGTTATACTGGTCATACCCAGATTCATACTCCCTGTTGAAAGTTGCACAGCAACAATGTTCTTTACTCCACAGATACAAAGAAAAATCTAATATCAGTATGTCACTTTTCTGCTGATAACAATGCTTCTTTGAAATTCATCCAAATTTCTTCTCGAACAAGGATCTCACCACTCGGAGAGTTCTGCTTCAAGGCAGGCGTAAGGATGGTCTGTACCTTTTGCCTTCATCGACCACATCCAGTGCTGAAAAGCAGGTGTTCCAAGCATCTAAACCATCTCTGGTCCGGTGGCATGATAGGCTAGGACACCCATCTCAAGCTATAGTTCGACAAGTTATTTCTCACAGTAAACTTTTGTATTCCAGAGAGTCCAATGTTGAGTCCGTGTGTGATGCCCGTCAACAGGCTAAGAGTCACCAACTCCCTTATCCTTTGTCATCAAATGTCTCAGTTGCTCCTTTAGAACTTATATTCTCTGATGTTTGGGGCCCTGCAGCAAGCTCTGTGGGCAGGAAAACATATTATGTGAGCTTTGTTGATGATTATAGCAAGTTTACTTGTATTTATTTAATAAAATAGAAGTCTGATGTCTTGCAAAAGTTCCAAGAATTTCAGGCTCTCGTTGAACGTATTTTGAATCAGAAAATAATTACTGTGCAAAGTGATTGGGGTGGTGAATATGAGAAACTTCATTCATACTTCTCCAAAATAAGTATCACACACCGTGTCTCATGTCCTCATGCAAATCAACAAAATGGATCCGCTGAACGTAAACACCGACACATTGTTGAGGTTGGGCTATCCCTCCTTGTTCATGCCAACATGCCCCTTAAATTTTGGGATGAAGCTTTCATCACATCAACTTATTTGATCAATAGAACTCCTAGTCGAGTTATTCAATTTGCTGCACATCTGGAATGATTGTTTAATAAAAAACCAGATTACTCTTCCTTTTGTGTTTTTGGATGTGCTTGTTGGCCTAACTTAGGCCTATACAATTGTGAGAAATTAGAGTTCTGTTCTTAACAATGTGTTTTCCTCGGGTACAGTCAGTCCTATACATAAAGGATACAAGTGTCTTCTTGTCTCTACAGACTGAGTTTATACATCTCGAGATGTCATTTTTGATGAAAATGTTTTTCCTTTCACCAAACTTCATTCAAATGATAGAGCTCTTCTTAAATCTGAGATCCTTCTGTTTCCTCATTTGCTTCCCAGTTCTGATAAAGGGAGTACAGAATTGAGTAATCAGCTAACTAGTGCGCATATTAATTCTCCTAATGTTACTAATGTTTCTGATGATAGCCATGCAGTTTCTGGTGATAGCCACACACAAAATTCACAAGACACTAATGATATTGAACATGATGATGTAGTTGTTGTAGAATCAGTGGCTAAATCATCCTCCGGATCATAATCACATACATTTAATTCAGATTCAGGAGTCCTTGAGATAGCTAGTTCAGAACAAATGTCATCTGTATCCCGTCTTCTTTCAGAAACAGATGCTGCTAGACCAACTACAGTTCCCAGACCAACTTGGCCACACACTCGATCACAGTGCGGAATCACTAAACCAAAGGTATATACCGATGGGCATATCAAGTATAATTTTCTGACCACCTCAGGTGAACCTCAGAATATTGATGAGGCACTGATTCATGAAAAATGGAGAGAAGCTATGGACTGTGAGTATAATGCATTGGTCAGAAACAGTACTTGGGATCTTGTTCCAGCTAATTAATGAAGGAAGGAATGTGATTGATTATAAATGGGTTTATAAGGTCAAAAGGAAGGCAGATGGATCACTGGACAGATACAAGGCATGCCTAGTTATAAAGGGTTCAAACAAAGGTATGTAATTGACTACGAGGACACGTTTAGCCCAGTAGTTAAATATGCAACTATCCAAATTGTGTTTTCCATTGCAGTAAGTAGAGGATGGTGTCAGGCAACTCGATGTACAAAAGGTGTTTCTTCATGGTGTTCTTGAGGAGGACGTCTTTATGAAGCAACCTTCGGGTTATGAAGACAAATCAATGCCTCATCATATATGTAAATTGGACAAAGTTCTTTATGGACTCAAACAAGCACCTAGGACGTGGTTTGCTCAGTTGAGTCATAAGTTACAACAACTTGATTTTTACTCTTCTAAAGCTGATTCTTCATTATTTGTTTACAACAAAGGATTAATTATAGTATATTTATTAATATATGTAGATGACATAATAGTGGTCAGCTCATCACAAGATGTTGTGACAGCTCTGCTCAAAGATCTTGAAACTGAATTTGCTCTAAAGGACCTTGGTGACCTGCACTATTTCCTTGGAATTGAGGT
This sequence comes from Zizania palustris, assembly GCA_019279435.1. NCBI lineage: Eukaryota > Viridiplantae > Streptophyta > Magnoliopsida > Poales > Poaceae > Zizania > Zizania palustris. The sequence goes on along the minus strand of JAAALK010000079.1, from coordinate 33,284,089 downwards.
TTCAAAAACAAAGGATGGAATATTGATGTCTCAGAACAAGTATGCATCAGATTTACTCAAGAAAGTGAACATGCTAAATTGCAAACCAGGAGTAACTCCTTTATATGCATCTGAAAAACTATCACTACATCAAGGGGAACCTTTAAGTCCTGAAGATTCTACAAGATACAGAAGCGTGGTAGGCACTCTTCAGTACCTAACGCTTACACGGTCTGATATCTCTTTCTCAGAAAATAAAGTTTGCCAATTTTTTCAATCACCCACAACAGAACACTGGACAACAGTAAAAAGAATTCTCAGGTACTTGCAATACACTCTTTGTATAGGTCTAAAGATCAAGAAAAATTCCTCGACTCTTGTCAGTGCCTTCTCGAATTCTGATTAGGCTAGAAGTGTCAATGATCGACGATCAACGAGTGGTTTTGCAGTATTTCTTGGATGCAATCTTGTTTCATGGAGTGTGAGAAAGCAAGCTACGGTGTCTCGATCGAGTACAGAAGACGAGTACAAGTCATTGGCCAATGCTACTGTAGAGATCATTTGGGTTCAAACGTTACTTCGAGAGATGAAAATCCCAAGTCCATCGGTAGCTCAAATTTGGTGTGATAACATTGGTGCAACTTATCTATCAGCAAACCTGATTTTTCATGCTAGAACAAAACACATCGAAGTTGACTATCACTTTGTGCAAGAACGAGTATCATAAAAGTTGCTGGATATTCATCTCTACCAATGACCAAGTTGCTGATGGTTTTACAAAAGCTTTGTATTGCCGTAAGTTAGAAAAGTTTAAGAACAATCTCAACTTATGTAAGTTATGATTGAGGGGATGTTAGATAGCATCAACATGTATCTAGCTAAAGATAGAAACGTAAGATTGATTGAATTAACATAGAAATGCATTCTATGCTATATCAACGAAGGTACGCGGGCCTCATGAGGTGATAACGCTTCCACCAAATCTGACAATGAGCTCAGTAGAGTACCAGCCGTCGACGATTGCTCTAGCCGCAATAATCCTCGTCACTCGAAACAAGGAGACACCACCCAATCTAGACGAGCTCAAGATGATCCTGGGCTCGTCATGGAAGCAATTACACACTGTAAGCCACTAAGCCCTCTCTCTCTCCCTCCCTCCCTCCCTCCGCGATCCCTTTTGGGAATCTGTTGGTAGAATTGGCAATGGCGAGTAAATGCAGTGGCTGTTGTTCTCTTGCAGGGGCATGTGCATTTCTGCTACAAGATGATGATTCAACAGGATATATAGATCCATGCAATTGACGGCTTCGTCCAATGTATTTGTTGCCCAAATTGTCAGCTTAGAAGACACCTCTAGATAAATATGGATGTCAAAATATCTGAATTATTTGTATTCAAATAACTGTAAATATGGATATCCATATTTGTATTCGAATTAAATATGGATGACATTCAAAAACATCCAAATTCGTTTTACAAATGTGGATATGAAAATATATATCCTAATTTTGCTGAATGTGGATATGAAAATGGATATGCCTGTATCCATTTTAGGATTTCACACTGATTAAACTTGAACTCAAGATGATATGGTATTACTATATTAATGGTTTATTTATTATTTATATAATTATGGAATACTTAAGTCACTGAATATTAATATGTATGGTTTATTTATTATTTATATAACTATGAAATACTTAAGTTAGTGAGGGTATTCTAGCAATACAAGGCAGTGTATGATATTTGCAATTTTGTTTGAGCATGAAAATATTTCTACACTCATTATATAACATATCTTATATTATGTAAAAATTGTATTTTTCTAGATCTATTTTCTATTTTTAACTCATTAATTATGTTTCTAGCATTTAAATTGAAACATGTGAAATTTGAACCACATGTAACTAAAATAATGCACTAAAATTTATAGAAAAATCAATTCACTATTTTGTATCAATTTTTAGTTCTTGTGCACTAAATTTAAAGAAATTTTTAAAAAATCTATGTTATGACACTCCATCGGTAATGAGGACTTAAGGGTTTTTAATTCTAAAACATCAAATAAATTCTAAAAAATACTAGATTTGTCATGGTGTTATAATATTATACTAGTGAGAGGCCCGTGCGTTGCAACGGATGCATAATTTTTTGGGCAATATATTTAGAACATGATATATTTGCCGAACACATTTATTTAGTAATATTGCGATGATAAGAAACACAATAATATATTATTGTTCAAAACAATACATGATGAAATTTACTAAAATTTTCCCCACATTAAACTTAATAGTAAGGTGCACGTGCGTTGCAACGGATGCATAATTTTAACGGCAATATATTTAGAACATGATATATTTGCCGAACACATTTATTTAGTAATATTGCGATGATAAGAAACAAAGTAATATATTATTCCTCAAAACAATACATAGATCTATCATTTCTATATAAAGTGTCATTGCATATTTATAATTACAGATCTGGTATGAAATTGTACAATATACTATACAATGAGTACATCTTCTTTTATCTACCCAGTGAGCACTTCCTTGTAGACGATATTCTTCGTTAGCGTGCTTGTTGAATTGATACCCCTATTTGTTTCCGAAGCGGCGAGTATTTTGATATTGCTACGAGAAGTTGCTCGTGACAGAGCTACATATAATTGTCCATGAGAGAACACCAGGTTCGGGAGGTATATTCCAACATGCGGTATTGTTTGACCCTGTGCTTTATTAATTGTCATTGCAAAACTCACCCTAACAGGAAATTGACTCCTCTTAAACTTGAAGGGGAACATTTCATCATCGGAGGGGCACAAGGGTATGCGTGGAAGGAAGACTCTCTCACCAGCATGTTGTCCCAATACAATTTTAGCATCAATAGTATTTCTTTGAAATGCTCGGACTATCAACCTAGTCCCATTACACAGACCATTGGCCGGGTCAAGATTTCTGAGCAAAATCACAGGACAATTAACCTTGAGTTTTAATATATGTGGAGGTAACCCATTTGGCGTTAATGAATTCAGGAACTCAGACGGATAATGGTTGCAGGGATCATCGACTGCTCGATCAAGACTGTGATAAATCATCTCGTCACCAGGAAAACGTTCGATAAGCTTCATGTTTATTGCATCAACGTTCTCATTCCTCGTTGACAAAATAGCTCGAGATGTGATGTAGTCTGCATCAGTCATGTTTGCACCTAACATTGGAAATACCATGTCAATAAGACTATCAATGTCTGATTCTGCACCAGTGTAGGGTACACATATCTCGTCGGGTAAATTTACATAGTCATCATCGATGGTCTCTTCAATGCCATTGCCAATCCGTAGCAGGTAGTCTGAAAACCATATATCTGATCGAGCTCTCATGTTATGGACAAGTCTCAATTGATGCATGTTATCCCATAGGTAAGATCTACGTAAGGTTGCGTTTACAATTTGAGCCCTATTCCCCTTTCGTATAACTAGAAGAACTTGTCTGAAGTCACCTCCAAAAACCATTGTTTTGCCTCCAAATGGAAGATTGGGCTTTTCCATTATGTCCCTCATGCTCTTGTCCAATGCCTCTATTGCCTGTCTTTTTGTCATGGAGACTTCATCCCATAATATAAGCGAAGCTTTTTGAAGAAGCTTCACAGTACCACTTTGTTTGGTGAAGTTACACAGCGCATTATCTTGTATGCTTAGTGGTATCTTGAACCTTGAATGAGCCGTCCTACCTCCAGGCATGATCGAAGCAGCAACACCAGATGTTGCAGTAGCAATAGCTATCTTCCCCTCGCTACGGACTTTTGCTAATAAAGCTTTGTACAGAAAGGTTTTTCCTGTTCCTCCTGGACCATCAATAAAAAACACACCTCCACTATTGTTGTCAACGGATGATAGTATAATGTCATAAGCATATCTTTGTTCTGCATTAAGAGAGGATGTGCTCGCTAGTAGCTCATTATCCACCTGTATAGAGGACTCTTCACAAATCTCCCTCACCTCACCCGCCATGGTGTCATATGATTCATCAATTTCTGGAAGAGGAAATGATGTTATCTCTTTACCCATTGACTGAAGCAATTTTCTGATATCCAATAACACCAATTGTTCAACTGCATATGCATTCATCTGGGATCATCGAATGTCATCAGACATTGCTTCGAAGTGTTTGTTCCAGAGTCCACACACATCGCTAGGTTCACAATAAACCAATATTGTAGCAAACAACCTTCGGAGGGACGAAGGCATATGAAAAACTTCAGCTTCAGAGAGGCACTCATCAATGCTGTTATCTGACTCAATAATACCTCTTTTCTCAGCGCTTTCTCGAAATGTAGGGTATACAATACCATCATATGTCCTCAAATCCTCAAATGAAGTAGCACCAACCACATGGTTTAATAGCACCCTCAAGTAGTATCTCTCTCCCTCTGCTGGATGTGCTGAGATGATCCTCCCAATCTGCGTGCTTCGTTCTCTTATTTTCCAAAGCTTACGTCCAGGCAACCACACTGCATTTTGTGGGAATTCCCTATAAAGTAACGTGCGTGCCCACATAAATTGCTGATTTGCCTTGAAATACTCAGTCAACATGGTTCTTGTGGCACCCTGTTGGTCGAGAACTTCACGTACATCAGCATTCTCTCTATAGGACACAAGATGCATTCCTGGAAGGTGGAGCTGTAACTGTAGCACTAGTGGCGAAATCCCGCTAAGATCAACTCCAAATATTCTCCACAACGCCTCCTGTGGTGTTACCCACCTAGCATCCCTATATTCATTTATCTCATTAATCTCGTGGTTTTCATCAGCTTCATTCACGGACACAGACGCCCTATCATGCCCCTTATAAATATACTTGTAGAGGTACTTCACAGCCTTAATGCTCGAACAAACCTCTGCATTGATGTGGCAGTCATACATTCTTAGAAGCATAGGATTATATGGAACAACCCATCTATTGTCTAATTCATGACCTCTCACTCTTACCCTCTGCCTGTCATCCCTTCTCCTGTAAATAGGGTAAGAATCTTGACCTTGGATAGTTGTGTCACTAAATTGGCGTGGATAATAGCACTTGCAACTACCATTTTTCATGCATGGACTCTTCCTATTTAGTGGGCCACATGGGCCATGCATCATATATTTCACTACCATTTCATGTAGCTCCGGGTATATATCCTTATCTGGAAGTTCTGCTGAGATAACATTATCATACTCATCGGGACAACTCAATTTGTATGTTGACTCCATGATAAGGAGGAAATGTGCATGCGGTAGACCCCTTTTTTGGAACTCGATTACATGGACTTGTGCTGCAATGATTCCTAAGATATGTTTACGAAATAGCGGGACGATCTTGTGGTGTTTGGCTAGGTCCAAGCTTCCTACTTATCTCTTCCCAATTAGGATTACAAGTCATTGTGATAAATATGTCGGGTTTTCCATACTTCTGCACTAAGGCCATAGCATCCATATATCTTCGTCTCATATCCCTCCCGCCACCGATAAACGATGCAGGTAGGACCCATCTTTTTCCCAATCTGCTGGCTCTATGTTCTCCAATAGATACATTATCCATCAAGCCCTGGTAAAGATCCGCACGAATTTTCTTCTGATTGTATAAGAAGTAATTCAGACGATACGTTTCAATTTTTATGTAGGTATCAACTACAAACTGTTGGAATAGACGTCTCCCATACAAGACTGTGTTGAAGATTCCACTACGCATCTGGAATTTATAGCAATAATATTCACGCATCGAAACAAAAAACTTGCTGGTAGTATCTACAAAGAAAAGAGAAATCAGTTAGGTGATTAGCATATGGATTAATAGTATCGTAATAACATGAATATGAGTCACTTAGCTAACCTGAGTTGTCAGCATTTTTTGTCGGGTTGTACTTATTTGACTAATGTCAATACCTTCTCTTGGTATATCAGAATGCCAACCGAGCTCTGCTCTTGGAAAAAATAGGGGGTATGACAAAGGGTCGTAACACCCATCACTCGGTCTAATTGAATAGTAGTTGTTGTTATTGCCAAACAAGGTGATGCTACGATCAAAATGTTTATTAATATCATTCCCCTCAACCCACACAGCAGCAACCTCTGATGTTAACGGTCTGTTATAAGTTCTCTGGTCTAACTTATAATCCATATTTAGCACAATACGATATTCATCAATGTCTTCAACCTGTCCTAGGCTTCTGAATGTTTCAGAGTAGGGATTATCTCTCAAAATATATACCAAACATCTAATAATAGATATGTCCCTTTCTCTATATATCTCATCTCGAGCACGACGGAAACGATGTGATAAGCTAGGATCATCATCATAGAAGTACAACTGCAAGTGGCTTGGTTCATTGTCTCCATTCCCAAAAGAATGTATGTTATGGTACATTTGCCCATGCGCTTTAAATGTGTAAACTCCATCCCTTGCACTTGCGAGGTTCTTGTCATAATCACAGTACATTGTGGTGAAGGAAAAATGACTGTTAAAATATCTAATATTCTCTATAAAATGTTGTGATTGAACGTCTTCACCTGTGTACAACCGTCGAAGCTCCTCAGGTGGCTCAGGCATTTCAAGTTTGACCTTGCCATTCATACAACAAAATCCTGGTGGCTCATATTCAAACCTCTTCGCACCACAATGATGACAGTCTGGCTGATTCTTTAAAAAGTGAGCGCTACCAGGTAGGTTCTGGTAGACAACGTTGGTTGTATCGAGGTTGTTAGAGCCAATCTCAGAGGTATGTGATGTATTACGAACAACACAGTTTGGACCAAGAGTTCTTCTTCTTGCTCGATATCGTTGGTTACGTTTTTCTCGCATAACCTGACTTCGCTCATCTGTCATACTTACTGAATATTGTTGGTTCTCTCACCTCACTTGCCTCTGTTCATCCGTCATACTTGCATATCGGGCTTTATCACGTGCACGTCTGTTGTTTCGTTGCTCTGATGTCAAGCTTGCATAGCGTGCTCTTTCACGTGCACGCCTTATTTCAGCACGATCTATCGATCGGTCAAGTTGGTTTTGTTGAACAGATGGAATTGCTTCTTGCTCTTGAGATTCGATAGTTGGAGATGCGACTATAGCAGAATTTGCACCTGCACAAAGTTTATGTATTCACATGAGACATAATTTTTGCTATTAGTAATTGCACAACCCACATTGCAGTAGTTCATACCATTAGAGGTTTGTCCTTGAAATAATCCCGCGGATGTAAGGGTACTTTGCGCAGGAACAACAAATGAGGACGGTGGTCGATATGACACATTTTCATCGTCCGATGAACTTTCCGATGGAGTTTGTGATGGTTGTCGAATACAAATTCCAGAAGGGCCGTGAGGCAAATTGTTACAGCGATTTCTCTTTTGTCTATGACGACCATCGATAACTAAAAATTTAAAATGAGTACACATTTTCAGACAATAATTTTAGTGTAATGTTGTAGCACAAATATCTGAATAGACAAATAAACAGGATAAATTAGGCGCATAAAATAAAATAACCTTCTTTCCCCTCTCTCCTCGCTATATTTTCTGACATGGTTGATAGCTTTGTTATCGCGGCGTCGAGCGACCTGTTGATTGCATAATTGGTTAACCACCAAACAAACGATTCTTGAGTGGAAACATTAGAGATGGAACATGAATTTAATTCAGATAAGTGTTTGATTTTTTAATTTATTTTTCTTGGTACAAAAGAGTGATTTAGAATACTTGTTTTGGATAAAAGGGTTACTTTAAGGGTTAGGATTACAAATTTGTTGTTTTAAATAGGGCATTGGATGATTATTAATCAAGATTGGATCTCGAGATTGTGTTAGAGGAAAGAAAATATTCTTCAATGTTAGGAATGAGAGTATTACAGTGAATGATGTTTTTAGTTTGTAAATAAGCGTATTTGAATTTGAGACATGTATTCCAATAGAAATATTACATTGAAATAACTTCAAAGGGAATACAAAATAGATTCAACGAATGATCACAAAACCAAATACCACATTCAAATAACTTCAAAGGGAGTACACAATAGATTCAATGAAATGAACACAAAAAACAAATATTACATTCAAAAACTTCAAAGGGAGTACACAATAGATTCAATGAAATGAACACAAAAAACAAATATTACATTCAAAAACTTCAAAGGGAGTACACAATAGAAATAAACACAAAACATCTGAATATGGGGAAGTACATAAACAACGCACATCACAGTACACACACAAGACTGTAACACTATGGACAGTCAGATCCAAAAATCATTGCAAAATATCTCCATCTAGCTTCCATGAACCTATTCACAAATCTTATATCCATAGTTCCTGAACTCACACGTTGCCGTAAGTCTGCATTTATATTTCGAAGAAAAATAATTAACAATATCTATAATATTATGTGATGTATTGACATTATAATTATATTGTGTTTGTATTGTTGGAACTACTTACTTTGCAAAGGTAGTGTGGCTGGATGAATCGGATTAAACTTGACTGTAGTGTGTTCTGAAGTCTCTAAACATCCCATCGCCAAGTAGAACAAATATTAGTGTAATTCATCACTATATTTTATGAATGATAAAATGGGTTAGGACTGAATTACTATGCTTCTTGTGAAGTCGAAGCATGGTTCCTAAAACAATGTGGTTGTTACGATGAGCTTCTGTCCATTCAGACATGTGATTAGTGAGGGAGTCACCCCAAATTCCAACAACCATCATGTTCAAGCTAAAAAAGATCAAATGCTCATTAGCTTTCGCTTTGTAAAAACAATGTGATTGTTTATGACGATATAAGTGGTTGTATCTAACTTATGAATTACCTAGTGTCCATCAGTGTTATCTCCCTATATAGACCTCCAAGTCGTTCCAATTTCCCCCAATAGACAACCACTCCAGCTATGTCTGTGCAAATAATCATATCATACTATAAGTAAGACAACTATTTTTTGAAACTATGCATCGCCGATTCAATTTACGTACGTACCCACAAACGTTTTATTCGGACGAATCCACGCGTCATGAAACGCCAATAGATATTTTGGATAGGGAGGGAATTGGATTGGAAGAATGTACGGCTCAACTGTTGTATTTCTTCGAAGAGAACCTTCATAGGCATGGGCAATGATCCGATAGTACAATGCCTCTTCAAGATTGGGTTGAAAATATAGACAATGAATAGTATAACATTGTCCTTCATTTAGGAGAATGTTAAACCTATGAACTTCCTCCCGCTCCCATGCAATGACTTCTATTTTAGCACCCTACGTATAATATTAGGGTTTAGAATAGTTCATATGTTCACTACTATGTAAAATTTACTCCAACTTGTGTGCAACTTACAGTAATATCCATTAAAATAAATCGTTGTTTTTCTCCATATTCATTAGGGAGAAACTTAACATCTACTCTGGCGACGGCACTCCATGGATATTTTATGTGCTCGAACTCTATCTCATCAAATTTCATAAACCTTAACAAAAAAATGAAATTTAGAACATCTTTCATCGTTGCAGGAAAGTTGGTTTTAGTATTATAGGCTCACCTAGGTACCACCGCATTAGGAGTTGGACGGTCGGCGTAAGTTCTCTTTCGCATGCCAACCATTTAATATATCTAAGAAATTCAACTATATTATAATGTTTTATCTAGCGGAATTATTTGACAAATCAGATATAAACACATTATTTGACAAATAGAATAGAAACACATGCAAGAATAAAAATAGGGGAAAATCTTTACAGAATAAAAAGGGGAAATATTAAAGAAATAAACAGGATAATTCATCGAAAAAATGCCAAAAATTCAAAAAAATACAGAAACACAATTATGAAATATATAGAAAATTATAGAAAAATCATGGAAATGCTGAAAAAAATTAAGAACAGTGGTACTGAACATGACGAATCATACAAAAGTTTGCTCACATCTAAATTTACTTTATCTTAATTTTGGGCATTGTTCTTATTTTATAGGGAATAATAAAAAAGAAAATGCAATTATAAATTTATAGAAATTATAAAAAAACAGCTCACACAGTACAGTGAACAAGCCAAAGTAACTTGGGCCCAAGACGGGATTTTGTATTCTTTTGTGTTTATATTGGCTGATGTTTTTATTGGCTGATGTTTTTATTCAATATATGTTTTGTGTTTCTCATGTAATAATTGGAGAATGTCATGATAATTAGGTTTGTAATGATGGTATTATTACTCATAGGAAATGAACATCTCATAAGCAGATAAGCTAGAGATAAATCAGGTTTAAATCGTGCACATCCTATATCAGATTCATGGCCCCTAATGATATCTACAAATCGCATGTCTTGCTCCTATCCTCTCTAAGGCAATTTTGTCAGACCACAGTTATCTGAATAAAATATTAACTACAATGTACAAATTATTGCTTATAACCATGAGACGCCAAATAAACCCAAGATCACAGACCCAAGATCACAGACAACCAACATAATCTCTAATGGAACGTAACATTTCATGAAACATATGTGCCTAAATGCTACGACATAAAAATTTAGAAATGTACAACAGTGGTATCATTAGTAGTCTTTGGATTTATAGTTAGATGTGAATACTCTTTAGATGAGAAATCGTCTTAAACCTGTAAGAAATAAAAATAGTTAAGTAAGAAACAAAAAATAATTATTTCTAATAAAAAAAGAGTCATTGGACTAAATTTATATCATTTTTTGGGCATTTTTATTATTTTCCAGGAATAACAAAATGAATTCAGTAATTGTTGTAATTCTGGAAAATACAAAATGAATTCAGCCCAAAACAACAAAAAATTCTCATAAAATTCAGAATAATACTACTGAATGTGATGAAATTTACAAAATTATCCCCGCATTAAACTTAATTTTATCTGATTTTTGGGCATTTTTCTTATTTTCCAGAGAATAATTAAAACAGAAATCAATTACTTAATTCTGGAAATTAAAAAATGGTTTCGACCCAAACAGTGCAGGAGCCCGGCCCACCAGCGCAAACCAGCAGGCCGAAACAGTGCAGGAGCCTGGCCCATCTGCGCAAAGCACACGGCCGAAGCCAACCTGGGCCCAGGCCAGGTTTTCGCCGCGCGCGCGTAACCTGGGCCTGGGCCGTGAATCTGCCTCCCGCCTGGGCTCAATCGGGATCCATTCATCGCTGGCCGTCGGATCTGATCCGACGGCCGAGCGCGATTGTAGCCCGTATATAAGGCGACAGCCCCCCCGGCGTAAACCCTAAACACCATTTCCCCTCCCCGGCCCGAGAGCGAGCGGCGGAGCGCGGCGGAGCGAGCGCGCGGCGGAGCAAGCGCGCGGCGGTGGCCCGCGACGGCGACGGCGGAGCACCGCCCGTCGGCTAGCTGGCCGGAGCCCACGCGCTCACCCGAGGGGAGCGGGGCTCCTTCCAGCTTACCGGCGGCGGTGAAGGCCACCCGAGGGTGAGCGGCGCTCACTCCGGCGAGCGGCGGCGCAGCGAGCCGAGGGGCACGGCAAGGACCCGGCCTCCTTTTCCCCTTAGCTAGTGCTAGGGTTAGGGTTAGGGTTTCCTAACCCCGGACCTGAAGCCTATTTCTAATTTTTTTCTCTGATGTATTTCTTCGGCCAAAACCGAAAGCCCTGAGGTGTTTGTCCTCTGTAACCCTAACTCATTCACTCCATTTTTTGTGTTCAAGCTCTGATGTTGTGCTTGTGTTGTACATGGGGTTGAAAGGGGGCGTAGGGAACATACCAAGGGCTTTGAGCGGAGTGTTGTCCGAACAGAGGGAGAGATGAGAGGAATTGGACAGTGCTTGAGCTGAGGGGAGGGTTCAGTTTTATGAAGTGGTTCGCACGCCGTGGTCGACGGTCATGGCGGTTTAGAGGGATTCCCGATCGTGGCGCGCTTCGCGCGGACGGGCAGTCCAGGCGGTTGCGGTGCGCGCGGACAGGAACGCGCTGCGCGCGAGCGGACGAAGCGAGCGGACGGACGACCAGTCCGCGCTTTAATATAGTAGAGACTTATATAATATTATAAAAATTTTAAAATATTTTTAAAAAGTTGTCATACATGATGTTAAGAAACTTAATATTCTCCTGAGAGGACTAGAGTTTTGAGAAGGATTAGGTTATGATTAAAAGTAAATTGATGGTTAAATTTTTATTTGAACTTGATTTTTTTATAATTAAAATTCAACATATATCATTCCATATAAATATTTTGTATTTATCTAGATCTATTTGCTATTTTTAAATCATTAATCATGTTTCTAGAATTTAAATTGGAAAAGTACCTAAAATAATGCACTAAAATTTTATAAAAAATCATATTCATAATTTTGTGTCCATTTTTAGTTCTTATACACTAAATTTAAAGAAAATTTAAAAAATCTATGTTATGACACTCCATCGGTAATGTAGAGCTTAAGGGTTTTTTAATTCTAAAAAAATCAAATAAAGTATGAAAAATACGAGACTTGTCACGGTGTTATAATATTATACATAGATAATATGATAAAAGTTTTAAAATGTTTCAAGAAAATTATCATACAAGATGTTAAGAAACTTTTGATTATCTTAAGAGGAACTAGCGTTTTAAGAATGAATATGTTATGGTTGAAATAATGAAACATTTATAGTCAATAATTCTTGTACTAACTGCTAATTTTATATACTCAGCACTTTAGAATTTTGTAAATTTTATGAAACAATGAACTTTCGAATTCGGATTCATTTCAAGTTAAACTGAGTAAACATCTGAATATGTATCTGTATTCGAATTACATGTTTTGTATTCGTATCCGAGAACATCTAAATCCATATTTAAAATAAAATGTGATAAATAGTGCTATCCGGATCCAAATCCATCCTAGACACCTCCATGGGCACTAGTAATGCCACCAGCTTGGCGGCAACATCGGACAATAAGGTCTTGTTTGGGAGCCCACAATTTTGGTCCATTCCCTGGCGATTGACCGGGATTTTTAACTGAAATTCCAGCCCATCCTTAAGGAATAGGCCGGGATTATGAGCTCCCAAACAGACATAAGAGGAACTGGAGTTGGAGTGCTGGACGTCAGCATTTTGGTTGGAGTCCAGCTCTGCATTTTTGTTGATTTTACCATTTTCTTTTGCTTCAGCTGAGCCCTCATCAGTGCTCTCCCGACGATGGCCAACATGGGCAACAACATTTGATTCTTCAGATAATGCTATTGTTCCGATTCATTGATAAGTTAGCATTGGAAAGAGCTAGATTCTGGTTTTGAGATCTTTCCTAGGTCAAAAAAGTAGCATAAAGATCAGAGGAAAAGGGCTTACAGCTGATAAAGAGCACTTGCTCAGCCTCAAAGGGAGGGAGAAAGTCCTCACTGATGTGAATGAATAATAGAGAAGCATAACTAAGAGTAGATAGTTATTTTTTGTGAATACTGTACCAGCTAACCTATCCTTCTAAGCTCCATTCCTTTTAGGCATGTCTTATGGATTAAGTCATGTCATGCTTTTTAAGCTTTAAACGATGTAATTTTTCAAAAAAAAAGAATTCTACATGAAAATTGTTTGACAATAATTTTCATAAACGTTTGTTTCATCCATTAGCATGTTTCAAACGGGACAATGATAGGCTGATACTCAACTAGATAATTTGTATGGTTACTTGTTTGTTGTTATACTCTATTGAGTCATGCTATTTTATTTGGAGCATTAGCATTTTCTGTTGATGCTGAACTAAATAGTGGCCGTGTACATTTTTGTTAGAATAGGTGATTCCTCTTGCTTTCTTAGTCGTGTGCAATTGCTGAGCAAAGGTAGTTGGGAATTGTTTATTGATTGTTATTTGTTGCTGAAAGAAAAATGGTGCTCGCTTGGTGCCTTTCTGATGTTGCCTTTGTACCGCGTCATCAAATAACCTGCTTGCTATTTGCAAGAATGGAAGCTGTTCTCGGAGGTGACTGTTGGTTTGTCTCTCGTATGAAAGCAGCTGTAACATTGCCTTCTTTAGCTCACACTCACTGTGTATTGTGTGCATCATGCAATTCATATTACTCCACTAGCCAGGATAGACATGAAAAAGGCTAAAATATTCTTCGCTTGTCAACTTCCTCACACCAGCTGGCAGCTGCCGAGGCTCTGAATTTGCTGACCTTGGGCAGCATGTGAGTGGATCTGTTTCTGGGGCCTCCCCCGTTTACTGCCTTCAAGAAGACATGGTACCGTGGAAAGAAACCTCTGAGGCCTAGTTTGGGAAGCCCAAACTTGGCAAGGATTTCGGTCAATTTTCAGGAGTATTTTGGACTAGGGTCTTTAAACACCGTTAGACCACAATAGTCATTTCTAGGGGTATTTTGGACTGGGGTCTTTAAAATTTCCACATGCCATAGTGGCCCTTTCCTTGTCTATTCACGCGGAGAGAAAAATCTCCTCTCCATGTCTGGCTCGATATCCCCGTGCGGGTGTGGCTTGCTCCATCTCTATCGCTCGCCGTAGCACCTGCCTACTGCATGCTCGTCGCAGCCATCACCTGCCTCCCGCTTGCCGTAACCGTCGCCCCCTCCCGCTCGTCACAGTCGTCGAACCCTCCCACTCATCGCAGCCACCGCCCCTCCCGCTCACCTCCTCATCCCGCGCTGCTGTGTACTCGGCGGCCAAGATCCAGTATTGCTTCCTACACCTTGCACCTGGTGACTAGATCTGCTGGCCACCGCCTCCCAAAGCACATTTGCATCTAGGTAAATTCTAGATCTGCCTAATCACTGCAGTTTTTATCTTATTTGTTTTAACATGTTGAATTCTAGTTAGCCATGCCACATATCTAACTTTGGAAGAACACTCACATAAATTGTTTAGGTTATTTAGGCTAAGTAGGGAGATGAACGGGAAAATCTGGTGTTTCTTACTAGTTAAGTCATAAAGAAGAATCATCTCCTAAAGATTATTATGCTAAAAATGTTGTTTCCTCCTGCAGTGTTGTCATACTTTTTAGCTTGTTGTCATATATATGCCACATAAAAAGCCCAACAAACTCATGCAAATTATGTAGTTTCATATGACTACTTTCTAGAAGTTAGAGTCTATTGCTTGTAAATGCTAACTATTAGATAATTTTGGTGGTTGTGATCTTGTTCTAGTTTTAAATTGCTCTTACATGCAAGTTGTTTTTATTCTTACATGAACAACCGCTAATTGTTAATTTTGTCCTTTCTATACATTATGGAATATAGTAAGGAGAAAATTAAAAAATTCATGCAAATGGAAGAAGAAGGTGATGAATTATTTTTCATAATTATTCCTAACATACGTGAATGGATCAATGATGAAAAAAAGCTAGTTCATACTTCAGCATACACCAGTGCTAAAAAGATGAAGAAAATTCTTGAGGGGCATGAGAGTTGGTGTAGGAGTGAGTTTCATATGGAGCTGGAGATATTTAAGACAATATCAAATTATCTTAGATAAGGGGGTCTCTTACATGACACACGTGGAGTTACTGTTGAGAAGCAATTGGGAATGTTTATGTTTATGATCTCGCATAATGCTAGCAATGGAGGATTGCAAAAAGTTTTTCAGCATAGTGGTGAAACAATCCATAGGCATATAAAGGCTATTTTTATATAATACCTACTCTCACACACAAATTTGTGAAGCTTCATAGTTTCAACCAAACTCATCCGAAGATTTTATCCGACTATCACTTTTGGCAATTTTTTAAGGTGAGCCATACACACTAGATGAATCGATTTTCTAAACATTTTCTTTGTCTTAGATTTCTTTTGTTTATGTGCAGAATTGCATTGATGTCATTGATGGAACACATATCCCCATCATAATTTCTAAAGAAAAACCTCTCCCATATAGGAATAGGAAAGGCACACTATCCCAGAATGTTATGGTAGTTAGCGACTTTAATTTTAATTTCACATTCATCTCTTGTGGGTAGGAAGGATCAGCATCAGATGTCAGGGTTCTTAGATCAACTATTACCAAGGGTTTTTATGTGCCAGAGGGTAAATTCTATCTTGTGGATGGAGTGTATGCTAAAACACCATCATTCCTTGCGCCATATCGTGGAGTTCGATACCACATAGGTGAGTTTAGGACACAACGTCCATCTAGAAGAATCCAATATGCAGATCATAAGGAGCTATTCAACCATTGCCATGCTATTCCAAGGAACCATATTGAGAGGGCTATTGAAATTCTAAAGAAGCGGTTTCAAATTCTTAAAGTGGGCACACATCATCCCATAGAATCTCAAATAAAAATTCCAGCAACAGCAGGCTTATTTCACAACATAATTAGAACCCTAAATAGAGACGAGAGTTGGTTGGATCACAAACCTACTTATATCCAACCAACTAATTATGTTGACAATCCAGAGGGAGATGACAACAATCAAAATAATGACAACCTACAATGCAATGATGGAAATGTACTGTGAGATCAAATTGCAATGCAAATGTGGGAACAATACTGAGAAACCAAGTTGAGATGTGCCTTGGTTTCAAGTCTGTGATGAGTGATTGACAAGTCTTATCTTCTGAGTGAAAGGGTCCCTCCGAAGGGGTTTAGAGGTGGTTTACCGAAGGGTTCAGTGTTTGTTGGCTGCAACTATTGCAACAGAGTATGTCTGTCAGAGGGGTCCAGCAGAATACGATGAGAAGGTTGTACTATAGGGCTCGTGTAACATCCCAAGAAATAAAAAAACAAATAAAATAAAAGAAAAACATTATTTCTGGATTTATTTATTAAAGGAAAATCATAAAAGAACCCAAATAAAGCCAAACAGGGAGAAATACACAAAATCTGGACTTGAGAAATTTATGAGATGAACTAGAGACCAAAATATAATTTTAGGAATTTTTACAAATTTTTATCAACAGTGATTCAACCCTTAAACAAATAAATGAATTACTGGAATTATTTTAAATCAGAAAACAATTTTAATCCTTAATGGGCCTCAACCTCGAATTCACCCGGAGCCCGGCCCAATCCAGCATTGAGCCACTGACGAGTGGGACCCGCCTGTTGGCGCGTTCCCCCGCCCGCGCCCGCCTGGCCCCACGTGTCAGCCTCCATGCGCTCGCCTTCGCCCACTGACCGCTCGGCCCCGCCTGTCGGCCCTTTCCTTTCCCGTTCGCCCACTGAAAGGTGGAGCCCACCTGTCAGGACCTTCGTCTCCGATGGAAGGGGATCGCCCCTTCTTTCCTCCCGGCGATCACCTTCGGTTCTCACCGCCGGCCACCTCGATTCGCCCGATCCAACCACGGATCACCTTCCCTGGTCACCACCGCACCCTTTCCATCCGTGGCCAACGCGGTTTCGCGAGAATGGAAGCTAACCGAAGCCTTTGGAATGAGATCGCCGGAGAGAGAAGGAAACCTTCGGTTTCCTTCCATTTAGGCGCCGCCGACGACCCTATAAAAGCCCCTGAGGACACCGCACTTTGCCCACACCGCTGTAGCCCGAGCCTTAGCCCTCCAGAGCGCCTCTGCTATTTTTGCGAGCTCCTCCCCTACTTCAACTCCAGCGAGCCCTCGCCGTCGCCTCGGACCCCCGCCGCCCTAGCCGCCGCCACCATCGGGTCCGTCGTCGACCACCCCACCTCGTCCACCCCTCCGTTGGCCGTGGACACCGCCGGACCGCCGTCGCCGTCGAGCACCCGTACGCCCTCCGTCGTCTACGCTCGCCGCCGGTCACCTCCAGGCCCCCATCATCGCCGCCGAAGGTATCATCGTGACCTCCTTACTCCCCGCGTTCCATTTTTGGCCCTAGCTAGGCCCCTAGGCCCTCGCCGTCGTCGCCGTGGCCGCACCCGAGCCCGCCGTCGCCGGAGACGAAGGGTGCGAGGCCCCCTTACGAACGTGCCGTGCCGGATTAAATCCTGGCCGCATGAT
Organism: Zizania palustris; assembly: GCA_019279435.1. NCBI lineage: Eukaryota > Viridiplantae > Streptophyta > Magnoliopsida > Poales > Poaceae > Zizania > Zizania palustris. The sequence goes on along the minus strand of JAAALK010000079.1, from coordinate 33,266,219 downwards.
CGCGAACGAAGGGCACAGATTAAATCCCTTCGGGATTTTATCTCACCCGTAGATCTGGTCAAACCGGTATCCTCTGATCCTGGCCGTTGATCGCTTTTTAAATTGTTGACTCCATCTGGTGCGTCCACGTATACCCTTTCGCCACGTTTTAATCTGGGCCGTCCTATTTCATTAAATCCACCCGCCTCGCATCTGGCCGCTGGATCCAGATCCGACGGTCCAGGTCGCTCGGGTCCACGCGCACAGTCACGGGTTCACGGTGAACCTGGTTCACCGTGGACCAGGGACTGTTTTTCAGTTTAAATAGAATTCAGAAAATTGTTTAAACTTTGAAAATTCATATCTTGCTCATTTTAACTCCAAATTTCACCATTCAAATTTTGTTAAAACCAGAATATTATTCTCTACACATTAAAGCCATAAAAACAATATGTTACTGTTACCCAAAATATTCTTAATAAATAAATGAATAAAAACCCCTTAGGATTAAAATTAATAATACAGAAAATAAATTAGGAAAAATCTTAAAAAAGTTAAACTTTACTGTTTTATGCAAAAACTCAGAATATTAAAATATTATTTCACATAAAAACACCCACAACTATGTATGTTCCTTTATTTGGTGGATTTTATCTGTTTATTGAATGTATTATTTATTTTTCCGTATCGAGAAGACTACGAGTTCATCGAGGAGCAGGAGTTCTACCCCGAGGTTCCTCCATCCCCCTTTGCTGATCAAGGCAAGTCATCGACCACCTCTGTGGAAACAGTTGATCATAATTGAGCCCATGTTTTAATAAATTATCGCTATAACTCATAGGTTAATATTGCATTAGTCCAATATTCAAGCCTTACACATATATTTATTAGATCCCCGTCCTTGTGTGCAAACCCAAGCCATGCTTATTGAGCCTTAACTCCTTGTCACTCTACTATAAAAATATTAGCTAGTGCCCAATGTACCGGCACAACTGCTATAGGATAAAAAGAATGAGTCGTAGATAGCTGGATTCTGTATATGAATTTCCCCGTTATTCTCGTCTCTGGACTCTGTTGGAGTTGGCTAAGTTATAAGTATGGTGGGTTCTGGGTGCAAGCTCGGGCACTGGTTTGTCGCACCTGGGGCACTATAAGGACCGGTCTGCGGGATCTGTTGCAAAGCACTTCCGTACCAACCACAAGTCTAATGGGTAAGTCCTAACTGGAAGTATGGAACACTCCGGCTCGATGCACCATAGAGGAGGGGGCAAGGGGCTAGCCTGTGGGCGACTTGTACCGACGAGGCTCAAGGGGGGTATGGTGGGGCTCCGATGCGTCGGGACACCATATGAAACCCATAAGAGGGTGCTGTTGAGTCGGGGAGGACTATATGGAAGGTTTTGGCACGAGTTCCCGTGAAATGGGTCATCTCGTTACACTTTGGTGTAAGTGATGAGTGCGTGCCTTGTGGGTACAGTGGTACATATCTGATCAGAGTAATTCAATCTTTTCGAAAAGCCGAGCCCACAGTCAAGGGCGGGTTGTGTGACTACTCGCAGTTAGTTTACAATTGGTTGAATGGTCGAGTTATTCTTGGCACGTAAGGACTGTTGAGCGAGGTGGGGCTGACTGTACCCCTCGAGTTAGAAGATGATGATGCACACACACATGTTTACTTTTCCATACTAATAAATTGCTCACATTTACAGCTTTACAATTATGCTGCTTCCGCAAAACTAGCCACTATCTCCCTTGTTATTACCTTGCATTATATTTGCATTCGGTGGCTTGCTGAGTACATCTGTACTCACCCCGTTGACTTACACCATCAGAGCCGGTCTACTACGAGGAGGATGAAGGTCTGGAGTAGCGACCCAGTCAAGGCGAGACTGGAAGGAGGCGTTCATCTAGGACCCTTATTTTATTAGTTTCTCTTCACCTTTATTCACTTTTGTATTAATGCGGTCTACGAACCGTGAATGATTGCCCGTATTGTACGTGGTCGCATGATGAACGTCTTGTTTTATTGATTTTCTATGGAATTTCAATAAAGTCCTGATTTATTAAATCGGGGCGCGACAAGATGGTATCAGAGCCGACTTGACTTTAGGAAGCCAAACAGACCTAACCCTAGGACTTATACTTACTATATTTTCTTACAAACACTGCTTATCCTCTCATCTTCCAAGGTTTTCACCAAAATTTTTCTCTCTTTTGTAGATGCCGGTTCATACCATGAGCGAGACTCTTCGTGATGAGGCCAGATTCATCCGCGAGATTCGCGTGCTCGTCGACTTCTTGGGGTTTCCCCATGAGCCCGCGTTCCACGGGATCTTTCCCGACGCGAACGAGAGCTACTGCGAGGTCACGGTTGTGATCCGCCCCTCTTCCACGCAGCCACCCTTCTACACCCATGGAGTTGGAGGACCTTCATTCGTGGTGGCTAGCCAGCGAGCCGCTCTCCAGTCCCTCGCCGAGCTTCGACTGGTATACGACTGCCACCTCCGCGACACCGTCTACCGCTTCATGCCCATGCACACACCCGAGAGTCACCGCAGCATCTACATCAGCCCCCTCACGCAGAGCAACTCCGCCATCACCCGCACGATGAGACTCTTGGAGGCCATGGACAACCTCCACACAGAGGCCGTCGTCAACGCAGACAGCCAGCACGACACCATCGACTTCTACCGCCACACTTCGGAGAACCTGACCCGTGAGAATGCCGAGCTCCGTCGACATCTTGAGCAGAACCCTTTGTTGACCCTTGAGGTGGAGGAGTTGAGGCGCCAGAACGAGCTCCTACGCCAGGGTGCCATGGTCCACACCCAGCTCCGTCAGCAGCTCAGAGAATTAAAGAAGGACCTTGAGGAGATCGCGCCTCTTCCGCCTCGAAGGAAGAAACCCCTTCGGATCCCCATTGTGAGGCCCAAGAGGATCTCCCGCAGCGCACCACCCACCGGACCATCCAGCTCCTCGACCCCGACCGTCTCCCACGAGCCCGAGATTGAGCCGTCCCCCGAGCTACCTTAGACGTAGTTTTACGGTTGACTGTTTTTCATTTTTGCTTGATTGTATTAGCATTCATGTCAAAACATAAGGCATGAATGAAGAAATAAATAAATGTAACCGCAAGAACGGTACCTTTTGAAATGAAATATAAAGAGTTCACTAAAATAAATGTGCCTACTTTGAAAACTCCAGGATGACCAACACTCAGGGTTCCGACGCTCCTCAGAACGAAGGAGGGAGTGGCAACTTGCCACAATGGGGAGCCACCGGGCAAAGGCAAGCCCCAGTCGCCAACCACCCCACCCTGGCCGAGATGATGGCCACACAAAACCAGCTGGTCTCAGCCCTTCTGAATCAGATGCAGCAGCAGCAGCAGATGCAGGAGCAGCAGGCTCATCTCTTCCGCCTCCACCAACAGCCCGAGCTGCCCCGACCCGCCACACCAGCTCCCGCTCCCGCATCCCAGCTCTCGGAGTTCCTCCGAGTCCGCCCACCGACCTTCTCGAGCACCACCAACCCCATGGAGGCTGGGGATTGGTTGCGAGCTATCGAGAAGAAGCTCGATCTGCTGACCTGCAATGAGCAGGAGAGGGTGGCCTTCGCCACCCACCAGCTTCATGGTCTCGCCACAGAGTGGTGGGACAATCATCGCGAGACTCTGCCCGACGGCCACGCCCATACTTGGGCAGAGTTTTCAGCCGCTTTCCATGCCGCCCACATCCCCGACGGCATTATAGCCCAAAAGCAACAGGAGTTCAGAGACCTGCAGCAGGGGGGCAGGTCTGTTACCGAATACCTGCACGAGTTCAACTGTCTGGCCAGGTACGCACCTGAGGAGGTCCGTACTGATGCGGCCAGACATGCCAAGTTCCTCCGGGGACTGAAGGACGAGTTGTCCCTACAACTCATCTCTGGAGATTTCGCCAACTTCCAAAAGTTGGTGAATAAAGCCATCATGCAGGAGACCCAGCAGAATAAGGTCGACCTGAAGAAGAAGCGGATGATTGCCTTCCGGCAAAACCAGGGCATGGCCCAGAGACCCCGCTTTGTTCCACCTCCATCAGCACCGCAGTACCACCCCCGCCCAGTATATCGTCCGGCACCACCAGCCGCCAATGCCGGGGCAAGTCAACCTCGTCCCGCTCCCGCCGCACCAACCGCCCCAGCTGCCCCGGCCAAGAAGCCAGAAGTTCTGAGAGACAGGCATGGCAAGCCTGTAGTATGCTTCAACTGCCGCCAGGAGGGACACTACTCCCATCAGTGCCCTCATCCCAAGCGTGCTCAAGGCGTCGCCTCCAACCCCGCCGTCCGCGCCAAGGTCAACCACGTCACCGCCGAAGAAGCCCAGGCCGCCCCGGAGATTGTCATGGGTAAGTTTATGGTTCATTCATCGCTTGCAGTGGTATTATTTGACACCGGAGCTACCCACTCCTTTATATCAACTGCTTTTGTGGAAAGTAATGCCCTGGACATAAGCGAACTACCCAGGCCAGTATTGATAGCTACCCCGGGCAAGCAAACCCTCGCCTGTTCCTTTAGTCCAAGGGTATGGGTAGAAATCCAAGGCATGATATTTTGGGCCGACCCCATTCTAATAGAATGCCAAGGCTTGGATCTCATTCTAGGGATGGATTGGCTAAATAAACATCAAGAAGTGTCTCCGCGTCCCCACAGAGCAAGTGGATCTTCAGCAGTTGGATGTTCAAGAGGATCTGACCTATGTGGAAAAGCCGATCAAGATATTGGAAGTCAAAGAAAGGACCACCAGGAGTCGGATCATCCGTTTCTGTAAAGTGCAGTGGAGCAATCATCCGGTAGAAGAAGCTACATGGGAAAAAGAAGATGAACTAAAGGCACAACATCCTGAGCTATTCGAGGATTGATCCGAATCTCGAGGACGAGATTCTCTGTAAGGGGGATAGGATTGTAACATCCCAAGAAATAAAAAAACAAATAAAATAAAAGAAAAACATTATTTCTGGATTTATTTATTAAAGGAAAATCATAAAAGAACCCAAATAAAGCCAAACAGGGAGAAATACACAAAATCTGGACTTGAGAAATTTATGAGATGAACTAGAGACCAAAATATAATTTTAGGAATTTTTACAAATTTTTATCAACAGTGATTCAACCCTTAAACAAATAAATGAATTACTGGAATTATTTTAAATCAGAAAACAATTTTAATCCTTAATGGGCCTCAACCTCGAATTCACCCGGAGCCCGGCCCAATCCAGCATTGAGCCACTGACGAGTGGGACCCGCCTGTCGGCGCGTTCCCCCGCCTCTCTCTCCCGCCCGCGCCCGCCTGGCCCCACGTGTCAGCCTCCATGCGCTCGCCTTCGCCCACTGACCGCTCGGCCCCGCCTGTCGGCCCTTTCCTTTCCCGTTCGCCCACTGACAGGTGGAGCCCACCTGTCAGGACCTTCGTCTCCGATGGAAGGGGATCGCCCCCTTCCTTCCTCCCGGCGATCACCTTCGGTTCTCGCCGCCGGCCACCTCGATTCGCCCGATCCAACCACGGATCACCATCCCTGGTCACCACCGCACCCTTTCCATCCGTGGCCAACGCGGTTTTGCGAGAATGGAAGCTAACCAAAGCCTTTGGAATGAGATCGCCGGAGAGAGAAGGAAACCTTTGGTTTCCTTCCGTTTAGGCGCCGCCGACGACCCTATAAAAGCCCCTGAGGACACCGCACTTTGCCCACACCGCTGTAGCCCGAGCCTTAGCCCTCCAGAGCGCCTCTGCTATTTTTGCGAGCTCCTCCCCTACTTCAACTTCGGCGAGCCCTCGCCGTCGCCTCGGACCCCCGCCGCCCTAGCCGCCGCCACCATCGGGTCCGTCGTCGACCACCCCACCTCGTCCACCCCTCCGTTGGCCGTGGACACCGCCGGACCGCCGTCGCCGTCGAGCACCCGTACGCCCTCCGTCGTCTACGCTCGCCGCCGGTCACCTCCAGGCCCCCATCATCGCCGCCGAAGGTATCATCGTGACCTCATTACTCCCCGCGTTCCATTTTTGGCCCTAGCTAGGCCCCTAGGCCCTCGCCGTCGTCGCCGTGGCCGCACCCGAGCCCGCCGTCGCCGGAGACGAAGGGTGCGAGGCCCCCTTACGAACGTGCCGTGCCGGATTAAATCCTGGCCGCATGATCGCGAACGAAGGGCACAGATTAAATCCCTTCGGGATTTTATCTCACCCGTAGATCTGGTCAAACCGGTATCCTCTGATCCTGGCCGTTGATCGCTTTTTAAATTGTTGACTCCATCTGGTGCGTCCACGTATACCCTTTCGCCACGTTTTAATCTGGGCCGTCCTATTTCATTAAATCCACCCGCCTCGCATCTGGCCGCTGGATCCAGATCCGACGGTCCAGGTCGCTCGGGTCCACGCGCACAGTCACGGGTTCACGGTGAACCTGGTTCACCGTGGACCAGGGACTGTTTTTCAGTTTAAATAGAATTCAGAAAATTGTTTAAACTTTGAAAATTCATATCTTGCTCATTTTAACTCCAAATTTCACCATTCAAATTTTGTTAAAACCAGAATATTATTCTCTACACATTAAAGCCATAAAAACAATATGTTACTGTTACCCAAAATATTCTTAATAAATAAATGAATAAAAACCCCTTAGGATTAAAATTAATAATACAGAAAATAAATTAGGAAAAATCTTAAAAAAGTTAAACTTTACTGTTTTATGCAAAAACTCAGAATATTAAAATATTATTTCACATAAAACACCCACAACTATGTATGTTCCTTTATTTGGTGGATTTTATCTGTTTATTGAATGTATTATTTATTTTTCCGTATCGAGAAGACTACGAGTTCATCGAGGAGCAGGAGTTCTACCCCGAGGTTCCTCCATCCCCCTTTGCTGATCAAGGCAAGTCATCGACCACCTCTGTGGAAACAGTTGATCATAATTGAGCCCATGTTTTAATAAATTATCGCTATAACTCATAGGTTAATATTGCATTAGTCCAATATTCAAGCCTTACACATATATTTATTAGATCCCCGTCCTTGTGTGCAAACCCAAGCCATGCTTATTGAGCCTTAACTCCTTGTCACTCTACTATAAAAATATTAGCTAGTGCCCAATGTACCGGCACAACTGCTATAGGATAAAAAGAATGAGTCGTAGATAGCTGGATTCTGTATATGAATTTCCCCGTTATTCTCGTCTCTGGACTCTGTTGGAGTTGGCTAAGTTATAAGTATGGTGGGTTCTGGGTGCAAGCTCGGGCACTGGTTTGTCGCACCCGGGGCACTATAAGGACCGGTCTGCGGGATCTGTTGCAAAGCACTTCCGTACCAACCACAAGTCTAATGGGTAAGTCCTAACTGGAAGTATGGAACACTCCGGCTCGATGCACCATAGAGGAGGGGGCAAGGGGCTAGCCTGTGGGCGACTTGTACCGACGAGGCTCAAGGGGGGGGGTATGGTGGGGCTCCGATGCGTCGGGACACCATATGAAACCCATAAAAGGGTGCTGTTGAGTCGGGGAGGACTATATGGAAGGTTTTGGCACGAGTTCCCGTGAAATGGGTCATCTCGTTACACTTTGGTGTAAGTGATGAGTGCGTGCCTTGTGGGTACAGTGGTACATCTCTGATCAGAGTAATTCAATCTTTTCGAAAAGCCGAGCCCACAGTCAAGGGCGGGTTGTGTGACTATTCGCAGTTAGTTTACAATTGGTTGAATGGTCGAGTTATTCTTGGCACGTAAGGACTGTTGAGCGAGGTGGGGCTGACTGTACCCCTCGAGTTAGAAGATGATGATGCACACACACATGTTTACTTTTCCATACTAATAAATTGCTCACATTTACAGCTTTACAATTATGCTGCTTCCGCAAAACTAGCCACTATCTCCCTTGTTATTACCTTGCATTATATTTGCATTCGGTGGCTTGCTGAGTACATCTGTACTCACCCCGTTGACTTACACCATCAGAGCCGGTCTACTACGAGGAGGATGAAGGTCTGGAGTAGTGACCCAGTCAAGGCGAGACTGGAAGGAGGCGTTCATCTAGGACCCTTATTTTATTAGTTTCTCTTCACCTTTATTAACTTTTGTATTAATGCGGTCTACGAACCATGAATGATTGCCCGTATTGTACGTGGTCGCATGATGAACGTCTTGTTTTATTGATTTTCTATGGAATTTCAATAAAGTCCTGATTTATTAAATCGGGGCGCGACAGCTCGGTACTTTGGGTGGTACACCAGAGGGTGTACCAGAGGTTGTTTTCCGGAGAGGTCTCCCGGGTACCGGAAACACTTGCCTGCTTGTCGGTGGTGTGCAGGTGACTTCGGAGGTGATGGGACAGTTCGTAGTAGGTGAACCTGGGTCAAATGGGAGGCTTGATGCCAGGCGAGTGAGGAGCTCAGTCACGGAGGCTGCGTGGGGTCGAGGTCGGTCCTCGGGTCAAGGCGCACTAGGCGAAGGCAGAATGTGCATATGGTGTCTCCTGCTGAAGGTACCCCAGGCAAAGTCCTCGGAGGTGAGGCACTTCGAAGGATGTATTCGAAGGATTGACTTCTAAGGATGGCGGACGAAGTCCTCAGGAATGAGGCAAGGCTCTCAAGTGTGCTCCGGACGGAGACACTTGGAAGGACACCTGACGAAGGGCTCAGAAGTCAAGGTGCATCGAAGGCATTGTCCAAGTAAGGCTCTTCATGAGTGTGCTCTGGGAAGAAACACTACGAAGGAGCGCTTATGGAGGTACTTTATACGGAGGCCTTGGACGGAGGGACTTCAGAAGGTGGCAAAGGTACTCCGAAGGTGGGGCTTCAGAGTGTGTATGACAAAGTACTTCGGCCAGGCATGGCTTCGGTACACTGACTGATGGAGTTCGAGCTGGGAGTAGTTGTGAAGCCATGGTGGTCCACTCTAGAGGTGAAGGTGCGAAGGCTGAAGGGCTTTTATGGCTTTGGCTTAAAACCGTCAAGGGCCATCTGTACCCCCGTGTCTGGCTGAGACAAAAACGATGTAAACCCTAGGGGTATTGTAGTCTATTCACAAGTCAGAGTAGTGCCTATAAAAAGAGAGGTAGGTTAGGGGCTAGGGTAACAATGTGCACTCCATTTTAGAACCTTTTGTTTTCTCTGTAGCTTTGGCCAGCTGCCATGAAGGGTTCTCTGTACTTGTGAGTTTTGTGTTCCCTGTTCTTGCAATGAAATTTCCATTCTGTTTTTCATCTATTGCTTGAACTTGTATTTTTGTTTTGCACTGCAGGAGTTAATTTTTCTGGCCTTCACTTCGGTCTGTGCCAACCATAGTTTTTTCTCTGTTTCATTTCCAACGAAGTGTGTTTGTCTCCGGATTGCGCGATTTTTGTGAGTAACACTTGTGTGTGTTCGCTCTGTGTAAATCGGAGGCTAGTACTCACTGTGTTGGGGGAAAATATCTCATCTTCGGGGTTATTGCCGAAGCAACATAAAGGCAGTCAGCTGGTTCGAAGGTTCCCCGAAGATCATCTTCGAATATACCCGGAATCAAGTTCGAAGTACGAAGATAGGCATTGGTTCGGAGTACATCTTCGAACTAAAGCCCTCCAAAGATCTTTTCTGCCAGCTAAGATGGAGGACTTATCTTCTTTCTCATTAGATTAGTCTTTTACCATTTTAGCCCTATTAAGGGAGCCGAATAGTTTCCACTATGTCGGTTGTAATAGAGGGGTAAATAGGTCTTTTCCTTAATATTTGGGCCTATAAATACCCCCCATTTCACCCTGTAATAGGGACTGAATACAAGTTATTCAATACATACATTCGAACTACTCTAAGTTGTTATCCTTTCGGAGGCTTAGAACAGTTCTCTTCGCAAACACTTCGTTTGTTAGTTTCTCTTCTACAGAAACCTGTTAGCGTAATCTTTTACGCCAACAGTTGGCGCCGTCCGTGGGGAACCTAGTCCGAAAAACTTCGTTCTCTACCAACTTCTTACATCATGCCTCCTAAGCGGAGTGCACCTCGCAATCCCACTCGGAGGTCCTCTCGGATCTCCGGAGAGATACCCTTCGACACAGTTGAAGTCGGAGGGTCTTCGGCTTTCCCTCCGCAAACTCCGGAAGGGGCTTCTATCCCTCGAACATACGAAGCCTCTCCGCCAACCCCTTCCATACTCCGACAGCCCGGAGTCACTTCTCCACCCTCCATCCCGATTCGAACTGATCCTACCAGTTCTCAAGACCCGGAAGGTCCTTCCGGAGGAGATGAAGATAACCTCGAGGATATGGCCACTCAAATGGCCAACCTTCAAGCTGAGGTAGCAAGGTGGCGACAAGAAGCTGCGAACAGGCTTCGCTCTCAAGCCACCCCAACTATCCGAGAAGTGCTCGAAGACGACGATCTTGGTTATCCTGAAGCCCCGGAGAACGCCTCTTACGACAATGAATCTCCATTGCATCCTGAGCTGCAGAAGGTTCGCTTTGATCCAAAGTTTAAAACTTCGAAGCTCTGTAAGTATGCCGGAGATGAAGATCCCGGAGAGTTCGTGCGTTCTTATGCCCTAGCAATTGAGGCTAGCGACGGAGTTAGAGACACTATGGCGAAGTTCTTCCCGTTAGCTCTTCAAGGAGTGGCATTGAGATGGTTCTGGTCTTTGAAGCCAGGATCAATCAATTCTTGGTCGCAGTTGAAGAGGAAGTTTATAAGTAACTTTCAGGGCACCTTCGTGCCTCCTATGTCAACAGGAAGCCTTTTCCAGGTGAAACAGCTCCCCGGAGAAACATTGAGGCAGTACTTTAAGCGCTTCGCTCATACGAAGTCGCAAATTCGGGGGCTGTCCACATCATCAGTGGTTGATGCGGCTCGGGAAGGTGTCAGTCATCAAGGCCTTCTGGATAAACTGCATCGGAAGAGCATCTCCTCAGTCTCACAGTTGATGTCATACTTCGAGGAGTATGCGAGGTCAGAAGAGGGTTGGCTTCGGAGAACTGCTGCTACTTCGACTGTATTGCAAGAAGTCAAAGCAGAAGTGAAGACTTCGGCACAGCCGCAGGAACCAGTTTTCGAAGTGCAACATGATCGGAGAAGAGGGCAAAAGCACCCTCGCTCTGAAGTCTTGAATATTGCACCCCCACAGAAGTTTGCACCAAGAGCTCCACAGTCTACGGGGAACAAGGCCAGCTGCTGGAGGCCGCCAGGGAAAACAGCTGGCAAAGGCCAGACCCTTTTTTGCTGTATTCATGGAGAAAATCGAAGCCATGCAACTGACACTTGCAAGGCTATCCTTACCCTAAGGGGAGAGTACTTGGAGAGAACTTCGGGTCGAGGCAGTACCGACCGAAGTCCAGCAGCAGCGCCCAGACCCGGTCCAGGCTGTGGCGCGAATAGAAAATTTCGATGCTGCAAGGCACCCTCCGGTGGCCAATGTTATGCCACCTCCGAAGCAAGAGGAAGGGCAAGATAGAGGAAAAAGAGTAGTTCTCCCTATCTCCGGAGGAGGTACCCTCGGAAGCATGTCCAAGAGACAGCGAAGAGAGTACGTTCGGGAAGTAGGTCATATTGGGACTTCGTCATCTGCAGCTGCAATGCCGGAGTGGTCTCATGTTCCGATATCTTTCTTTGCAGAGGATGCAGCTGGTATTAAGTTCCCGCACGCAGATCCATTTGTTATCACTGCTGATATTGCAGGGACTGAAGTCCGAAGGGTGCTAATTGACGGAGGTAGTTCGGCAGATATCATTTTTGTGCAAGCCTTCGATCAGTTATGCATTTCCAGGAAGCATCTCCTCCCAACGGCTCGTCCTCTGCAAGGCTTCGCAGGACCTCCGCTTGATGCACTTGGCCAGATAGGCCTGGAAGTTACCTTCGGAGAAGGTTTATTAGCCCAGACTGAAGAAGTAATCTTTGATGTGGTAGATGCCCCGTATGCTTATAACGTCATCTTCGGAAGGGGCATGCTGAACCAGTTCGGAGCTGTGGCGCATCACAATTACTTGTGCATGAAGATGCCCACACAAGCCGGAGTCCTTACAGTTTTCGGAGATCAAGCCATTGCTCGGAGGGCGGAATATGGTCATGGTCCCCCTCTTGATCCGAGGCAAGTAAACAGTGTGCAGGACAATGAAGAAATTTTTTCAGCCTCCTCCGAAGCTTCGAAGAAGTCTTTTCCGAGACCAAGTCTCGAAGGAGAGATTGCAACGAAGGTCATTGTTAAAGATGGTAAAGAGTACACTTTTCAATTTGGTAAAGATTTACCTCCTGAAGTTGCAACTTCCTTGGAAAAGGTAGTGGAAGAAAATTTGGATGTCTTCGCTTGGTCTGACGAAGATATCACCGGAGTAGATCGGGATATTATTGAACACAGTTTACTTGTAAACCCGAAGGCCCGGCCTGTTCGACAAGGACTCCGGAAGATGTCCGCAGAGAGAGCTGCTCTAGCTAAGGACGAAGTTGAAAAATTATTGAAGGCTGGGATTATCAGAGAAGTGGCTCACACAGAATGGTTAGCCAACCCAGTCTTCGTCAGAAAGAAGTCTTCCAGAAAGTGGCGCATGTGCATTGATTTCACATCTTTGAATAAAGCATGCCCACGTGACCCCTACCCCATGCCCCGAATTGATCAACTGGTTGACTCCACCGCAGGTTCGGAGTTACTAAGCTTCCTCGACGCGTATTCTGGTTATCATCAAATATGGTTGAAGCGCGAAGATGAAATCAAGACAAGCTTCGTAACTCCTTCGGGAGTCTTCTGCTATGTAAGAATGCCCTTCGGCCTAAGAAACGCCGGGGCTACTTTTTCAAGATTAGTTGCTAAGGCTCTAGGTCATCAACTAGGTCGCAATGTGGAGGCCTATATGGATGATATTGTAATAAAGAGTGCTTTAAAGCACCAACATAGCCTAGACTTAGCAGAAACATTCAATAGCCTTCGGGCATGTGGGATCCGTCTTAACCCCGAAAAATGTATATTCGGAGCTAAGGCTGGAAAATTGTTAGGGTATTTAGTTTCAAGCAGGGGAATTGAAGCTAGCCCTACTCAAATAACTACGCTGCAGAAGATGGCTCCTCCGGAGAATTTAAAGCAAGTGCAAAAGCTGACTGGGCGTCTGGCCGCACTTAGCAGGTTTTTATCAAGGTCTGCGGAAAGGAGTTTGCCAATATTCAAAGCTTTGAAAGGGTCCGAAGATTTTGCATGGACACCGGAGTGTCAGAAAAGCTTCGAAGATATTAAAGATTATCTCAGTAATCTTGCTACACTCACGGTGCCTACTGCGGACGAAACCCTACTCCTGTACCTTGCAGCTACAGGTTCAGCTGTTAGCGCAGTCCTTGTCAGAGAAGTGGATTTCAATGGGAAGTTGGTCCAAAATCCTGTTTATTTTGTATCCGAAGCATTATCAGGAGCGAAGACAAGATACTCCGAACTTGAGAAGTTCGTTTATGCTCTGATAATGGCTTCGAGGAAGCTAAGACATTATTTTTTGGCTCATAATGTAATTGTACCAACTTCGTATCCCTTAGGAGATATGCTCCGAAGCAAAGATTCCACTGGAAGGATTGGAAAGTGGACAGTCGAGCTAGCACCCTTCGGCATATCTTTCTTGGCAAGGACAGCTATCAAATCTCAAGTCCTAGCAGACTTCGTAACAGAGTGGACTCCACCTGCGAATTTGACTCCGGAGAAATCAAATGACGGAGTTTGGACTGTTTACTCCGATGGGGCTTTCCAAGCATCCGGAGCAGGCATTGGGGCAGTATTGATTTCACCGTCAGGGCAAAGAGCAATGTACTCCGCAAGACTCAACTTTAAGTCTACCAATAATATAGCGGAGTACGAAGGGATTTTATTGGGACTTCGAAAAGCACGTGCTCTAGGGGCTACAAGAATAATTATAAAAACAGATTCTCAGATAGTAGCAGGGCACGTAGACAAAAGTTTTCAAGTTCGGCATCCACAGCTTGCAAAGTACTTAGAAGAAATCCGCAAAATCGAAGCACACTTCAAAGGTATTACCATTCGGAGTATACCAAGAGCGGAAAACGTGCAAGCGGATATTTTAGTGAAGGCTGCAGCCGGAGCTGTGGATGTGCCTGAAGAAGCTTTCTATGAGGAGCTCAATATACCTTCGGTGCCACAAATTGCCTCTGCGGAGATTCTTTGCATTCCTAGTGCAGATTGGAAAGATTCGATCATAGAACTCTTGCAAGGAGGAACAAATTTGCCCGAAGAGCCCCAGTTGTCAAGATTGAAGCTCAGAGCCAGAAACTATCAGTTAATCAACGGTATATTATACAAGGCCGGAGTATGTTCCCCTCTACTCCGATGTATATCTCAAGCCGAAGGCCAAGAAATTCTTCGAGAAATTCACGAAGGCCTTTGTGGAAGCCATTTAGCCCCTAGAGCTCTGGCAGGAAAAACACTTCGCCAGGGGCTTTATTGGCCCACAATAACAGCTGATGCGGAGAGCTTGGTTCGCACATGTCAAGGATGCCAGTGGATGGGTCGACGGAGTCATCGCCCACCAACAGCTCTTCAAGTCATTGCTCCGGTATGGCCTATGGCCAGATGGGGTATGGATTTAATTGGCCCCTTTCCAGTAGCAAAGGGAAATCTGAAGTTCGCAGTGGTAGCTATTGAATATTTTTCTAAGTGGGTAGAAGCAGAACCCTTAACAGCTATCACTTCGAACAATGTGCAGAAATTCTTCTGGAAGAACATTATTTGTCGGTTCAGAGTGCCTAAATACCTCACAGTTGATAATGGAACACAGTTCGACGCAGAACCCTTCAGGAAGTTTTGCGAAGACCTAGGCATTCAGTTATGTTTTGCTGCAGTGAGGCATCCTCAGTCGAATGGAGCCGTAGAACGAGCCAATGGAAATATTTTATCAGGGCTAAATCGAAGAATAGTAGGATTAGCAAAGGGACTGTGGACCGAAGAGCTTCCGAAGATTCTGTGGTCCATTCGGACTACACTAACAAGGTCCACAGGTTTTACTCCGTTCAGACTACTATTCGGAGATGAAGCTATGACTCCAACAGAGCTCAAAGGGGGATCATTTCGCAGCACCGAACCGGATATTGAAGAAGAAAGACAAGCTTCATTAGACTTATCAGAAGAAACAAGACTTCGAGCTGTAGCTAATTTATCAAAGTATCATCAGCAGACGAAGGCTTGGTATGACCCGAAGGTTAAGCTCAATGAACTAAGACCGGGTCATCTTGTTCTACGAAGCATTATAGCGCCAGGGAAGTTAGGCAATAAATGGGAAGGTCCATACCTAATTGTCCGCTCAGGGCGCCCTGGTTCATTTAAATTAGCTAATTTAGAAGGTGAAGAATTAGCACATACTTGGCATGCGGAGCACCTAAAGCGATACTTCGCATAAGGGCTCCTTGTAATTCGCTTGTAATCATCCTCTAAATTAATAAAGCATATGACCCTGATAGTTGCCTTCCCCTCATAGACTTCTAGCTTCCGAGTGGACGCACTGGAACCGCGGGGTCGACCGAGAGGGAAGTGTCATTAAGCTGGGTTGTATTTTCGGACTTCGAACCCATAAAGTTCGAAGCATCCGACGTGGGGGCTGACATAATCCGGAGCCCAGGCCACCGGCTTGTAGGCATCCGTAAAAGAGCCCAAAACCACACTCTACGGAGTCCAAGCCATTGGCTGGTAGACTTCCGTAAAAAGAGCCGAAGGTGGCCAAAATCTACGGAGTCCAAGCTGCAGCTTGTAGACTTCCGTAAAAAGAGCCGAAGGTGGCCAAAATCTGCGAAGTCCAAGCCATTGGCTGGTAGACTTCTGCAAAAAGAGCCGAAGGTGGCCAAATTATACGGAGTCCAAGCCATTGGCTGGTAGACATCCGTAAAAAGAGTCCAAAGAGACCATTGCAAACTCCGAACCATTGGTTCGTCAGAGATCGCAAAGACAAGCCGAAGGTGGCTAAAACAAAACAGCATTTAAGCCATGAGCTTCGAATGTCTGTTAACATAGTCCATAGTGACAAATTTTTTAAGACACTAAAGTGTCCTGAAAGTTATCTCAAGTGATTTCTTTCATAAAACAAAGGTAGTAAGCTACCATTCTTCCGACTGCAAAAAGTCGAAGACATTTCATAAGATTTCAAAAGATCTTTAAATGACGGAGGGGCTCCGAACCCCCAAAAAATTGTACTCCGAAGTTTTTTTTGCGCATAACCATCTTTGAATACATTTCGAAGTTGCTTATACCCAAAGAGGGGCTAGTAAATATGGAGACAATTTTAAATCGGCATTCATTATTGAAATAAATATGTTTACAGATTACACTATGAAAAATTGGTATCTATACCAAGAAGGAATCAGAGACCTCTTCGGTCCCGAGAGCTAGGGGTGGAACGACTAGTTCCAACATCAGAAGTTCTAAGAACTTTACATTTAACTCTCTTCCTCCCCTTCGAAGCTCTAAAATCCTTCTGCTCTTGTTGAAGCTCGGCCCAAGTTCGAAGCCGCTCGGGGCTTCTTTCCCAGCTTCTAAGATCTTCAGATCTTTTATTTCGAGCTTCACCTTCGTCTTCAGACCAATTAGTGTCTTCAGAAGACGAGGTGTTTGCGTCAACTTCTTTATCTTCCTCTTTAATATAAGACAATACGTCTTTGATTACTTCGGGCGCAATTACGCCGGAGTCATCTCGAGGAATAAGAAATCGAGGACGTTTATAACTCTTTAGAAGTTCGAAGGTGTTCCATAACGAGCGAAGTTCGTTGTTAAGCTCTAACACTTCGATGTCTTCCATAAGAGGCAAAGCCTAAAAATATAACAAACAAGATTTTCATTGATAAATGTTTACAAGCATGAACTTTACATAGTCAAAAAATCCTAAATAATTCCTAAACCTGCGGGTTCGGAGGAGGCTGACTGCTCGAAGCTTGGCTTCGAACTTGCTTCTGGCGTTGGCCTTCATCGATCCAAGCCTTGATCGCGGAACGACCTTCGGCTCTCCATGAGGTTTGAAAGGCTCGCCAGCGGCAGTCACGCCTTCAGAAGGATTCAAAAGCCGCTCGTCGTCGAAGGTAATGGAGCCCTCTGCGCTCGGAGTAATTGTTCGGCCCAAATCCTCGTAGTAACGAAGTAATCCAAGGGCAGACACCTGTCCGGAGAGTTCTCCATAACGCATGCCTGCCGTCTTCATTTGCTTCGCTGCTCCTTGGATCCTCTTTAACCGGCGCAGCAGAGTCACATTGTCATCCGAAGGAAGTGATCCAGTAGTACCGAAGTACTCCAGAACACCTAGCATCTGTTCGATGACCTCCGTAGCCACCTTCTCCGACTTGAGCTTTTCTTCAATTAGTGCATCCTTGCTCGAAGTCGTTTCTACCAAAACTCCAGAAATCCTAGCATTCTCCGTAGTTAAAATATTCTTCTGGTTTAGGAGTTGGCTAGCTTCTTCTTGGAGCCTTACAAGTTCGGACCCAGCACTAGCATGCTCCAACCACATCTTTTCAATTTCAGCCCGAAGCACAACTCTTTCTGCTTTGAACTCCTTATTAGCAGCCTCCAAGACCTGTCTGGCCCTACGCTCCGTTGAAATCATATTATCCATTTGAAGTACTCTAGCTTCGGAGAAAGATAAGTTGCGTTTAAGAGCTTCATTTTCTTCCCGAAGCTGAGCAATTTCATTCTCGCTTGATAAAGTTGCAGCGCGAGCCAAGACTGCTTGCTGAGAAAAGAAAAAACTAAAGTAAGAAATTGTTCATGTTTAATTTGCTGCTGGTTCGAAGATGTACTCCGAACCCAATATAATTTGCTAAAGATATTGGCTCGAAGGTGCCCCGTACCTGGTAGGCCGCTCGTTCTAGGGCAACGTTAAGCTCCGAACTCTTCGCCCTGCTTAATTTTGCTACCAGCTCTGTCTCCCCGACTTTGCGACTCACTCGACCTAAAGGTTTGAGCAGAGTCCGAAGCCCAGTTGGCTCCAAAAAAGGAGTCAAAAGAGGGAGCATTGCCGAAGCCCTTTGGTCATCCCTGCTTGACGAAGGTCCGGAGTGTTCTCCTGAGGTCCTCGGAACTTCCGAAGATGGCCCCCCCTCAGTTGATTCACTTTCATCTGTTGACTCAGACGAAGTTGATCCTTGAGTAGGGAGAGGCTCTATGTGTCTTTTACCCCTTCCAGGCCCCTGTTGAGTGACCTCCGGGTGCGGCTCCGAAGTTGTCGAAGGCCTTTGAATTGTGTTTTCGTGATGTACTTCTACAGTAGGAGGCTCTGTAAAAGCAAAAATATTATACATTGTATAATTTTGCAGAAAATGATAAAGAATTATGCGAAATTTACCTTCGACATTCTGCGGGAGATCGAGCACTGGACTGCTCGGAGGATCGAAGGTGAAGTCATCATCTGAATCCACAGTTAAATTTTCTGCTGTCGGAGTATCTCCGTGAGCAGTCCTCCTTTCCTCCACAACTGAAGTTGTAGGAACTTCAACTTCATCTTCGCCCATAGGGGCTTCGATTTTCTCTTCTTGAGTATCCGGAGCTCTCACTTCTTCAATGTTAGCTTGGGGCTCCGACATACCTGTAGTATCTTCAATGTGAATATTTCGTTGAGCTGCATCTTCATCAATCAATCTCACTAATAATATACCTTCATCTTCTTTAGAACCAGAGATTGAGGTTCTTGAGCTCGAAGGCGCAGGATTCGAAGGTGCAAGATTTTTTGGCTTCCGAGCCACCTTCTTCACTGGAGTCCTTGCGGAGCTCGAAGCTCTGGCTTCAGCCATTCTTTTCTTGGGTCCTTTCTCCAGAGGCACCCAGTCCATCAAAGGGGGCGGAGTCAACTCCAACATTCCCCATACTCTGTTAAACCTTTCCCAACTCCCGACCAATTTAATTCGCCATTCTTTTTCAGTCGGAGTTGGGGCACCCAAAATCTTCTCCGAAGCCCTTACAATTTGCTCTGAAGTAATAGGGGCTGAAGAAGCTAAAAAATAATTCAAGTTAGTCTTTCTTCGAAGTAAATATGTACAATGCATGTTGGTTTCGAAGTTACCTGCAGGGCTCGAAGTTAAGTTGATCTTGCGAAGACCGCCTTCCGAATCATCCTCGAAGACGATAGGCCAGTTGGCCATCAGCGGAGGAATTTGCAGTCCGAGGAATTCTTCGGCTAAGTCCCGCATGCTTAACCTTCGGCTGATTTTCTGAAGCAGGTTAAGACGAGCTTCGAGCTGGCCTTCGTTGGGCTGCACTAAGGCTTCTTTCCGGAATTGAATTTCTTTAAGGGGCCCAGCCAGAGGACTGCTTGCTCCAACTTCGGCATAGAACCATCTCAGAATCCAATCAGTGTACCATCTAGCATTGATGGCCTTGGTAGGAAACTGAAGGGCATATTCGTCCCGAAGCCTAAAGTTGATAGAGCCGAAGGATACTACCACTTTTTCAACTCCGGAGCCTACGAAGGTCTTCGGCTGGCAAGTTGCTCTGTGAAGTGCAGCGAAGATTTCTGCCCTCCCCTCACAACCTTCGGCTCTCAGCGCTCATTCGAAGATAGCTAACCTAGCTACTGCATTCGGAGATAATTGGGGGAGGGTTACATGAAACAGATCCAATACCTCTGCCAGGAAGTCCACAGCAGGAAGGCCCAAGCCAGCTTCGAAGAAAGCTTCGAATACTACTACTTCTCCGGGTCTTGGTGATGGCATCGATTCTTTGCCCGGCTTCCGAATCATAACTCCATTACTAATTTTTCCCCCTGCTGTGATTGCCAAAGACTCTCTCTTGCAGGTAGAAGGCCCCAACTCAAAAGATTGATCCAAATACTTGGTCGATGGCGGGCACAGACCTTGGTCATCGGCGATTTGGGGATTTCTCCCCCCTGCCGCCATGGATGTCGCCGCCGGCATCGGAGGTGCCGCCGCCAACGCTGTCGCCGCTGCTGCTGCGGCCGCCTGCTGCCGAGCCAAGGCCGACGGAGGTGCAGATCCCTTAGTCTTCACCATCGCGATCGCCGGATTGTTCTAAAGAAATGGAGGCTAGGGCTCAAGAACTCAAAGGGCTAAAAAGTTTTTGGTTGCTAGAATGCGGTGAAAAGGTAACCGGGTAACTTCTAGGCCCTCTATTTATAGCCTAGACTTCACTTTCTTACCGTTAATCCATGTCGTTTCGCATTCCTGCCGTTACTTCTTTTACGAAATTAACGCCTGCTACAGTTTCCGTTGGAAACAGAAACTTAACGGCT
This sequence comes from Zizania palustris, assembly GCA_019279435.1. Lineage (NCBI taxonomy): Eukaryota > Viridiplantae > Streptophyta > Magnoliopsida > Poales > Poaceae > Zizania > Zizania palustris. The sequence continues at coordinate 33,246,050 of JAAALK010000079.1, read as the reverse complement.
ATTTTCTCTAAGTCTAAAAGACTTTCGAACTTCTTGAGTCGGTTCTAAGATAGTTCGAAAAGTAATTACCTTAAAACTGATTCGAAGCTCATATCTTCGTGCATTTCGGAGATAAAATAAAAACCAATAACCCCTATGTTTGGTTATCTTTTCCTTCCGTATACTGCTCTCCTAACGTTACAGGTCAAACGGAGAAGCGTATTAGAGGGGCTACTGTTGGGGGAAAATATCTCATCTTTGGGGTTATTGCCGAAGCAACATAAAGGCAGTCAGCTGGTTCGAAGGTTCCCCAAAGATCATCTTCGAATATACCCGGAATCAAGTTCGAAGTACGAAGATAGGCATTGGTTCGGAGTACATCTTCGAACTAAAGCCCTCCAAAGATCTTTTCTGCCAGCTAAGATGGAGGACTTATCTTCTTTCTCATTAGATTAGTCTTTTACCATTTTAGCCCTATTAAGGGAGCCGAATAGTTTCCACTATGTCGGTTGTAATAGAGGGGTAAATAGGTCTTTTCCTTAATATTTGGGCCTATAAATACCCCCCATTTCACCCTGTAATAGGGACTGAATACAAGTTATTCAATACATACATTCGAACTACTCTAAGTTGTTATCTTTTCGGAGGCTTAGAACAGTTCTCTTCGCAAACACTTCGTTTGTTAGTTTCTCTTCTACAGAAACCTGTTAGCGTAATCTTTTACGCCAACACACTGTTTAGTAGCAAAGCACCTTGCGAATCGTCCATTTGAGTCTTGTTCTCTTTTCATAGCCGAAGTCCTCATTGCTATAAGTTCTGTTTACATCACTCCGAAGTGCGAAACCTAGTACCAGGTGCTAGAACGAAGTATCTATTCAGAGTTCTCTGAGGGAACTGAACTTGTGCGAAGTATAGTAGTGCGAAGCCTGCTCGAAGGCACCTCGTGTGTGGAGCCTGCACTATCTTTGCAGAGTACAGTGTGTTTTGGGGTTTCTGAGCGTGAGCGAAGTGTCCTGAACTTCGAAATTTTACCCTATACGAAGCCTATGTTCGGAGTGTGTTCGATACCTTCGAACCAGACACTTCAAAGGGTGTGTTCGAAGCCTGATCAGCAGAACAGAATTTTTAAAGCTCCCATTCACCTCCCTCTGGTCACCTATTTTGGTTCAACAATTGGTATCAGAACTTGGTTAAGATCACCTATTGACCTTAACAGGTTTTGTGATCTTTTGGCGACATGGACAGAGTTAGTAAAATACATCTATTCGATGGAACTGATTTTGCATATTATAAGGTGCGCATGGAGGCTTACTTGTTATGCCAAGGAAATACAATATGGGATATTGTGGACTCACAATACTCCATCCCTGAGACCCACACTACTCAGGCAGAAAAAGACCAGTATAGTTCTAACTCCAAAGCTAGAAATATACTGTTCATTGGCTTGAGCAGGAGTGAGTTTGATAGGGTTCAGCACCTGAGGACAGCTAGGGAGATTTGGACTACACTCACTGTCTTTCATGAGGGCTATACACAGATTAAGGCTAGGCACCAGAGCACATATAATCAACAGTATCAACTGTTTGTGCATGGCCCTAGCGAATCTATAGATGCCATGTTTTCATGATTTGACGCAATAGTGAGTAACTTGCGGTCTACTGGGATGCTTGCTTACAATGACCATGATAGGGCTATCAAGCTTCTCTATGCTCTCGATCGTAGCATATGGGAAGTGAAGATATTTAGCATTGAGGAGTCCACAGGATATGACACATTAACCTGTGATGAACTCTTCAGTAAGCTGAAGTCCACAAAGATTGTCAAGGCATCTCTTGCAGTGCACAGAAACTCTTTGCCTTAGCCATTGGCACTAGTTTCTAGCTCTAGCTATGGCACCACTACAGAACCAAGTACATCTGGCACTTATGTTCTTGCAGGTGGTTTTGCTTTGTCATCTTTGGTCTCTGTTACTAAAGAGCAGGTGGATACTCTGGATGATGAAGATCTTTCTCTCATTGTCAAGAGGTTCACCCGCTTTCACAATGAGAGATGAGATCAGCGGAGAAGTAGTTTTAGTGGGTGTTTTGAGTGTGGTGACACTTCTCATATCAAGGCCAATTGTCGTAAGCTTAAGAGGAGAGACGAGAGTGAGCACCCCAGACACCACAAGAAGGAGAGGAAACTCTTTGCGAAGGGTAAGCACGACAAGGTGGCTAAGAGGGTAGCCAAGGCTGCTTCCAAAGCTTTTGTCACGGCACTCAGTGACATCGACACTTCCTCAACTGAGGATTCGAGCTCTAATGAGAAGGAAGAGTCTCCAAGGAAGGAGGAGAATAAGGAGAAGAAGGCAAGGGATTTCACTGGCCTTTGCTTCATGGCCGACAACACTCACAGCGGCGATGAGCTAGACTCATCTTAGGTACCACTATCCTATGACTAGCTTTCCATTAGAGTTGATGAACTAAATGAGGTAGTTCTTGGTCAGGATAGATTACTTGCTCAAGCCGCTAGAGATAGAAAAGACCTTAGACTTAGGCTAGAATCTGTTTCTACTGATTATGCCATGCTTAAGTCTAAAATTGATGATGTTGAATGTGAATCTTGCACTGTTGTCATGGGTGAGCTTGCTCAGTTGTGTTCTGTGCATGCTCAAACTATTGATGAGCTTGAGACTGCACAGAAGCAGCTTTTGATGGTGGAGTCTAGACCTATTTCTTCTGATGCTTGTTTAAATTGTCCTTTATTTATTGAGAGCATTAATTTGAGAGACAAGCATGTTCGGGAGTCAGAGGCTAGATTGGAGAGTGTTTAGTGTTCTAAGGATGTACAACCTGCTTGTCCCACCTGCATAACCCTCAAAGACCAACTTAGTTTTGCTAGAGGGCAAGTTAAAAAGCTCATGACTAAAAATGAATACCTTCTTTCTGTGGTGAACAAATGTACTAAGGGAAAGGGTAGGATGAATTTTCTCTTGGCCAAGACCAAGATGTGTGCTGACAGGGCAGGGTTAGCTCTAGGATTGGGTTTTGAGAGAGTTCCTCTAGACAGTGAGAACAAAACTGTTTTTACCTCACCCACTAACTTAGAGAAAGAGAGAGCCCAGTTAGACACCCCACAGAAAATCAAGAAACCTACCCAGCCTTTCAAGAAAGTTCCACCTCCTCCACCCAAGAAAAACCCTCAGCAGAAACCCAAGGAGCCTAGGAGGATTGCTCCTATGACCCAGGCGAGTGCCCCTAGGAGTTTGTTTCATTGTTCTTACTAACAGCGGGTGGGTCATTTGGTTGGGTTTTACTTTTGTCGCATTAAGGATGAGCGACACTCTCAGGCGTTGAGTTTTTTGGACATGCATTACCCTTCTCCAGGTATGCATGAGCCCAATTTTTACTCGCATCCTGATTTTGAGGCTCCCTATGCTTCCCGGAGAGGTTATGTCCCTCATGGTGTATACCATGTCTCATATGGTGCTAGACCATGTGTAGGTGGCTTTGTACTTCGATAGGTTGGGAGACCCCGTCATATGGCTAGATTGCATCATGTAGGTAGACCTCACACTTTGCATAACTCTACTATACCTGTGCATAGACAGTCTACTTTTACTTTGCCTACTGCTTGTATCTCTCAGTGTTGGATGTGTCATTATACTTTTTCTTACCCCAGCACTAAGCGGTCGAGGCTTTCTCGTTTTGTGTAGGCGTTAGACCGAGGCTTGGAGGTCACGTGGATCATGGACTCCGGTTGTTCACGCCACATGACCCAGAATGCAGCATGGTTCTCCAGCCTCACCACAACCAAGCAAAAGGAGCAAATCACCTTCGGCAACAACCGAAGGAGTAGAGTGAAAGTTAAAGGTGTGGTAAGAATCAATTCGAATTTCACTCTCAAAGATGGTTCTTTGGTTGAAAATTTGGGATACAATTTGCTCTCTGTGTCCCAGTTGCTTGATGAGGGCTTCGAAGTGTGATTTCTTCGTGATACTTCGCAAGTACTCAATTCTGATGGTGTTTTAGTTTGTAAGATTTTTAGAGTTGGGAGAGTTTTTGGAGCTGATTTCTTTGAGTCTTTGAGTTCTTCTCATTGCTTAGTTGCTCATTCTACATCTGAGCTTTGGAAATGGCATAGGAGACTAGGGAAAATGAGCTTTGAGCTGCTTGCTCAATTGAGTGCCCTAGGACTGATCTGAGGATTGCTCAAGCTCAAGTTTGAGAAGAATTTAGTTTGCGCTCCTTGTCGACATGGGAAAATGATTGCCGCTTCACACTCACCAGTCACTATGGTGATGACTGAACAACCCGGAGAGCTTCTCCATATGGACACTGTAGATCCTTCCCGGGTTAGTTCTTTAGTTGACAAGTGGTATGTTCTTGTCATTGTCGACGATTTCTCTCGCTACTCTTGGGTCTTCTTTTTAGCTAGAAAGGATTAAGTGTTTTCACACTTTCAGAGCTTAGCTTTAATACTTTTCACTGAACTCCCTAGTGCATTGAAGTTCATTCAAAGTGATAATGGCACCGAGTTCAAAAATAGTCTCTTTGTTGACTTTTGCATGGAACATGGCATAAAACATCAATTCTCTGCTCCACGGGTTCCTCAACAAAATGGTGTTGTTGAGAGAAAGAACTGCACTTTGGTTGAGATGTCTAGGACGATGCTCAATGAGCACAGGACTCCTAGAAAGTTTTGGGCTGAGGCCTTGAACTCTGCTTGTTATATCTCAAACCGAATTTTCTTACGCTCAATCTTGAACTTAACTTTGTATGAGCTACGTTTTGGTTGGGAGACAGCCCAAAGTTCCTCACCTTCGAGTATTTGGTTGTCGATGTTTTATCCAAAAACGTGAGAACTTGGACAAGTTTCAGTCGTGTTCTTCTGACGGGATCTTTTTGGGTTACACTACCCATGGTCATTCTTATCGTGTTTTCAATTTGGAAACTAACACTGTCATCAAGTCATGTGATGTGACTTTTGATGTATCAACCCCCTATTTTAGTTCTTCTTTTGAACAGGCAAGTGGACACGATATGGATCAGATTATCTTTGAATATGAAGATCCTGAAGACTTCGAGGATGATCCCCTACTACCCTCGACATTGACCCCCAAAGCCGACCCCGCTTCTACCACTTCGGCAAGAGGCCCCGAAGCTACTGCCTCAACATCGGTCATCTTAGACCACTCACTGGCACAAGTTGAGGTGGAGACTGCTGTTGGGGAATAGGGGAGCTACACTAGCAGGCAAATTCAAAAATTTCTGCCCTATGGCCCTAGGCTCATGCGCGTGTGAGATCATAGATCAGTACCTCCTAGCACTTGATGCGCTAGGTGCAGCGGAAAAAGAGGTTGATGAAGCGCATCAAGCCTATCCTCGCTTTGTCCCGGCCGTTCCTCGCCTATCCAATCGATGAATAAGTCGCCTTCCTCGTGGTGACGGCCATGAGCATCATTTACAGAGCAAAGACTCCACAGAGTCCACACATACAGGGATGGAGTTCGTCCCACGGCAGCGTGATAGCACCGCACGTGAGAGACGGGAAATCCTCGATCTCAATGTTTGAGATAGGGAAAGGGAGGAGAGGACTCTTGGGTGGCTAGGTCTAATCTAGGCTTATTCCTTATTCCAAGACCTCCTCCTCCTCTCCTTTTATAGGGCTGAAAGCCCCCTAAGTCATGCACATCTTGGAACCCGCAAATTAGTTACAACTAATCTATATTCATAACAGATCCAATCTGATACCCCACATCGGAACTCCTGATCCTGGATCGGAACTTCCGACAAGGTATTTTTTAGGTCTTCAAATTCAGCACGACATGCAACAGATCCTATCTATTTTCATCCACCTCGGAACTTCCGATACCATATCAGAACTTCCGATCAATACAAAAATTCCCCGATTCCAAATCAGAACTTCCGGCTCATCAGAACTTCCAATACCATTTTGGAACTTCTGAAGCAACATTTGCTCTCTTTATCGAGACCAGCTAATAACCACAACTTCCGATACTACCTATCGGAACTTCCGATCTACGGAATTTTCTTGGGCATATCCTTCAACTGCATCCCACCGCGAGGCTCCTCATCACATCCAAAGGATGCATCCTCCCGAGAAGATCATTGGTGAGCTTGATCAAAGGGTAACACGTTCTCATACTCATTTCATTGATTCTGCTTTTGTTGCTTCTTTCGAGCCCTTGGATGTAAGTCATGCTTTTTCTGATTCTAGTTGGATCAATGCTATGCATGAAGAACTTGAAAGTTTTGAGAGAAACCAAGTTTGGACACTTGTAGATCCCCCTCCTAATGTTCATTTCATTGGAAATGAATAGATTTTCAAAAACAAACAAGGGGAGGATAGGTCTGTAGTTAGAAACAAAGCTAGACTCTTGGCTCAAGGTTATTCTCAGTTAGAAGGGATTGATTTTACAGAAACTTTTGCACCTGTTGCTCGTCTTGAGGCCATTAGAATTTTACTTGCATTTGCGGCATCCCGTGGTTCCAAAATTTATCAAATGGATATCAAAAGTGCTTTTCTAAATGGCTTTATAGGCGAAGACGTTTATGTAAAACAACCCCTGGTTTTGAAAATCCCAAATACCCACATAAAGTCCTTAAACTTCATAAGGCTCTTTATGGACTCAAGAAGACCCCTCGGGCTTGGTATGATAGACTTAAGTCTTTTCTGCTTGAGCGAGGAAATTTTATGGGATATGTAAATAAAACCCTTTTTACTCTCAAGCATGGCAAAGATTTCCTCCTAGTTCAGATTTACATTGACGATATCATATTTGGTGGATCTTCTCAATGGATTGGTTGCCGAGGTTGCAGAAACTATGAGCAGGGAGTTCGAGATGTCTATGATGGGCAAACTCACATTTTTTCTTGGTTTGCAAATCAAGAAAAGCAAACAAGGTACCTTCATCCGCCAGATGAAGTACACCAAGAACCTGCTCAAGAAGTTTGATATGACTGATGCGAAGCCCCTTGTCACTCCAATGGATAGCTTTGTAGCATTGGACCCTGATGAGGATGGAGAAGTTATAGATCAGAACGAATTCTGAAGCATGATCGGCTCCCTCCTCTACTTTACTGCTACGAGGCCGGACATACACTTCGATGTGTGTCTGTGCGCTCATTTTCAGGCTTGTCCACGAGCTTCGCACCACCAAGCGGTAAAGCACATTCTCAGGTATCTCAAGCATACCCTCGAATTTTGCATTTGGTATTCTGCATCTTCCTCTTTGTGTCTTCATGGTTATTCAAATGCGGATTTTGCTGGGTGTAGGAGTACCTCTGGTACTTGTCATTTTCTGGGTACTTCTCTTGTTTGCTGGTCTTCCCGCAAACAGTTTAGCATTGCACAATCTATAGTTGATGCTGAATATGTTGTTGCAGCTCGCTGTTGCTCACAGATTTTGTGGATGGTTTCCACTTTGCGGGATTTTGGGTTAGATTATAAGAGTGTTCCACTATTTTGTGATAACACTAGTGTCATTTGCATTGCAAACAACCCGGTTCAGCACTCTAGAACCAAACACATTGAGGTGAGATATCACTTTCTTATAGATCACAATGAGAAGGGTGATATTGAACTCCAATATGTTGATACCCAGAACCAGCTTGCCGACATTTTTACCAAACCCCTTGATGCATCTAGATTTGCTTATTTGGGTGGGGAACTTGGTATTTGTCATCCTTATGGAATGTTGTGAGGGGGAGCGTGCCTTAATTGTTTTCATTGGCTTCGTTATGATTAATTGTTGATGCATTTATTTGCTGTTATATGCCTTTGCATAATTGTCATCATCATGATACATTCAACTATGATTAATATATCTATTTTCACTGTGAGCATGATTTTAATTTACAAAATTCCAAACTTGATCACTGCTTAGTCTTGTGTCTAGCATGTGTGTTGCAAAATTGCTTTTGCTATCTTTTATCTGCCTGGTAGCTAGAATCCTTTAATTTGGATTCAAAATTGCAACTTGAATATAATACTGCTTCTCATGGAATCATATACTTACCAAAATCACACTATTTTATTCTATACTGCTTACCATAGCACTTTGGTATGAACTGGAATAACTTAGTGTTTACCAAAATCAGTGCCTTAAGCTTCTGATGATCTTTCTTGACCTAGGCTTGGCTTGGTTGGAACGTATAAGGTGGACAAGCAGATAACCCCTGGCACTATAAAAATAATTGAAAGTTTGAATCATATACTTACCAAGTTTGCTAAATGCTCCATAAAATTGGACTTGCTTTCTTGTGTAGAAATTGGTTAGCTTTAGCAGTTATTGCCTTCACTTGTTTAGATTACTAGTCTAAGTGGTGATGCTTTTATTTTCACAAATCTATCAAATTCATGCCTCAATATTGATTTTGGTGATGCATATTCTTGCACTATATGTCTTCACACTTTTCATCATTTTGAAGCCTTGCATCTTTTATGGCTCCATGATTCTTGCTTTGCCAAAGGGGGAGAGAAATGCCTTGTTGCCTACTAAAGGGGGAGAATGAGTGATGAAGTTCAAAAGGGAAAGAATTTTTATGCCAACGGGGTAGAACATGCACTGCTTATCTATGCTTTCATGCTTTGCCGAAGGGGTAGTTTTGATCAAGTGACATTTTTTGGCTCTTTTCTGAGTTTTTATGGTCACTTGTGCACTGAAAAATTTCAACTTTTCTTCAACTTGAATTTGGTTGTCAATGCACTCATCAAGGGGGAGCTTGAGAAACCAAGTTGAGATGTGCCTTGGTTTCAAGTCTGTGATGAGTGCTTGACAAGTCTTATCTTCTGAGAGAAGGGGTCCCTCCGAAGGGGTTCGAAGGTGGTTTACCAAAGAGTTCAGTGTTTGCTGGCTACGGCTGTTGCAACGAAGTATGTCTGTCGGAGGGGTCCGACAAAATACGATGAGAAGGTTGTACCACAGGGCTCGGTACTTTTGGCGGTACACCATAGTGTGTATCGGAGGTTGTTTTCTGGAGAGGACTCCGGGCTACTAGAAACACTTGTCTATTGGTCGGTGGAGTGCAGGTAACTTCGGAGGTGATGGGACGGTTCATAGCAGGTAAACCTAGGTCAAACGGGAGGCTTGATGCTAGGCGAGCGGGGAGCTCGGTCACAGAGGCTGCGTGGGGTCGAGGTCGGTCCTCAGGTCAAGGTGCGCCAGGCAAAGGTAGAAAGTGCAGAGGATTTCTCCTACTGAAGGTACCCCGAGGCAAAGTCCTCAGAGATGAGGTACTTCGAAGGGTGACTCCGAAGGAGTGACTTCGAAGGATGGCGGACGAAGTCCTCAGGAATGAGGCAAGTCTCCCAAGTGTGCTCCGGACAGAGACACTTGGAAGGACACCTGATGAAGGGCTCAGAAGTCAAGGTGCATCGAATGCATGGTCCGGGTAAGGCTCTTCGGGAGTGTGCTCTGGGCAGAGACACTACGAAGAAGCGCCTATGGAGGTACTTCATGCGGAGGCCTTGGACGTAGGGACTTTGAAAGGTGGCAAAGGTAGTTCGAAGGTGGGGCTTCGGAGTGTGGATGACAAAGTACTTCGGCCATGCATGGCTTCGGTACATGGACTGACAGAGTTCGAGCTGGGAGTAGTTGCGAAGCCATGGTTGTCTACTTCGGAGGTGATGGTGCGAAGGCACAAGGGCTTTGGCGGTTTCGACTTAAAACCATCAGTGTATCGAAGACTGACTTCTATGAAGTGAAGGCCTTCGGGTTCGAAGCGTGTCACCGAAGCCTCCGCACACCTCGTGTACGAAGGGGGCTCTAGAAGATTCCGCTTTGCAAAAGCTAATCATGTCTGCTCTGCAAAAGCTGATGCTATCTCATCTGCGAAGCTGATAAAAGGGGCTTCCAATAATGTAGACTACCATTTGTACCCCCATGTCTGGCTGAGACAAAAACGATGTAAACCCTAGGGGTATTGTAGTCTATTCACAAGTCAGAGTAGTGCCTATAAAAGAAGAGGCAAGCTAGGGGCTAGGGTAACACTGTGCACTCCATTTTACAACCTTCTATTTTCTCTGTAGCTTTGGCCAGCCGCCATGAAGGGCTCTCTGTACTTGTGAGTTTTGTGTTCCCTGTTCTGGCAATGAAATTTCCATTCTGTTTTTCATCTATTGCTTGACATTGTATTTTTGTTTTGCACTGCATGAGTTAAGTTTTCTAGCCTTCACTTCGTTCTGTGCCAACTGGAGTTTTTGCTCTGTTTCATTTCCAACGAAGTGTGTTTGTCTCCTGATTGTACGATTTCTGTGAGTAACACTTGTGTGTGTTCGCTATGTGTAAATCGGAGGCTAGTCCTCACTGTTTACTAGCGAAGCACCTTGCAAATCGTCCATTTGAGGTTTGTTCTCTTTTCATAGCCGAAGTCCTCATTGCTATCAGTTCTATGTACAACACTCCGAAGTGCGAAGCCTAGTACCAAGTGCTAGAGCGAAGTATCTGTTCGGAGTTCTCTAAGGGAACTGAACTTGTGCGAAGTATAGTAGTGCGAAGCCTGCTCGATGGTACCTCGTGTGCGGAGCCTGCACTATCTTTGCAGAGTATAGTGCATTTTGGGTTTCTGAGTGTGAGCGAAGTGTCCCGAACTTTGAACTTTTACCTTATATGAAGCCTGTGTTCGGAGTGTGTTCGATACCTCCGAACCAGACACTTTGAAGGGTGTGTTCGAAGACTGATCAGCAGAACAAAATTTTTAAAGCTCCCATTCACCCCCTCCAGTCGCCTATTTCGGTCCAACAAATACACTCAAAATCGAGCATGACAAGTTGTATCAATAATCTACAAATAGTATTAGTAGTATTTAGGTACACACTAGATTTTTGTTGCAATTTGCTATTGAATTTCAGATCTGTAGTTTGTATGTTTTTGACCATTTGTATGTTGTTGATAGTGTAGCAATGAGTAAAGGAAAAATTACACATGCCTCATGGATTTTCAACTATGAGAAAAGACTTGTTGATATACTTCACGATCACATGCATGAGAAGTTCAGGGGCCAAAATGGTTGGAAAATCAAGGGATGGGAAAGCATTGTTAAGTCGTTCAATGAAAAATTTCCATTAGCAGGATTTACAAAAATACAGATTAACGAGAAGGAGAAAGAGATCAAAGTAAACTATAGGACAATTCATGATGCAGGGAAGAAAAGTGATACTGGATGGTATGATTCTTTATGTATGATCATTGCTGAACCAGAAATATGGGATAAATTTTGTAAGGTAATACTATTTACTCTATCATTGCTAGTAGTATTCTTGTTGTTAACTGTTCATATGATTTTTTTTGCATTGAACAGGACATTCCAAAAGTGAAAAAATTTCACTCAAAACCCTTTCCTCTTTTTGAAAAATTGTATGAAGGTAATTTCTTGCCTCTACATGCATCCATTAGTAACTTCAAAAAAGACTCCATTCTCAATTCTCCAAAGAAAAACCTGGCATTTCCATTCTCCAAAGAAGACTCCTTAATCAAGTCCTTGATTACTTATTTTCTGTTAATCTGTTTGCTGTTATCAATGAAAGCATCATGTAGAAAGTGTATTCTCAATGGAATGTACAACTAAGTTAGAGTACTTATAAATTAATAGACAGAACGATTAGATATATATCTATGCTCTCTACTAACTGAATAATACTTGCAACATAAAGATATGATGGTTATCTATTTACTCCAAATCTTGTTAGAAATTACTGAAATGACTCTAAAGATACTCATGATAAAAAGCTTAAAGAATCATGTGTTCCAATTGTAGAGTGTGGATTCTGACATTTTGAGTTCGGCTGTATGGTCATTAGGGATTTATGGTTTTATTTCGTAAATCAATTATATGCATTCCATCAAAACAAAAAAACAAAAGATACTTTCTCTGTAAGCTACTAAATCTTCTCTGCACTTCAATGTCTAAATTAAGAAGTAACACAGTAGCTAGGCTAAACAAAATTCCATGTACAAATAGGTTGAATTCTTAATTAATGATGTTATATAACTCTAGAAAAAACCTTCTGATTTCATGTTGAATGCTTAAATAGGTAGCATTGCTACAAGTGAGTTAAATTTCATATCAATAGAGACAATTTATCTTCCACCACCATCACCAAATAAATGTGCCAATCTATATAATCCTCCTGAAGTTAGTGTGAACCCATTCTTTGCAAATGTTGATGGTCAAAGGGAATCAAATAATACTATAAACCTCGACGAAGAACTTAGAAATTCATCTTGTTCTTGGCATAAAGGAGCTAGTTATGGAAAAAAGAAAGCAAAGTCAAATTGTTGGAGTTCTACAAGAGTATGTAGATTTTAGAAAGAAGCAAACTAATGATTTTATTGATAAATTGGATGGAAAAACAAAAGAAAAATATGATTGTTCTATCAATAATTGCCTTGCTATTCTTGAGTCCATTGAAGAACTCTCATATGAGAACAAATATATTCAAATGTGAGCTGGATCGTGAAATCTTCATCAACTTCAACAACCTAAATGTCCATCTACTATGGATTAGGGGTGAAATTATTCCCAAGGTATGAAGTACTTCTCGTCTATGTTCTCTCTATTTTTTTGTGCTTCTATGTTCTTATGTCTGTTCTTTTCACTTCTAGTCTACTATGCAACATAAATACATGTCGAGCATCCAAGAGATTTAAGCTTCAAGCCACAATTTCTCTTATGTTGCCGGACTGTTTTGTATTTTGACATGACACTAAGAATTTGTCATTTTGTGTTGTGATGCATTATGTGTCTTTGCATGGGCTAATATGCATGTTTATAGGACACATACAATAATTAGAAAGATTGCTTTTGCTGTTGCGTTAGTTATTCGTGTGGTTCTTTTGAAGAAAGTTGTGTTCGTTATCAATATTATGGCCTGCATTGTTATTACAAATTGTTTTTGCTTGCACATTGTAGTTGATGATCGGGATATAATAAATGTGGTCTTCTTTATTGGTGATATTGCTTTGAATAATGAGGGCCAACACATGTCTTTAATTTTAAAATTTTGTGCCTTGTTCTATATAAAGAATGCAAATGATAAACCAAGTGAGGCTTTCACTGTGGTTCTATCTTTATGATGAGTGATTGATAAGGTTGTTTAGATAATTAGCTTGTCTGTGTGAGTCATGGTATGGTTTGCATAGAGTTGTGTGTTTTGCTTGTCTCGTGTGTGCAGGGTTGAGATGCTAGTCAACTGTCGATGGTGGGTGATTAGGGTTAGATAGGGAGTCTAATGCCAGATGGTCGAGGATGCCAGTTGAAGTTTAAAGTGATCTCAGGTGTATGCATGGAGACAAGGTAAGACATGGGAGAACTTATGATCGAGACGAAGTGTTGATCAAGTCAGTGAAAAGGAAGCAGTGCAAGTGATAAGGCGGCTCGAGGGATTGAGAGCGGGAGAGACTTCCCGACAGTCAAGTTCGTGGACTGTCGACACATGTCGAATATCTGGGAGGCTTTGTCGGTTTTTGCTGAAAACCGTCGCATCAGAAAATGTTTTAAATTCCAATAAATAGAAGTTTATTTTTCTGTTTAGTAGTCTAGTTTAAGTGTAATCTTTTAGTATTTTTCAGAATTTTCAAATTCTGAAAAAATATTAAAAGAATAGGGTTAATGATGTAATAAATTAGGAGTATACATTAATGTATTTTTCAGAATTGATAATTCTAAAAATACATAATGACAATTAGGAAAATACCTAGACTTTTAACCCTAATGGTATTTTGGGGAATACCTTAATGGGCTTGCCTATATAAAGGACACCATGCCCAAGGGTTAGGTGACTTTTTGGCTATCATTTTGGGGATACCAACCACAAACTCTACATTTTCATTCAACTGTGAATTTCATTCTATTTTTGTGCGCTATTTTTCAAGTTCTTGCACTGTTGCTTGCTTCAGATCTGCTACAGTGTGTGTGGCGCTGGAATTCCTTCTGATTTCAGGTACTGAGTTGGAGCTAGTTTCCTGGTTTTGTGCTTTGGTTTTGTTGAAAATGGAACGTTTGGTTATTGTTCTTTGAGATTGTTTGTTCAGATTCAGTTGAAATTAACTATGATTGTTGTGATTGAAGAACTTTAGTTCTCTCCTACAAAAACAGACAGAGTGCTTTCATGTTTCTATTCTTAGCTCTTTTGTTCACCTTCTGGATAATTCAGTTAATTCAGTGTTGATTATGTGTTCTTTTGTTCTTACTTGAGCATGTTCTTGCTACTGTGAATACTTTTGAGAATACCATATCAACTATTACAGTAGCACATATGGCTGAACTCTGAATCTAGTTCACCACTGAATGATCCTCATGTGTGTGCGGTGTTTGCCTCTTGTTATTGCCCAAGTTCCTTGAAATTTCCTTGTGATCCAACACAGTACTCAGTTTTTGTTGCTAGTTTTTGGTCAGATCTTGTGCAGTATCAACACAGAACATAATATGAAGAAGGTTTGTCAGCCACAGGTTGAAACTGAGTAGAGACTGTTCTAGAGGCAAAGTTGGGTACATAAACTTTAATCTGTTTGTTCATGAACTTTTGGAGTTTATTCTGTTCTCCATCTTGTGCTGGTTCTTGTACTGATCATTATCAACAACAAGACCCGTGATGAGTTGTTTGTTTTAAAATCCACAACAACTTGGTATCTTTTCTGCAGTAATACAGATCTAATTCTGAATAGCTACAAAAGTGGTTGTTTTTGTCAAAATTGCTGCAGCAAAAGCTATCACTTGCTAGTATTATGATCTCTGATTGAGTTGCCTACTGCCTTTCTCAGTCGTTTCATCTACTACACAAGGATTCCTTGTTTCAGTCCTAGACAATGAACAATGCTGTCAAGATCAGAAAAGTTTCAGAAGTGCTTATCTGATCATCATAAAAAATCTATCTCTCTGTTTATATGCTGAATTCTGTGATAGACTGATTTTTGTGATAGACTGATTTTTGTGATAGACTGATTTCTAGCAACCACACCAGTACATGTCTTTGGTTATTATTGAATACTGATTATGTGTTTGTAATTGATCTATTTTGAAACTTTGTTCAAAAGGATGCTGTGAGTTTTTGGTTAATGCAGAGTACTTCTGAATATAAGAAACCTTTCAAGCTACAAATTTGCTATCATCAAGAGGTATTAGTTAAGAGTTTTCTTTTAGTGGATGAACTTTACTTGTATTTTATGTTTCATTTAGATTATTAATTCCTAGTGTTTAAACCTATTCTGAAAAAAATTCAAATTGTCTAAGTTGATATTCTGGTTGTTTCTGCAAAGTCTGAACCCTGTCGACCATTCAAAGACCGATTGGCTTCTGTCGGCACTTCATTTGCCGATCTAGAAGATCTAAATCGGAGTTTCAATTACCGACAGAACAGATCGGCCCATCAAACTCCAAACTAGAAAGAAATTTTAATTTGGGTTGAGTTCTGTTCTGAATTTGTACTGTGAGTCTCAATTTTGCTTCTACAATTTTTAGAGGAGTGTTGGGTGTTCTGAAAAGGCCATCTTATTCACGAGAATTTGTTGAGACGCCTATTCACCCCCCTCTAGTCACCTAATCCGATCCCACAAAAAACCTTATAATATTACAATTACAAAGATGGATCTTTTATCTTTTCCTTGATTGAACAAGAGGATTTTTATCCTCTTCAGTTCCCAAATGCTGGCTGAGGATGTTTCTCGGTGGGAAATTTCTCCCTAGGGAGTTGGAGGGGGAGTACATGGCAAGTAAAAAATCTCCCATGGGATTTAATTTCCTAGATTTTTTCTTCCTCTTTGTTGGATCGAAACAGGAAACCAAAGGGGGTGAATGGGATCTAAAAATTTTCTTCTAAAAACAGGCTCCGAATATAGCCTTCACTAGTTTCAGTTCGAAGGTATCAACAACGCTCAGAACTAGACCTCACACTAGGCTATATTTCGGAGCACTAAAGACTTCTCACAAGGCTCCACACTTAAAAGGAATTCATGACAGACTTCTTAAAATTAGGCTTTGCACACAAGTTTGAATACTAGAGGAGTACACCTCACAAGGCTATGCACTAGTGACCCGCGCTAGGTTTCGCACAAAACTACACACTCAGGTAAAACTCCATAGAGGGGCTTCGAAGTGGACTTCGCAAAATGGACTTCGCAACACAGGCTTCGCAGATATATTGTGACGCCCCGATTTTACTAGACCGGGAATTTATTGAATTTCCAAAAAAAACAATAAATACAAGATGTTCATCACACGACCTTGTACATACGTCAAGCATTCGTGGCTCGCAAACCACATTTTTACACAAAAGGTTAAAATAAAATAAACTATGAAAATAACAAACTTGATGAACATCTTCTTTAGAATCGCTTCCTTGACTGGGTCGCTACTCCAGACCTCTTTCTTCATAGAACTCGTTGTCTAAAAGATTTAGTCAACGGGTATGAGTACAAAAGTACTCAACAATCTACTGAGAATGCAATAGTAATGCAGGGTAATAACAAAGGAGGAATAGTGGTTTAATGTGTGGAAAAGTACATTTGTATTTTGTAGCATTTAATGTGGTCAGGTTTAATTGTACTGAATAATAAACATGAACAATGCAACAACTTCTAACTCGAGGAGTACAGTCAGCCCTCCACGCTCAACAGTCCTTACATGCCAATTCATCATGCAACACTCATAAATATAAACTAACTGCGAGATGTCACGCAACCCACCCTTGATCATGGGCTTGGCTTTTCGAAAAGATCTAAACTCTGATCAGAGGTGTACTACTGTACCCACAAGGCACACACTCATCCCCGCATACCAAAGTGTAACGAGATAACCCATACCACGGGAACTCATGCCAAAACCTTTATCATGAGATGCTCTAACCCAATAACACCCACTCTAGGTTTCATCGGCGTGCCAGCGCACTGGACCAATGTCGTGCCCCCTTTTGTGCCTCATCGGTACAAGCCACCCGCAGGTGCTGCTTGGCCCATATCCAAATGGTGCTTCAAGTTGGAATGCCCCATACCTCTAGTTAGGACTTACCCATTAGACTTGTGGTTAGTATGTAAGTGTATTGTAATGGATCCCACAGATCGGTCCTTATAGTGCCCCGTGTGCTACTAACTAATGCCCTTGCTTGCACTCGGAACCCACCATGCTAACATACTAAACCAAAACTCCATAGACCAAGAGAATTCTAGGGATGAGAGAGTAACGAGGATCATATAATAGAATCCAAATCTCTACGACTCATTTTTATCCTATAGCGGTTGTGTCGATACATTGGACACTATCTAATAATAATACTGTTATGGTGACAAGGAATTTTTGGCTCAATAGCATGGCTTGGGTTTGCACTTCAAGGTTGGGGATCTAAATAAATATAATGTAAGGCTTTCAATTTGACTAATGCATTTATAACCTATGGGTTTTAGCAATATTTTAAGAAAACTAGGTTCAATATGCTCAAAAATTAGTTTGGTGACTTGCCCTGTTCGACTGAAGGAGAAGGGTGAGCCTTGGGAAAGTATTCCGGCTGTTCGGCGGCGTCGTAGTCTTCTCGGTATGCAAATCGAGAAATAACAATCAATCAAAAATCACAGCACAGGCCTATACATTTTGTTGAGTCAAGTTGAAGGGGATAAAATATAAAACCTCTGAAATTAAAATAGGGATTTTTAGAGATAGTTTAAGGGAGTTATGGATTTTTTTAAAGTATAAAATGACTTCTTAAATTCTATCTTAATCTCCAATTAAACAATGTAAAATGTTGAGTATGAACATGCAAATCTTATTGGATGAATCTGAAGATAACAAAAAGACAAGTTTTCTGAAGTTGAAATGGAAATTTTTAGAGTTAATTCCAAGGAGTTATGAATTTTTGAAGTTTCAAATGATTATTCTCAAATTTTATTTAAATTCCAATTAAAACAATATAAAAGTTTGTTATAAACATATAAATTTTATTGGATGAATGGGAAGAGAATACAAAGATAAACTTTCTGAAATTTGAATGGTGCAATTTGGAGTTGATTTGAAGAAGATATTAATTTTTGAAGTTTAAAACAATTTCTGAATTTATTTTAAACCAGAAATAGCCTCTGGTCCACGGTGAGCCAGCTTCACCGTGAACCAGCGCACTATGCGTGTGGACCGGATGAATCAGGGTTGTTGGATCTGGATCGGGTGGTTGTAGCACATGTGGGATGTTTAAGTGAAAACCAACAGCCGATATTAAATCATAGCGAAACGGTATCGATGGAGGGATCACATGGAAGCGGGGGCTTTAAGTGGTGATGAACATCCTGGATCGCCTGATACCGGTCAACGGGGTCTGACCGTATCTAGGTGCTCCAACCCGGGATCTAATCCTGGCCGCTAAAAGTGAATGCAATGGTTAGGATTTAATCCTGCACGACACGGGGGGTCACCGTCTTCCCCGATGACAGCAGGGAATGGCGGTGAGCCTAGTGGTGGCGACGACGGCTGATAGCTTAAACTAAGTACTGTAATGGATACAAGATAGGATTGCGGTGACATTGGTACTGGAATTGGAGCTTGGAGATGAGTGGTCATGGCCGGTGACGAGAGGGGGCGGTGAAGCTTCCTCGGGTCGACGACGACAACGGTCTTCCGTCGGTCGGTGGCACGAATAGAGGGGTGTCCGGGGATGAGCGGGTGATGGCGGTCATGATGGTGTCGACGGCGAGGGTGGCGAGGTCCTCAGTCGACGGCGAGTGGCGGCTGGAGGTGGAACAGGGGCGGTGGCACAGAAGAGTGTGTGGAGCACTCGGGTTGCAGTGGCTGAGGGGTTTCTGGAGGCGGGGTGTAGCAAAGGAGGGAGGCTTTTATAGGGGTTCACCGGAGGGATAAAAGGAGGGTGAAATCGGAGGAAGCCAGGGTAATTGCACCTTAACGCCGACGAGTTCGCATGCATGGTGATCGGTTGAATCTGGACGTGATCGAGCCCAGGAACAGATTGGAAAGGGTTACTGACGATCGGGGGACATTAATTCGGGCTCAATTCGAGTTTCAGCCGTTGAAAGGGGGGGGGAGAGATTTGGGGCGATTCCGGCGGGGAAGATGAATCTGACATGTGGGCCACGATGGTCAGCAGGTGCGAGTGAGGGGCACGATGCCGACCGACGGGGGCCACAGGGCAGAGGGAGGAGGCGGGAGCGGGCGCTTTACTCGGTGCCGACAGGTGGGGTCGGAGTAGTGGTGTGGAGAGAGAGAGGGAGTGTGGGCGCGCGTGATAGGAAGAGGCTAGCAGGTGTTGCCTGGGTGTTAGTGAGCGCATGTGCGGGTTGGGCCGGGCTGTAGAGAGAAAGGAGTGGAGCGACCCAATAGGATTTAAAATTCTTTTCCAATAAAAATAATTTCAGAAATTCACTTATGAAATATGAGCCTTCAACAAATGTTATAAAAATTTGTAAAAACTCTCAAAAATAGTTTTTGGCCTTATGAATCTAACAAAATTTTCTTAGCTCAAAATTTGAATTATTTCTTCATTTTTTTGTTTATTTGGACATTTTTAGTTTATTCAAAAATCAAAACTAATCCTTTTCATGTAAAAATAAATTTTCTCAAAATTTTTATTTAGATGCCTCTTTTGGTCCAAACCTAATTAATTGACTTTAGTCAAGTAAAATTTTTTGATAACTTTATTTTATTCTTCCTTAAGGTTTTCCAATTAACTCAACCATTTTATTATCCAAACTCAGTTTATTCATTTAAAAATTTTATTTTCTCCAATTTATTTAATTTATAAAACTTAGGGTGTTACAAATCTAACCCCCTTAACAAGAATCTTGCCCTGAGATTCGGAAAGGCTAGAAATAGAGGGTTAGGGATAGGCTTTAACTTTTCTGAGGGCTTTGAGACTACATCATCAGGGATTGAACTTGATTTGGTTAGGCTTTTCTTAGCGACACTACTACGCCCTGGGCATTTACTGAGGTGCCCCAAGAGAAGACGAAGGGACCTAGAACAATTTGCCAAATAGTGATAGTTTTCTTTATCACTAGGGTAAAGATAGGTTTGTCCATTATAGTTCTTATTCTTAACTTGTCCATAGTACAAGTCACTACGGAGCAAGACCAGAAACAAAGAAAACAACCAAACGGAACCTAGCGCATACTACAACCATCTAGTAGTTGTCGGGGGCATCACTGGATGTACTCGTGGATCTTCGGGTTGAGCCCACTACGGTGTTAGGTTCAGCTTCATCGTCGGCATTAGCCCTTCTGATGCTTCGTCTTCGCCTGGGTTGGGTAGGGTCGAACTTTGCCTGGTCGATTTCTTTTGTCGGCGAATGGTCTTCCGACGGGTCCTCCTCCTAGGGGGAGCTATGGGTGTCAGCTCGGCAATGTCCTTCTTGAGCTCCTAGTTCTGGCTAAGGAGTTGGGTAACATGTTGCTGCAGTTCGTCGGCCTCTTGACAATAGTAATTGACCCAAGCTTGCGTCTCATTGATATGCAGAAGGGCCTCAGTGTGGAGAGAGTCCATGGCCGATAGGAGACGAGTCTAGTGAGCTACGAGAGGATCGCAGTCCTCGAGACAACTGACGTAGGTGCTGCAGTCTGATGCTAGCTCCTGGGATGGCATATAGTGGAAGGCGGTGCCGTTGAAGCAGTCATTGTAGATTTGTCGAAGTTCTCTAAGTGTTTGCAGTGCGGTCTCCTGGCAACCAATCTCAAAACTCGGAGCTTTGGCTGAGGTGACGAGGGAAGTCAGCTCCTGGGCTAAGGCGATGAGTGTTAGGGTCACTTAGCATGGGCCACTTTCTCTGATCTGGTAGATCCCATGGTATTCTGGCTCATGGGTGTATTGTAGAAAAGCGGCCAACATACGGAGCTCTTGGATGAAATTAGTGGCCTCCCGACAGAAACTGCGAACGTGGGTTAGAATCTACAAAGAAGACAAGGTTTAAAGAGTAAGGGAGAGGAGAAAATGTGAAGTATAGTTTTACGAAATAATTTTTTATAAAGCTAGGCTTCGGGCAGGTCTGTTTGGCTTCCTATAGTCAAGTCGGCTCTGATACCATCTTGTCCCGCCCTAATTTCCAAAGAAAAACAATAAATACAAGATGTTCATCACATGAACTCATACATACATCAAGCATTCGTGGCTCGCAGACCACATTTTTACACAAAGGTTAAAATTAAAGAAACTATGAAAATAACAAACTTGATGAACACCTTCTTTAGGATCGCTTCCTTGACTGGGTCGCTACTCCAGACCTCTGTCTTCATAGAACTCATCGTCTAAAAGATTTAGTCAACGGGTATGAGTACAAAAATACTCAACAAGTCACCGAGAATACAATAGTAATGCAGGGTAATAACTGGTTTAAAGTGCGGAAAAGTACATTTGTATTTTGCAGCATTTAATGTAGTTAGGTTTAATTGTACTGAATAATAAACATGAACAATACAACAACTTCTAACTCGAGGAGTACAGTCAGCCCTCCTCGCTCAACAATCCTTATATACCATTTCATCATGCAACACTCATAAATATAAACTAACTATGAGATGTCACACAACCCACCCTTGACTGTGGGCTCAACTTTTCAAAAATATTTAAACTCTAATCAGAGGTGTACTACTATACCCACAAGGCACGCACTCATTCCCGCACACCAAAGTGTAACGAGATGACCCATACCACTCTAGGTTTCGCTGGCGTGCCAGCACACTGGACCAACGTCGTGCCCCTTTTTCTGCCTCGTCGGTACAAGCCACCCACAGGTGCTACTTGACCCATCTTCAAATGGTGCTTCAAGTTGGAACGCCCCATACCTCCAGTTAGGACTTACCCATTAGACTTGTGGTTAGTACGAAAGTGTATTGCAATTGATCCCGCAAACCGGTCCTTATAGTGCCATGGGTGCGACTAACCAATGCCCTCGCTTGCACTCGGAACCCACCATGCTAACATACTAAACCTAAACTCCATAGACCAAGATAATTCCAGGGATGAGAGAGTAACAACAATCATATAATAGAATCCAAATCTCTATGACTCATTTTTATCCTATAGTAGTTGTGTCGATACATTAGATACTATCTAATAATAATACTATTTTGGTGATAAGGAGTTTTTGGCTCAATAGCATGGCTTGGGTTTGCACTTCAAGGTTGGGGATCTAAATAAATATAACGTAAGGCTTTCCTATGGGTTTTAGCGATATTTTAAGAAAAATTGGTTAAATATGCTCAAAAATTAGTTTGGTGACTTTCCTTGTTCGACTGAAGGAGAAGGGTGAGCCCCGGGAAAGTATTCTGGCTCTTCGGCGGCGACGTAATCTTCTCGGTATGCAAATCAAGAAATAACAATCAATCAAAACAATATAAAATCACAACACAAGCCTATAAATTTTGTTGAGTCAAGTTGAAGGGGATAAAATATAAAACCTCTTAAAATAAAATAGAGATTTTTAGAGTTAGTTTAATGGAGTTATGGATTTTTTTGAAAGTATAAAATGATTTCTTAAATTCTATCTTAATCTCCAATTAAACAATGTAAAATGTTGAGTATGAACATGCAAATCTTATTGGATGAATCTGAAGATAACAAAAAATACAAATTTTCTGAAGTTGAAATGGAAACTTTTAGAGTTAATTCCAAGGAGTTATAAATTTTTAAAGTTTGAAATGATTATTCTCAAATTTTATTTAAATTACAATTAAAACAATATAAAAGTTTATTATAAACATATAAATTTTATTGGATGAATGGGAAGAGAATAAAAATATAAACTTTCTGAAATTTGAATGGTGCAATTTGGAGTTGATTTGAAGAAGATATGAATTTTTGAATTTTAAAACAATTTCTGAATTTATTTTAAACCAGAAACAACCTCTGGTCTACGGTGAGCCAGGTTCACCATGAACCAGTGCACTGTGCACGTGAACCAGATGAATCAGAGCTATTGGATCTAGATCGGGCTGCTTTAGCACATGTAGGACGTTTAAGTGAATACCAACAACCGAGATTATATCCTAGCGAAACAGTATCGATGGAGGGCTAAGATGGATGCGGGGGCTTTAAGTGGCGGTGAACGGCCTGGATCACCTGATACCGGTCAACGGTGTCTAACCGTATCTTGGCGCTCCAATCTGGGATCTAATCCTGACCGCTCAAAGTGAATCCAATGGTTAGGATTTAATTCGGCACGGCACGGGGGGTCATCGTCTTCTTCATGTTGTATACCGTTCATCTAAATAAAGTGTGCCTGATACTTTGAAGTATTATTAAGTTCATCATGACTAGCTACTGTCTTGGTTAGGTTTGATCTAGTTATTGTGATGATTTTGATGATACAGATGCGCTATCTGGCATGTATTATTTATTTCTATCAGAGTACAAGCCGATAGGTTATCTTCAATTCAAAGTAATATCTTATCCTCTATAGAGGAACGCTCATCAACTCATATGTACGAGCTGCCTATCTCATCGGTCAATGGCATATGTGTCCTGATTGTGCTGCTTTAGCCATAGGCCTTGCAACCGATCGACGCTATCCACTTACGATTATTCTATCCTCACCACAATCATCAGCTTGGTAGCCGATCGGCTTTGCTAGTAATGATATTTTCTTTGTTTCCTTATCAGTTGTAGGGTCAAACTTATTGGCACGCCTTGAACCCCTTTTCTAAGATTGTAGGACCTGCACTAGAGTTAAGTAGATCTCCTAGGCCACGCGTGTGTCAAAGTGTGACCAAAAAATACACCAACATGCTTTTTGGCATGCTCGGTGGGATGTTTTCAGTAACTCATCCATGGTGAGCGAGATCAATGATGAAAACATCATCCCAGTCACTCTGGATACACTGATTGAAGATCAAAGAGCAGAGGTGCAGAGGCGTGTTGATAATTTCTAGAAGCTGTGCCTACAAACCTATGGAATGACTCAGTCGAGGCGTATCCAGAGGAACCCACTGCTAAGACCAGCTCTGGCCGTAGGAACTATCCAGCTAATACATAGTCCTTAGGCTAGTTTTCAAAAAAAATGTTGATCAGGAAATTCATCATGCTCTGGTTAATCAATTCGGGACATTGGTCAACACCCTCCACAGGTTGATCAAAAGGACCATGGATGGCACTATAGCTCATGAGCCACCTCAAGGCCCAACGTACCTCCCTGATGGTCAAACAAGGTTGCTACAGAATCCACAGCACACTCAGCCGGCACCACAGTCGCAAGGGCCGTTGAGGCTAGAGTAATCGGGTGCCCGTTCGGACATGAAGGAAACAAGACAACCTAGCCA
The DNA here is from genome assembly GCA_019279435.1 of Zizania palustris. Classification (NCBI taxonomy): domain Eukaryota; kingdom Viridiplantae; phylum Streptophyta; class Magnoliopsida; order Poales; family Poaceae; genus Zizania; species Zizania palustris. The sequence continues at coordinate 33,221,833 of JAAALK010000079.1, read as the reverse complement.
CTGGCGCCCGCACAGTGTTCACTGTAGAGCGCGTTGTATGGCCTTGAAAGGGGTGCACCGGTGCCACTTCCGGCATCCGACCCAAGACTACCAAGACAAGAGATGCCTCAGGTGACATACGACATCACAAGGAACATATTGCCGGACCTCGTGCTGCTAAGGGGGGCACCCGATAGTATACCTCTAGGGTATCATCAGACGACATACTATGGAACACTGTCATACGGTGATGAAGGGAAATATAGGCACAATGCTGCCCGGACGGACCAATATCAGCAGGTCCCAATAGTCGATCGACATCCTACGCCAGAACAATAAGAAGATGACTAGGTGAATCGGATAACGAAGGTGATTCAAGACCAATTTGGGTTGAAGCCCAAAGAATAGACGTACATGTATCAGGGACCGTACCCAGAATGGTTTGATCGAATACCACTACCAACCCGATACAAGGTACCCGACTTCACCAAGTTCTCAGGACAAGACTCGATCTCCATGATCGAGCATGTCAGCCATTTCCTCGTCTAGTGTGGGGAGGCATCAGCCGATGAAGCACCGAGGGTCCGATTCTTTGCGACCTCATGTCACGCCCCGATTTAATAAATAAGGACCTTTATTGAAATTCCATAGAAAATCAATAAAAACAAGACGTTCATCATGCGACCACGAATAATACGAGCAATCATTCATGGTTCGTAGACCGTATTAATACAAAAGTGAATAAAGATGAAGAGAAACTAATAAAACAAAGGGTCCTAGATGAACGCCTCCTTCCAGTCTCGCCTTGACTAGGTCGCTACTCCAGACCTTCATCCTCCTCGTAGTAGACGAGCTCTGGTGGTGTAAGTCAATGGGGGTGAGTACAAACGTGCTCAGCAAGCCACCGAATGCAAATATAATGCAGAGTAATAACAAGGGAGATAATGGCTAATTTTGCGGAAGAGCATAATTTGTAAAGCAATTAAATGTGATCAATTTATTAGTTCTGAAATGTAAACATGTGTATGCATCATCATCTTCTAACTCAAGGGGTACAGTGAGCTCACCCTCGCTCAACAGTCCTTACATGCCATGAATAACTCAACCATTCAAAAAATTGTAAACTAACTGCGAGTAGTCACACAACCCGCCCTTGACCGTGGGCTCGACTTTTCGAAAAGATTAAATACTCTGATCAGAGGTGTACCACTATACCCACAAGGCACGCACTCATCACACACACCAAAGTGTAACAAGATGACCCATACCACGGGAACTCGTGCCAAAACCTGCCATATGGTCCTCCTCGACCCGACAACACCCTCTTATGGGTTTCATATGGTGCTCCGACGCGTCGAGCCACACCATACCCCCCCTTGAGCCACGACGGTACAAGTCACTCGCAGGTTGCCCCTTGCCCCCTCCACTATGGTGCATCGAGTCAGATTGTTCCATACTTTCAGTTAGGACTTACCCATTAGACTTGTGGTTAGTACGGAAGTGCTTTGCAACAGATCCCGTAGACCGGTCCTTATAGTGCCCCGGGTGCGACCAACCAATGCCCTAGCTTGCACCCGGAACCCACCATACTTATAACATAGCCAACTCCAACAGAGTCCAGAGACAAGAATAACAGGGTAATTCATATAGTAGAATTTATCTATCTACGACTCATTCTTTTTATCCTATAGAAGCTGTGCCGGTACACTGGGCACTAGCCAATATTCTTATAGTAGAGTGACAAGGAGTTAAGACTCAATAAGCATGGCTTGGGTTTTCACACAAGGACGTGGATCTAATAAATATAAGTGTAGGGCTTGATATTTGACTAATGCAATATTATCCTATGAGTTATAGCAATAATTTATTAAAACATGGGCTCAATGATGATCAAAATGGGGGTTGTGACTTGCCTTGATCAGCAAAGGGTGAAGGTGGAATCTCGGGATAGAACTCCGGCTCCTCGACGAACTCGTAGTCTTCTCGATACGGAAAAATAAACATAGCATTCAATAAACAGATAAAACATCACAAAATAATAAACATACAAGTGTTGGGGGTTTTAATATGTGAAATACAGCTTTAGGTCTCTGGAGTTATGTGAAAAGCATTTCCCAATTTATTTTATGAATTAATAATTTTATCCCTAAGGGGTTTTATTTATTTAATTAAAAAGAATATTTTGGGCAATAGTGACATACTGTTTTTATGGCATTAATGTGTAGAGAATAAAATGTTGGTTTTAACAAAATTTGAATGGTGAAATTTGGAGTTAAAATGAGTAAGTTATGAATTTTGGAAGTTTAAACATTTTTCTGGAATTTTATTTAAACTAAAAATGGGATTTAGTCCACGGTTAGCCAGGCCCACAGTGGACTGCGCTACTATGCGCGTTGACTGGATCGATCCAGAACCGTCGGATCTGGATCCAGCGGCCAGGCGCGAGACGGGATTGGGTAAATGAAAACAGACGGCCACGATTAAATCGTATCGAACCGGTACGCGTGGACGCACGAGATCGAGTGGGCGGTTTAAGTGGCGATCGACGGCCGAGATGTGTGCTCCGATCATGATCATGCGGCCAGGATTCAATCCGGCACGGCACGCACGTAAGGGGGTACAGTACCCTTCGTCTCCGGCGACGGCGGAGCTCGGGTGCGGCGGCGATGGTGACGGCGAGGGCCTAGGGGCCTATATCTTGGCGGAAATGGAAATTGGGGAGGATGGCGGTCATGACCGTACCTTTGACAGTGATGATGGGCGATGGACAGCGACCGGCGGCGAGGGTAGATGGGGAGGACTTCTCGGGTGCTTGATGGCGACGGCGATCCGGCGGCGTACGCAGCCAATGGAGGTGATGCCGAGGTGGGGCGGGCTCCGGCGGTCACGACTGTGGTGGTGGCATGGCCGGAGGAGGTCCGAGGCGGCGGCGAGTGGTGGCCGGAGATGAAGTAGGAGCGAAATCCCAAAAGGAGGCAAAGGAGCTCTGGTGTGCTTCGGCTAGGGCTTAGGCGGTGTGGGCAGTGTGCAGCGACTGGTAGGGTTTAAATAGGGGGCTTTCTGGCGTCTAAACGGAAGGGAACCGAGGGGTTCCCGTGAACTCCGGCGAGGGCTTCCAAGCTTCGGCCATGCTTCCTTAAGCGTGAAACTGCATCGGCCAAAGATGGAAGGAGGGCGCCGGTGCTCGGGGAAGGCGATCCGAGGTGGATCCGAGTGAATCGTGGCGGCCGGCGGCGAGAAAGGAAGATGGGGGTCGCCGGCATGGAAGGGGGGATCCCCTTCCATTGGAGACGAAGCATTCGACAGGTGGCCCCCACCTTTCGGCGAGCGAACGGAAATGGAAGGGCCGACAGGCGGGCCCTGGTGACCAGGGAGACAGAGGCGGGCGCGTGGGGCTGACGTGTGGGGCCGAGGCGGGGCACTGGCGGGAGAGAGAGGAGGGAAACAGCGCCGACACCTGGGTCCCACTTGTCAGAGGCTCACAGCTGGGTTGGGCTAGGCTGGAGGCGAATTGAGGGTTGAGGCCCATTAAGAATTTAAATGCTTTTCTGATTTAAAATAATTCCAGTAATTCATTTATTTGATTAAGGGTTGCATCACTATTGATAAAAATTTGTAAAAATTTCTAATATTATTTCTTGGTTTCTAGTTTCTATGGTAAATTTTTCAAGTCCAAATTCTGAATCTATCTCCCTGTTTGGCTTTAATAAGGTTCTTTTAGGATTTTTCTTAAATTAATAATTCCAGAAATTCTTTGAATAATATATTTCTTTTATTTTATCCACTTTTAAATCTTGGGATGTTACAATCCTATCCCCCTTACAGAGAATCTTGTCCTCGAGATTCGGATCAATCTTCGAATAGCTCGGGATGTTGTGCTTTGAGTTCTTCCTCTTTTCCCATGTAGCTTCCTCTACGGGATGATTACTCCACTAAACCTTACAGAAACGGATGACTCGCTTCTGGTGGTCCTTTCCTTGACTTCCAAGATAGGTCAAATCTTCTTGAACGTCCAACTGTTGAAGGTCTACTTGCTCTATCGGGACTCGAAGACACTTCTTTAGTTGAGATACATGAAACATGTCATGTACCCCAGTCAATGAGGGTGGTAGCTCCAACTAATAAGCGACTTCACCTTAGTGTCGAATAATGGGAAAAGGTCCAACATATCAAGGTGCCAACTTTCCTCTCTTGTTAAACCGTTGAGTGCCACGGAGAGGTGTGCCTCGGAGGTAAACGTGGTCTCCTTCTTCAAAAGCCAGATCTCGACGACGATTGTCCGCATAGCTCTTCTATCGAGATTAGGCTGTCTTGAGTCGGTCTCTGATAAATCCGTACCTTCTCTTCAGCTTCTCGAAGAATATCTGTTCCAAACACTTGGGATTCGCCGGTTTGATCCCAAAGTAGAGGCGTCCTGCGCTTTCGTCCATATAGGGCTTCAAACGGGGACATCTGAAGGCTGGCTTGATAACTGTTGTTGTACGAAAACTTGGCGTACGGTAAACTCTTGTCCCAAGTTCCTCTAAAATCCAAGACACATGCCCGTAGCATATCCTCTAATATCTGATTCACCCTTTCAGTCTGTCCATCTGTCTGAGGATGGTAAGCGGTGCTGAAGTTTAGTCTCGTTCCCATTTCCTCCTGAAGGTTTTTCCAGAATCGAGACATAAACTGACTCCCTCTGTCGGATACTATCTTCTTGGGCACTCCATGAAGGCACACGATGCGGGCATATACAACTCTGCTAGCTTAGACACACTGAAGGTCGTCTTGATGGCTATGAAGTGAGCTACTTTGGTTAGCCGTTCAATGTTTACCCATATGGAATCATATCCAAGTTGGGTCTTTAGGAGTCCAGTGATGAAATCCATACCGATCTCCTCCCATTTCCATTTAGGCACTTTAAGTGGCTGTAAGAGTCCTGCAGGTCTCTGATGTTCTGCTTTTACTCGTCGACAGGTTTACCATTCTGCGACAAACTGAGCAATCTCTTTCTTCATGCTAACCCACCAATAACATTCTTTCAGGTCCTGGTACATCTTGGTACTCCCGGGATGGATGGAGTACAGAGTATCATGGGCCTCCCTTAGAATAAGGGTTTTTATCTCTGGCTTATCCGGCACGCAGATCCTGGTTCCAAACCATATGGTGCCATTCTCATCCTCTCAGAATCCTGGGGCCTTGCCCTATCTCATGTTCTTCTTAATGGCGGCTATATCCGGATCTTCTAACTGAGCTTCTCGGATTTGCTCGAACAGGATTGGTTGGGTCTCAAGAGTGGCTAAATATGCTCCTATGGTTAACCCGAGATTTAACTTTTCCATCTCCTTATATAACAAAGGCGTGTGATCTTGAATCACGATGGCGGTGCAGTATCCTTTTCGACTTAGTGCATCAGCTACCACATTTGCTTTGCCAGGATGGTAATGAATACCTAAGTCATAATCCTTTATTAATTCCAGCCATCGCCTTTGCCTCAGGTTGAGATCCGGCTACGTGAAGATATACTTCAAACTCTTGTGATCAGTAAAGACTTCGCAGCGGTTTCCGACCAAATAGTGCCTCTATATCTTTAGAGCATGCACAACAGCGGCCAATTCCAAGTCATGTGTCGGATAGTTTAGCTCATGAGGTCTCAACTGACGAGAGGCGTATGATACAACCTTTCCGTCTGGATGATAACACATCCCAATCCCTGGCGAGATGTGTCGCAATAGACATGGAAGTCCTTCCTGATATCCGGTAGGGTTAATATGGGTGCTGACACCAACCGGGTCTTGAGGGTGCAGAAACTTTCCTCACATTCGGGAGTCCATTCAAACTTCTCTCCCTTCTGCAACAACTTAGTCATAGGCTTGGTTATCTTGGAAAAGTTCTCGATAAATCGCCGATAATATCTGGCCAAACCAAGAAAACTTCGTATCTCCGACACGTTGGTAGGTGGCAGCCAATCCGTAATTGCTTCTACGATGGTAGGGTCTACTGCAATACCTTGTGCAGAGATGATATGTCCAAGGAACTTTACTTCCGCCGTCCAAAACTTGCACTTGCTATACTTGGCGTATAACTGATGTTCCCTGAGTTTTCCTAGGGTCAACCGGATGTGAGTCTCGTGCTCCTCTTTGTCCTTGGAATAGATGAGGATGTCGTCTATGAATACCATGATAAATTTGTCCAAATATTCCATGAACACCTTATTCATCATATTCATGAAGAAAGCCGGGGCGTTGGTCAATCCAAAAGACATAACGGTGCACTAATACAATCCATAACGAGAGGTAAAAGCCGTCTTAGGTATGTCCTCCTGTCGAATCCTCAGCTGATGATAACCGGACCGCAGGTCGATCTTGGAGAACACCGTGGCTCCTTTCAGCTGATCAAATAGATCATCGATCCCGGGTAATGGGTACTTGTTTTTGATGGTCACCTCATTCAAGGCTCGATAATCCACACACATACGCTTAGCCTTGTCCTCTTTCTTCTCAACGAAGATGACGGGGTGATGGGGGATTGGTCCCGATCTTCCGCTAGGTAAAGGATAACTTGGATTGGTGGAGAATCTCGACGTTGGCGATCCAAGGCTCCGGTCCGGTGGATCAAAACCTTGCAATCGTTACACCACTGTCTCCGTTGGTTATCAACCACGCAGGATGTGATTGACCTCGCCACGAAGGCTAATTCCTGCAAGCGAACCCAAGAGCACAAGCAAGAACAGGAAGGATACAAGTCGAATGCCAAATCACAGACAAACGATGAAAAGGTGAGGTTTCACAAACGCCGATGCAGCAGCCAATCGGTCCGGTGCAAGGGGCGGGATCTAAACAGACAAGTGTAGATGCAAACAAAGCAAAACCTCACCCTAAAGGCGGCTGGCGTGAGTATATAAAGGGTGGGCAGCCTGTAGAAGGCATACAAACTTGGGTTGTGGGCTAGAAGACGTACAGACTCGGACTATGGGCCAACACGGCCCAATTCTGTCACACAGGACTGTTTTAAACACACAGGACGGATCGAGACTCCAAATGAGACGAAACCAACGGAAAAAGATCCATCTTATCCTTAGCTTTCCAAAAAGTCCAAGAACGCGCCAATCGGACTTCGTATGAGGAAGTTATGCCCATTTTTGTGCATGGTGGTCGATGTAGTCCGAACCAGCGAATTCTTGACTTCAAATCATCCGTGCGACTCCGTCTTCAACTCCAACTCTTCTATTCCATCTCCCATGTTCCTAAGCAACAACATATCACTAGTATTCAGTAGCATCCCGTCCAAATAAATATTAACATAGTTGCTAAGGAAAGAATTAACCTCATGGTTCAAGCGACGGGCACGGGCGCGTGTGATTGGTCCTTGTAATTGAATTGTAGGTGGAGGCTCCATGTGTGTATCATGTGAAGTGATGTCCTCATCATCCTCCCCCTCTTGAATTGGAGTCGTCCTCGACTCAAGCTCATCGTCATCTCCCAAATAGGGCTTTAAATCTGAAATGTTAAATGTGGGACTAACCCCAAAAGCTGCAGGCAACTCAAGTTTATAGGCATTATCATTTATCTTCTCAAGCACACGGAAAGGACCATCAGCACGGGGCATTAATTTAGACTTTCTCAAATCAGGAAAACGATCCTTGCGCAAGTGCAACCAAACAAGATCACCCGGTTCAAATGTTATCTCTTTTCTACCCTTACTACCATAAGCACGATATTTCTCATTCATTTTCTCTATGTTTGCTTTAGTAGTTTCATGCATTTTAAGCAATAATTCAGCACGTGTAGTAGCATCAAAATTTAATTTTTTAGATGGTGGCAATGGTAGCAAATCAATAGGAGCACGCGGATTAAATCCATAGACCACTTGAAACAGACTTACCTTAGTAGTGGAGTGTACTGACCTATTATATGCAAACTCAATATGAGGTAGACACTCTTCCCAAAGCTTCAAGTTGGTCTTCAAAACAGCCCTCAACATGGTGGACAATGTGCGGTTGACGACCTCCGTTTGCCCATCCATTTGGGGGTGACAGGTAGTAGAAAACAGCAGCTTCGTCCCCAACTTATGCCACAACGTCCTCCAAAAATGACTTAAAAATTTAGCATCACGATCTGAAACGATGGTATTGGGAACTCCATGCAAGCGTACGACCTCTCTGAAAAACAAATCAACAACATTTGTAGCATCGTCGCTCTTGTGAAAAGGTATAAAATGCGCCATTTTAGAGAACCAATCCACCACCACAAAAATACTATCTCTCCCCCTCCTAGTTCTTGGTAATCCTAACACAAAATCCATAGAAATATCCTCCCAAGGTACACTAGGAACGGGCAGAGGCATATAAAGACCATGTGGGTTTAGACGGGACTTAGCTTTATTGCAAGGAGTGCATCGTGCCACATAGCGCTCGACATCTCATCTCATCATAGGCCAATAAAAGTGTGTGGACAGCACATCTTCAGTTTTCTTTGATCCAAAATGACCCATCAAACCACCACCATGTGCTTCCTGCAATAACAACAAGCGAAGAGAGCTAGCCGGCACACATAACTTGTTAGCACGAAAAAGATATCCATTATTCAGCACATATTTGTTCCAAGCACGGGTATCTGTACAATTCACAAAAGCATCTTTGAAGTCCAAATCAGTAGCATACATGTCCTTCAATGTTTCTAAACCAAAGATCTTATAATCAAGTTGAGAAAGCAATGTATAACGTCTAGATAAAGCATCGTCAATCACATTATCTTTCCCTTTCTTATGCTTAATGATATATGGAAAAGTCTCAATAAATTCTACCCATTTAGCATGTCGTTTATTCAGATTTTCTTGACTACGTATATGCTTCAATGCTTCATGATCCGAATGAATAATAAACTCCTTTGGCAAAAGGTAATGTTGCCAAGTTTCAAGCACACGCACTAAGGCATATAATTCCTTATCATAGGTAGAATAATTCAACTGTGGACCATGTAATTTCTCACTAAAATAGGCCACGGGTTTACCTCCTTGTAGCAGCACACCTCCTAATCCAAAACCACTAGCATCACATTCTAACTCAAAAGGCTTACTGAAGTCGGGTAGCTGAAGTAGAGGTGCATGTGTAAGGCGATCCTTGAGTGTGGTAAAAGCTTGTTCTTGTGCTGGTTCCCACGTAAAAGTAACTCCCTTCTTGGTCAACTCATGTAAAGGACCGGCTATGGTGCTGAAATCTTTCACAAAACACCGGTAGAAACCTGCAAGACCAAGAAAACTACGTACCTGTGTGATAGTTTGGGGTTGCGGTCAGCTGTTGATTGCTTCTACCTTCGCCGCGTCAACCTCAATACCCTGTGAAGTGACAACATATCCAAGAAACACAACTCGATCCGTGCAAAACGTGCACTTCTCAAGGTTACCAAACATTCTAGCCTCACGGAGGACAGAAAAAACAGCACGTAGGTGTTCAACATGTTCAGTGAGAGACTTGCTATAAACCAAGATATCATCAAAGTATACAACCACAAAGAGTCCTATAAAGTGCCATAGGACTTCATTCATCAAGCACATGAAGGTACTAGGTGCATTAGTAAGTCCAAAAGGCATGACAAGCCACTCATATAATCCAAACTTTGTTTTAAAAGCAGTTTTCCATTCATCACCTAGTTTCATGCGAATTTGGTGGTAGCCACTACGGAGATCGATCTTAGTAAAGATAATGGCACCACTAAGCTCATCAAGCATGTCATCCAATCTAGGAATAGGGTGTCGATATCGAATGGTGATATTATTAATAGCACGACAATCAACACACATGCGCCAACTACCATCTTTCTTAGGCACCAAAAGAACGGGTACTGCACAAGGACTAAGGCTTTCACGGATGTACCCATGATCAAGAAGGTCCTGTACTTGGCGCTCAATTTCTTTTGTCTCCTCTGGATTGGTATGGTACGCTGCACGATTAGGAAGAGACGCTCCCGGGATCAAATCAATTTGGTGCTCGATGCCGTGTATCGGTGGCAGCCCGAGTGGTATCTCAGCAGGAAAAACATTGTTAAACTCCTGCAAAAGGTCAGTGACTGCAACAGGAACAGAGCTAGGAATGTTTGCAAGTGAAAACAGCACGTTCGTGCAAATCAAGCCATATATCATGGGAGTATCATCACAAATTTCAGCAAGGTCAGTTTTAGTTGCAAGCATGACACTTCCTTTCAGATTAATAACTTGTGATGAGGAAGGAGACGCAAATTTATCTTTCTGTTGCCTCGAAAGTGTTTTAGCTACTTGCTGATTTTCAGAAGGTTGTTTGCTCTTTTGTGCGTCCCTAGCTTGTTTTTCTTGTTCAAATTTCACAATTTCAGCAGGAGTCATAGGAAACAATGTAACTTTCTTTCCTTTATACATAAATGTGTACTTATTGCTCCTACCATGGTGTGTAGCATCAGTATCATACTCCCAAGGTCTACCAAGTAACAGAGAACATGCTTGCATTGGTACTACATCAAAATCAGCAGCTCCGAAGTATGTACCAATGGAAAATTTGATGTGAGCAGTTTGTGTTACCTTGACCTTACCGCTATTGTTGAACCATTGCACATGGTAAGGGTGTGGATGCACACGTGTGGGAAGTTGAAGTTTCGTTACCATGTCGTGGCTCACCAAATTGTTGCAACTACCGCTGTCGATGATGACACGTACACGACAGACATTGACGAGGAAGAAGGTCTGAAACAGATTATTCCGTTGTGCCCGATCGTCCTGCTCCATGTGAGTGCTCAAGACACGTTGTACAATAAGTGCTTCATGGTCGGCCAAGGCATCCGGTGCAAAAACAGCGTCATCGTCGGATGTATCGTCATCTCCTGCAATGTTAGCAGTAAGTGCATATTCATCTTCAACACACTAGCACTTACGTAGCCACCGTCTTCCGTAGCAATATAAGCCCGCTGACTAGGGCAGTCCTTCATAACGTGGCCAAATCTTTTGCATATGTGACACTGGATCGCTGCAGAACGTGCAGTAGAGGCCGCCGAGGAGGTGGGCTTGGCTAGCGCCTTGGATGCTGCAGCCTTGGAGCTCTCAGCCTGGGCTGTAGATGTAGAAGGTGCTGATGTAGCCATCGGCCGAGAAGGTGGTGGTGGTGGTCGTTGCTGCTGTCCACTTGAGCGTGAAGTAGCACCACCAATGTTGGTCCTCATGTTGCGTTGTGGTTGTTGGCGACCCTGCAATTCTTTTTCTGCAAGCATAGCAAGGTGGAAAAGATGAGTGATAGTATTGTATTCTTTATAATCAATGATATCCTGAATTTCACGTCTTAAACCACCATAAAAACGGGCCATTTTATCTTCATTGTCCTCCTCAATTTCAGCACGCATGCAACCTATTTGCAACTCCTGATAATACTCCTCTACCAATTTATTTCCTTGGTTTAGGCGCTGCAATTTTTTTCTCAAATCACGTTTATATGAAGGAGGAACCCATCTACCACGCATTTGCCGTTTTAACATATCCATATTTTGTGGTTCATTGCCAACCTGAACTATTTCAGTCCACCAAAGAAGAGCATATCCAGTGAAGTCACTAGTAGCTAAGCGCACGCGGTGGATAGTAGGAACCATGTGAGCATTAAATTTTTGTTTGACTGACATCTTCCAATCTAAATATGCATCTGGATCATAGGTGCCAGCAAAATGAGGTACTGAAAATTTTACCTTAGAGTAGGGATCATTGTTCCTGTGGTTGTCATTGTTACCTCGTGGATGGCGGTTGCGGTGGCCGCCCATACCTTGATGATTGAACTGAAAGCGATGACGTGCAGCCTCGTCAGGGTCAATGGCATTGTTTCCGGCATAGGATAGGTCATCTTCCTCCTCAACATGGTCGTCTTCCTCCTCAACATGGTCGTCGTCGGCTTGTGCAGCAGGCAATCGTGTCTCTAGGGCAGTCATCCGGTCCACTAGGTCAGCCACAGTACGTGCAAGACGTTCGATGGAATGTTGGGTTTGCCGCTGAGACTCTAGTAGAGCACGTCGTGAGACACAGTCATTAAAATCAGATGGAGGGGTACCGCTGTTATCTGCCATGTTAGTGAAAAGACAAAACAACAAAGAATAATCCTTATGTAAAACAGCTAGGTGGGGTGGTGGGTGTGTGGTGGAAGCAATCCGTCAAGCGCCTTACCCACGCTTGCAAGTGTTCTTACCACGCCGCAGTGAGGTCACCGGCCTACAGGTGATGAGCCAAGTGGAGGGGGGTGTGCAATTGCAAGAAATGAACCTGTCCTGACCAAGAGAAAGGTGTAGCTTGGAAGGTAAAGTGAGTAGCAAGGATTAGCAATAGTAATAACAGTTAAACCAAGTTCAACAAGTGTTCCCTAGTACTCGTCAAGCTGCTGACCTTAGTGATCCCAATGTGAAAATTCAAGCAATAGAGGGAAACTATGTGCCCAATTTTTTTTTCTCTGCTGCTGATCAGACAAGGGATCGGACAAGAGATCGGACAAGAGATCAGACAAGCAGAATCCGCCATTGCCGCTGATCGGACAAGGGATCGAACAAGAGATCGGACAAGGGATTGGACAAGCAATAGACAGTACCGCTTCTCCTTTTCTTTTTCTCTTTTTTTTTCTCTATTTTTTTTGAACAAGGATGACAAGAGATGCAACCACAAAATTGGCACCTGCAACTGAGGTGGGATGTGGCTCACAGAAATTCAACAAGTTCGCTGAACGGCGAGCAAAAACTTTGACCAATTTTTTTCTTTATCTTCCTGATTTTTTTGACGATTCTGGTGAGGTCTAACAGGAGAACCTGTTAGGGTACCCCCCAAATTGGGTCAGGAAGACGCTCAAAACATTTCAGATTTTTCTTCCAAACGAGCGAAAAGTTATGCCTATTTTACCGAAGGGGGGTCACAAAGACTCGATGTGGAAAACGAGTAGGGTTGTGGAGGGGGGGTTTTCGGGTGGGGAATTTTTTTGAGACACAAGACCAACTACTACTCAAACGACACAAAGGGATTACTAAACCAGCACCAAGCCTCGACCAAGAACACAAACTCAACAAGGTTAAAAACTGAAATTAAAATCGCAAGGCACAAAGGGGTTCTCGGTGGGGATTTTTTTGTGAGGGTTTTCTGGCCTCTAGGTAAAATAAAAGAAGATCGAGATTACCTAACGGGAAATCTGAGCTCTGATACCAACTGATGGGGGATTGGTCCCGATCTTCCGCTAGGTAAAGGATAACTTGGATTGGTGGAGAATCTCGACGTTGGCGATCCAAGGCTCTGGTCCGGCGGATCAAAACCTTGCAATCGTTACACCACTGTCTCCGTTGGTTATCAACCACGCAGGATGCGATTGACCTCGCCACGAAGGCTAATTCCTGCAAGCGAACCCAAGAGCACAAGCAAGAACAGGAAGGATACAAGTCGAATGCCAAATCACAGACAAACGATGAAAAGGTGAGGTTTCACAAACGCCGATGCAGCAGCCAATCGGTCCGGTGCAAGGGGCGGGATCTAAACAGACAAGTGTAGATGCAAACAAAGCAAAACCTCACCCTAAAGGCGGCTGGCGTGAGTATATAAAGGGTGGGCAGCCTGTAGAAGGCGTACAAACTTGGGCTGTGGGCTAGAAGACGTACAGACTCGGACTATGGGCCAACACGGCCCAATTCTATCACGCAGGACTGTTTTAAACACAAAGGATGGATCGAGACTCCAAATGAGACGAAACCAACGGCAAAAGATCCATCTTATCCTTAGCTTTCCAAAAAGTCCAAGAACGCGCCAATCGGACGTCGTATGAGGAAGTTATGCCCATTTTGGTGCATGGTGGTCGATGTAGTCCGAACCAGCGAATTCTTGACTTCAAATCATCCATGCGACTCCGTCTTCAACTCCAACTCTTCTATTCCATCTCCCATGTTCCTAAGCAACAACATATCACTAGTATTCAGTAGCATCCCGTCCAAATAAATATTAACATAGTTGCTAAGGAAAGAATTAACCTCATGGTTCAAGCGACGGGCACGGGCGCGTGTGATTGGTCCTTGTAATTGAATTGTAGGTGGAGGCTCCATGTGTGTATCATGTGAAGTGATGTCCTCATCACGGGGGCTCCCCACGGGGATGTGCTAGGCCTGATGTATCCCTTTTTCTCAAGATCCTCCAGTTGCTGCTTCATCTCAGCAAGCTCTTTGGCGGCCATCCAGTAGGGTCGCTTGTAAATGGGAGTTGTTCTCGGTACTAGATCAATCCGTAACTCAATGTCCCTTTTGGGTGGCATCCCTGGTAAATCCTCCGGAAATACGTCCGGGTACTCGCAGACAACTGGTATCTCCTCCAATGTAATCTGATGTAGACGAGGTCTTCTGGACTTCTGGCTTGGCATCTGGAATGTGACCACAGTCCCTTCTGCACTGGTCACAGTTACTTGCCTTCGGGCACATCTTATCACACCTTGGTGTTTGTTGTGCCAATCCATTCCTAGAATTAGATCCAAACCTTGGCATTCTATTAGGATGGGGTCGGCCCTGAATATTATGCCTTGGATATCTACCCATACCCTTGGACTATTGGAATGGGCTTGGGTTTGTTTTCCAGGGGTGGCTATTAATACGGGTCTTGATAATTCACATATGTTCAGATTATTCTTCTCCACAAAAGTTGTTGATATAAAGGAGTGCGTAGCACCAGTATCAAATAAAACCACTGCAAGGGCCGAGTGTACTGTGAACTTACCCATGATGATCTTGGGCGCGGCGTGCGCTTCCTCGGCGGAGACTTGGTTGACACGGGCGCGGACGGCAAGGTTGGTCGCGACTCCTTGTGCGCGCTTGGGGTGGGGACACTAGTGGGAATAATGCCCCTCCTGGCGACATTTGAAGCATATCACGAGCTTGCCGTGCTTTTCACGCAGAACCTCTGCTTTCTTGGCAGGGCAGGTGGAGCGGCCGGTGTGGCGGGGGCGGGGCGAAGATGTCCTGCTCCGGTGTTGGCGGCAGGTGGCGTTGGACGATACACGGGGCGCGGATGATATTGGGGCACCGGTGGGGGGGGTGCATAGCGGGGCCTTTGTGCCATTCCTTTGTTCTGGCGGAAGGCGATCATCCTTTTCTTCTTCAGGTCGACCTTGTTCTGCTCGGTCTCCTGAATGATGGCTTTATTCACCAACTTTTGAAAGTTGGCGTAATCTCCGGAGACCAGCTGAAGGGAGAGCTCATCCTTCAGCCGCCGGAGGAACTTTGACTGCCTGGCCGTATCAGTACGGACCTCCTCAGGCGCATACCGGGCCAACCGGTTAAACTCATGCAGATACTCAGTTATGGACCTGCTTCCTTGCTGCAGGTCCCGAAACTCTTGTTGCTTCTGGGCGATAATGCCATGTGTGACGTGGGCTGCGCAAAAGGCGGTAGAGAACTCAACCAAAGTGTGGATGTGTCCCTCGAGCAGAGTCTCGCACAAGTTGTCCCACAATTCCGTGGCAGGACCCTGGAGTTGGTGGGTAGCGAAGGCTACCCTCTCCTGCTCAGTACAAGTCAGGAGGTCCAACTTTTTCCCAATCGTCCTCAACCAATCACCAGCCTCCATGGGATTGGTGGTTCTCCAGAACGTGGGAGGGCAGACTCGAAGAAATTCCGAGAGCTGGGAGGCGGGTGCCGGAGCGGGAGTGGCGGGGCGAGGTATCTCCGGCTGCTGCTGGTGGAGGCAGAAGAACTAAGCCTGCTGCTCTTGCATCTGCTGCTGCTGCTGTTGCATCTGGTTCAATAGTGCAGCTACCAACTAATTTTGGTTGGCCATCATTTCAGCCAACGTGGGGTGGTTGGCGACTGGGGTTTGCCTCTGCCCAGTCGCTCCCCATTGGGGCAAGTTACCGTTGTCCCCTCCATTCTGGGGACCATCGGAGCTTTGAGTGTTAGTCATCCTGAAGTTTCCAAAACAGACAACACTTTTTTAGGGGAAATGCTACTAAGTTTTATTTCAAAATGTATCGTTCTTGCGATTACATTTATGTCTTTTATTTAATCTTCACCCATGCCTTATGTTTGGCATGAGTGACATTACACTCCAAAACAATAAAAGGGAACAATCAATCATAAAAACTACGTCTACGGTAGCTCAGGGGACGACTCGACCATGGGCTCATTGGAGATGGTCGGAGTCGTGGAGCTGGAGGGTCCGGCGGGAGGTGCGCTACGAGAAATCCTCTTAGGCCTCACTGTGGGGATCCGAAGCGATTTCCGCTTGTGGGGTGGAAGGGGGGCGACCTCCTCGAGATCCTTCTTCAACTCCTTTATCTGATGGTGAAGCTGTGTGGTGACGATGTTGCCCTGGTGTAGAAGCTCATTCTGACGCCTCAACTCCACTACCTCAATGGTCAACTGAGGGTTCTACTGGACCTGTCGATGAAGCTCAGCATTCTCGCGGTTCAGATTCTCCGAGGTATGGCGGTAGAAGTCTATGGTGTCGTGCTGGCTATCTGCGTCGAGGACGGCCTTCGTGTGGAGATTT
Organism: Zizania palustris; assembly: GCA_019279435.1. Lineage (NCBI taxonomy): Eukaryota > Viridiplantae > Streptophyta > Magnoliopsida > Poales > Poaceae > Zizania > Zizania palustris. The sequence goes on along the minus strand of JAAALK010000079.1, from coordinate 33,205,372 downwards.
TCCATGGCCTCCAAAAGTCTCATAGTGCGGGCGATGGCGGAGTTGCTCTGAGTGAGAGGACTGATGTAGATGCTGTGGTGACTCCGTGGTGTGCGCATGGGCATGAAGCGGTAGACGGTGTCACGGAGGTGGCAGTCGTAAACCAGTCGAAGCTCGGCGAGGGCCTATAGTGCGGCGCACTGGCTAGCCACCACGAACGAAGGTCCTCCGACTCTATGGGTGTAGAAGGGAGGCTGTGTGGAGGAGGAGCGGATGACGACCGTGACCTCGAAGTAGCTCTCGCTTGCATCGGGAAAGATCCTGTGGAACGCGGGCTCATGGGAGAATCCCAAGAAGTCGTCGAGCACGCGAAGCTCGCGCATGAATCTGGCCTCATCACGAAGAGTCCCGCTCATGGTATGGACCGACATCTACAAAAGAGAGAAATTTTTGTGAAAAACTCTAGAAGATGAGAGGGTAAGTAGTTTTGTAAGAAAATATGGCTAATATAACTCCTAGGGTCAGGTCTGTTTGGCTTCCTACAGTCAAGTCGGCTCTGATACCATCTTGTCACGCCTCGATTTAATAAATCAGGACCTTTATTGAAATTCCATAGAAAATTAATAAAAACAAGACGTTCATCATGCGACCACGAATAATATGAGCAATCATTCACGGTTCGTAGACCGTATTAATACAAAAGTGAATAAAGATGAAGAGAAACTAATAAAACAAAGGGTCCTAGATGAACGCCTCCTTCCAGTCTTGCCTTGACTGGGTCGCTACTCCAGACCTTCATCCTCCTCGTAGTAGATGGGCTCTGGTGGTGTAAGTCAACGGGGGTGAGTACAAACATACTCAGCAAGCCACCGAATGCAAATATAATGCAGAGTAATAACAAGGGAGATAATGGCTAATTTTGCGGAAGAGCATAATTTGTAAAGCAATTAAATGTGATCAATTTATTAGTTCTGAAATGTAAACATGTGTATGCATCATCATCTTCTAACTCGAGGGGTACAGTCAGCCCACCCTCGCTAAACAGTCCTTACATGCCATGAATAACTCAACCATTCAAACATTTGTAAACTAACTGCGAGTAGTCACACAACACGCCCTTGACCGTGGGCTCGGCTTTTCGAAAAGATTAAATACTCTGATCATAGCTGTACCACTATACCCACAAGGCACGCACTCATCACATACACCAAAGTGTAACGAGATGATCCATACCATGGGAACTCGTGCCAAAACCTTCCATATGGTCGTCCTTGACCCGACAGCACCCTCTTATGGGTTTCATATGGTGCCCCGACGCGTCGAGCCACACCATACCCCCCTTGAGCCACATCGGTACAAGTCACCTGCAGGTTGCCCCTTGCCCCCTCCACTATGGTGCATCGAGTCAGATTGTTCCATACTTTCAGTTAGGACTTACCCATTAGACTTGTGGTTAGTACGGAAGTGCTTTGCAACAGATCCCGCAGACCGGTCCTTATAGTGCCCCGGGTGCGACCAACCAATGCCCTAGCTTGCACCCGGAACCCACCATACTTATAACATAGCCAACTCCAACAGAGTCCAGAGACAAGAATAACGGAGAAATTCATATAGTAGAATCTATCTATCTATGACTCATTCTTTTTATCTTATAACAGTTGTGCCGGTACATTGGGCACTATCCAATATTCTTATAGTAGAGTGACAAGGAGTTAAGGCTCAATAAGCATGGCTTGGGTTTGCACACAAGGATGGGGATCTAATAAATATAAGTGTAGGGCTTGATATTTGACTAATGCAATATTATCCTATGAGTTATAGCGATAATTTATTAAAACATGGGCTCAATGATGATCAAAATGGGGGTTGTGACTTGCCTTGATCAGCAAAGGGTGAAGGTGGAACCTCGGGATAGAACTCCGGCTCCTCGACGAACTCGTAGTCTTCTCGATACGGAAAAATAAACATAGCATTCAATAAACAGATAAAACACCACAAAATAATAAACATACAAGTGTTGGGGGTTTTAATATGTGAAATACAGCTTTAGGTCTCTGGAGTTATGTGAAAAGCATTAAAGGTTAGTTTTCAAGGCATTTCCCAATTTATTTTATGAATTAATAATTTTATCCCTAAGGGGTTTTTATTTATTTAATTAATAAGAATATTTTGGGCAATAGTGACATACTGTTTTTATGGCATTAATGTGTAGAGAATAAAATGTTGGTTTTAACAAAATTTGAATGGTGAAATTTGGAGTAAAAATGAGTAAGTTATGAATTTTGGAAGTTTAAACATTTTTTCTGGAATTTTATTTAAACTGAAAATGGGATTTAGTTCACGGTGAGCCAGGCCCACGGTGGACTGCACTACTATACGCGTGGACCGGATCGATCCAGAACCGTCGGATCTGGATCCAGCGGCCGGGCGCAAGGCGGGATCAATTAAATGAAAACGGACGGCCACGATTAAATCGCATCGAACCGGTACGCGTGGACGCACGAGATCGAGTGAGCGGTTTAAGTGGCGATCGACGGCCGAGAGGCCTCGATACCCTTTCGGGTTAGATCGACGGTTTAATCTATGCGCTCCGATCGTGATCGTGCGGCCTGTATTCAATCCGGCATGGCACGCGCGTAAGGGGGTACAATACCCTTCGTCTCCAGCGACGGTGGAGCTCGGGTGCGGTGGCGATGGCAACGGCGAGGGCCTAGGGGCCTAGATCTTGGCGGAAATGGAAAGAGGGGAGGACGGCGATCATGACCGTACCTTCGACAGGGACGATGGGTGATGGACGGCGACCGGCGGCGAGGGTAGACGGGGAGGACTTCTCGGGTGCTTGACGGCGACGGCGATCCGGCGGCGTACACAGCCAATGGAGGTGATGCCGAGGTGGGGCGGGCTCCGGCGGTCACGACGGTGGCAATGGCATGGCCGGAGGAGGTCCGAGGCGACGGCGAGTGGTGGCCAGAGATGAAGCAGGAGCGAAAGCCCAAAAAGAGGCAGAGGAGCTCTGGTGTACTTCGGCTAGGGCTTAGGCGGTGTGGGCAGTGGGCTGCGACTGGTAGGGTTTAAATAGGGGGCTTGCTGGCGTCTAAACGGAAGGGAACCGAGGGGTTCCCATGAACTCCGGCGAGGGCTTCCAAGCTTCGGCCATGCTTCCTTAAGCGCGAAACCGCGTCGGCCAAAAATGGAAGGAGGGCGCCGGTGCTCGGGGAAGGCGATCCGAGGTGGATCCGGGCGAATCGTGGCAGCCAGCGGCGAGAAAGGAAGGTGGGGGTCGCCGGATGGAAGGGGGGGATCCCCTTCCATCGGAGACGAAGCATCCGACAGGTGGCCCCCACCTGTCAGCGGGTGAACGGAAATGGAATGGCCGACAGGCGGGCCCTGGTGACCAGAGAGACAGAGGCGGGCGTGTGGGGCTGAGGCGGGGCGCGGGCGGGAGAGAGAGGAGGGAAGCGGCACTGACACCTGGGTCCCACTTGTCAGAGGCTAACGGCTGGGTTGGGCTGGGCTGGAGGCAAATTGAGGGTTGAGGCCCATTAAGAATTTAAATGCTTTTCTGATTTAAAATAATTCTAGTAATTCATTTATTTGATTAAGGGTTGCGTCACTGTTGATAAAAATTTGTAAAAATTCCTAATATTATGTCTTGGCTTCTAGTTTCTATGGTAAATTTTTCAAGTCCAAATTCTGAATCTATCTCCCTGTTTGGCTTTAATAAGGCTCTTTTAGGATTTTTCTTAAATTAATAATTCCAGAAATTATTTGAATAATATATTTCTTTTATTTTATTCACTTTTAAATCTTGGGATGTTACACCTCACTTCCTGTAGATTCTATCAGAGGATGGGTGGGTTTAGAGAAAATGTTTCAGGAATTTTTCTTCGTCGGCATTCAGGAGATGAAGCTTACCGACTTGATATCAGTAAAGCAGAGGATGGATGAGTCGGTACAAGACTATGTCCAAAGGTTCTGAGACATGTAGAGCAGATGTTATAACCTGAGCCTCAGTGATAGCCATTTGATAGAGTTGGCATTCGAAGAACTTCTAAACCCAATTAAGGAGAGATTTTCATCACATGAGTTCAAGAGCCTCTCACAACTGGTTCAAAAGGTATCAACAAGAAATAGGTTGCATGCCCTTGGTTGAAGTTGGCCGATAAATAAGAGAAGTACGACTTCGAAATCAACAAGGACAACAAGATATTTGACCTATTGCTCAAAGAAAAGCATATTCACTTATCGCCTGGCAACGTGATACCACTTGCTGATGAGGTGGAAAAGAGGAAATACTATAAATGGCATAATTCACCGTCGCACCACACCAATGAAGGCAAGGTATTCAGACAACAGATTCAATTAGTCATGGAGCAAGGTCGAATCAAATTTGACGATGGGAAGAAGCCGATGAACATCGACAGATATCCATTCCTGGTCAACATGGTGCAAGCGTACCTCACTGATAATCGGCATATGAAGAGGAGCAGGCGAGCCGGCAGTAACATCACCTCATTGGATCTCATTGAGAAGTACCAGAGGAGGTCGAAGGAGAGGGAAGACAACAAATACATCTACGGCTTCAAACATTTCAACCCTCATTAGAATTGTGAATTCTCTAGGCTTTGCTGGAATGAGGGGCTACATCTTCCATCAATGGATGACTGCCCGGAGTGTGGCGCCTAAGGAAAAACACAAGACGATCACTGACCACGCAACATCAAGCCAAGAGTGCGTGATCATGAAGCCGTTCGCCGAAGATTGTCACCTCCAAGAGTATCGGTGCTTAAGAGGCTCGATCCTGTCAGTACCGAGGAAATCGGCCAACTGCCCAATGGCAATACCACACCAAGAAATCCGCAATGGTTCTCCTCCGGGATCTTCACGAGGAATCATAAGAGAAGGGTGTTGAGAAACCAAGGGTTGGTTTCGGAGTATGTGATGAGTGATTGATAGATATTATCCTCTGATTCGAAGGGGTCCCTCCGAAGGGGTTCAGAGGTTGTTTCACCGAAGGGTTCGGTGGGTCTGTTTGCTGCAACTGTTGCAGCAGAGTGTGCCTATCGGAGGGGTCTGCTAGTACATGATGACTGGGTCATACCGAAGGTCTCGATACTTTGGGTGGTACACCGGAGTGTGTGCCGAAGGTTGTCTAACCAGAGAGGTCTCCGGGGTACTAGATAGACTTGTTTGTTTGTATGTGGTGCGCGGGTGACTTCGGAGGCGACGGACGGTTCATAGCAAGTGAACCTGGGTCAAGCGGGAGGCTTGATGCCAGGTGAGCGGGGAGCTCGATCACGAAGGCTGCGAAGGGGTCGAGATCGGTCCTCGGGTCAAGGTGCGCCAGGCGAAGGCAGAGAGTGCAGAGTGTGGCTCCGGCTGAAGGTACTCTGAGATGAAGTCCTCGGAGGTGAGGCACTTCGAAGGGTACTCTGAATGGAATGACTTCGGAGTATGGTGGACAAAGTCCTCAGCAATGAGGCAAGGTGTTCGAAGTGTGCTCCGAAGGGAAGCACTCGAAGGTTTACCCGACAAAGGTCTCAGAAGTCGAGGTGCATCGAAGGCATGGTCCAGGTGAGGTTCGTCGAGGAGTGTGCTCGGGGAGAGACACTGCGACGAAGTACTCATGGAATGCTTCATGCGGAGGCCTTGGACGAGGGAGGGACTTCGAAGGGTGGTACTCCGAAGGTGGGGCTTCAGAGTGTGGTTGTGTAGCCTTTGGAGAGGCACGAAGGCCCAAGGGCTTTGACGGCTCCGGCTCAAAACCATCACTCTATCGAAGGCTGACTTCGGTGAAGCAAAAGCCATCAGGCTCAAGGCTTCTCACCGAAGTTACCGCACCCCTCACGTGCGAAGGTGGGCTTCAGAAGACTCCAAAACTGCAAAGGCTGACCGTGTCTGCTCTACAAAATCTGATGACATCTCCTCTGCGAAGTTGACAAAAGAAGCCTCCAAATAAAGTAGACTACCAGCTGTACCCCCCTATTCTGATGAGACAAAAATAGTGTAAACCCTAGGGGTAAAGTAGTCTATTCACAGGGATGAATAGTGCCTATAAATAGTGGAGGCTAGCTAGGTCACAGTAACACTTTGAGCAGCAATTGTAGAACTCCTGTGCTAGCCGCCATTTCTCTCTGTATTCAGTCTATGAGTTCCTTTTGTGTTCCCTGTTCAAGCAATGAAACTTTGATTCTATTTTCATTTATTGTCTGAACTTGTATGCCTAATTTGCACTGCATGTTTTGATTTCTCTGTGCACCATCTTCTTTTGGGTTGAGTTTGTGCACTGGATCTCTTCTGGAGAAGTGTGTGAGAGGTCTGTTCATGTGAAGTGTGTGTTTTTCAGTGTCTGTTCACTCTGTGTAAACTGGAGGCTAGACCTCTCTGATTACTAGTGAAGCACTGTCCTTGGTTTGAATTGAAGCCCATTTTCTTCCCTTGTCGAAGTCCTCGGCGAAGTGTGTTCTGTGTGCATTTAGACCTTCGAAGTATGAAGCCTAGTACCAGCTTTGCTAAGTCAGTGCAGGCTCCGCACACAGGATGCTTCGAGCAGGCTTCGCACTTCACCCTTCGCAAGAGTGGACTACCCTCCGAGGACTTCGACCTAATACTTAGTGACAGCAACTGGTGCTGGGCTTCGTACTGCGAAGGTCAAAACGCGCACTAACAGACTACGCTAGGAGCTCCGACATGAGAAGCTAAACGGGCTTCGATCAGGGCTTCGCTAGTAAGCAGCGAGGTATAGCCTCCTGTTACACAGAGCGAACGCGCACTGAAAAACACACTTCGCACACAACACACTTCGTCAACACAGGCTTCGATGCACTGTCACAAGTCACTCAAGGTGACACACAAATGGACGAAGTATGCAGCGGGGTATGCAAAACAAGCTCAAGAAAAAAGCACACAGAGTCAGGGCTTCGCCGCTTTAACAAGGAACACAAAAATGAACTCACTGGATGTATTCAAAGTATGAGGAGGCTAGTACAGGAGCTCAACAGTAAATGCTCAAAGTGTTAAATGTTACCTACCCAGCCCCCATATTTATAGCCCACAGTTCACCCAAGTGAAATGACTACTTTACCCCTAGGGTTTACACCAGTTTTGTCTCTACAGAACAGAGGGGTACAAAAGGTAGTCAACTTTATTCTGGAGGCTTGTCTGTCAGCTTTGCAGAGGGGACAACGTCAGCTTTTTGCAGAGCAGACAGTGTCAGCCTTTGCAGTCTTTGACCTTCCTGAAGCCCCCCTTCGCACGCGAGGGGTGCGGTAGCTTCGGTGAGAAGCCTTGAGCCTGACGGCCTTCGTTTCATCGAAGTCAGCCTCCGATACAATGACGGTTTTGAGCCGAAGACGTCAAAGCCCTTGGGCCTTCGCACCACCACCTCTGGAGTGGACCACCATGGCTTCGCAGCTACTCCCAGCTCGAACTCCGTCAGTCTGTGTACCGAAGCCATGCATGGCCGAAGCACCACAAGTCAACCTCGCTCCGGAGCTAGCCTCGCTCCGAAGCCATCCTCACTCCGAAGCCCCACCTTCGGAGTACCACCCTTCGAAGTCCCTCCTTCGTCCAAGGCCTCCGCACGAAGCATTCCATGAGCACTCCGTCTCAGTGTCTCTTCCCAAGCACACTCCTCGATGAGCCTCACCCGGACCATGCCTTCGATGCACCTCGACTTCTGAGACCTTCGTCGGGTACCTTCGAATGTCTCCCTCCGGAGCACACTTCGAACGCCTTGCCTCCGCAGAGGACTTGATCCACCAAACTCCGAAGTCACTCCATTCGGAGTACCTTCGAAGTGCCTCACCTCCGAGGACTTTGTCTCGGAGTACCTTCACCCGGAGCCACGCTCCACACTTACTGTCTTCACCTGGCGCACCTCGACCCGAGGACTGACCCAGACCCCTTCGCAGCCACCGTGATGGAGCTCCCCGCTCCCCTGGCATCAAGCCTCCCGCTTGACCCAGGTTCACCTGCTACGAACCGTCCGTCGCCTCCGCAGTCCACCGCGCACCACAGATAAACAGACAAGTGTATCCAGTACTCCGGAGACCTCTCCGGGTTAGCAACCTTCGGTACACACTCCGGTGTACTGCCCAAAGTACCGAGACCTTCGGTACGAACCCAGTCATCGTGTACCGTCGGACCCCTCCGACAGGCACACTCCGCTACAACAGCTGCAGCAACCAAACCACCGAACCCTTCGGTGAAACCACCTCCGAACACCTTCGGAGGTCCAACCTCCAAACCACCTCTGGAGGTACCCCTTCGAACCAGAGGGTAAAAGCCTGTCAATCACTCATCACAGACACCGAAACCAACCCTTGGTTTCTCAGGAGATGAGCTTTGATGAGGAGGAGGAGTCCCCAAGGAAGGAGGAGAAGAAGGACAACAAGGGACGAGATTTCACCGACCTTTTCTTCATGGCCGACAGCGATCACAGCGGCGATGAGCTTGACTCATCAGAGGTACAATTATCCTATGACCAGCTTTCAATTAAATTAGATGAAATGAATGAAGTAGTTATCGGTTAGGATAGATTACTTGTGCAAGCCACTAGAGATAGAAAAGACCTTAGACTTAGGCTAGAATCTGTTTCTACATATTATGCCATGCTCAAGTCTAGGGTTAATGATGCTGAATGTGAATCTTGCACTGTTGTCATGGGTGAGCTTGCTCAGTTGCGTTCTGTGCATGCTCAAACTCTTTCTGAGCTTGAGACTTCATAGAAGCAACATTTGATGGTTGACGAATGCATGAACTGTTCTTTATTACATGAGAGCATTGATGGTTGACGAATGCATGAACTGTTATTTATTACATGAGAGCATTGATTTACGTGATAAGCATGTTCATGATTTAGAGGCTAGATTGGAGAGGGCCAGTAGTTCTAAGGATGTGCAACCTGTGTGTGACACTTGCATAACCCTTAAGGACTAGCTAGGCACTGTTAGAGAGCGAGCTGAAAACCTTATGACTGAAAATGAATACCTTCTTTCTATGGTTAACAAATGCAGTGAGGGAAATGGTAGAATGTACTTGCTCTTGGCCAAGACCAAGATGTGTGCTGACAGAGCAGGGTTAGCTCTAGGATTGGGTTTTGAGAGGATTCCTTCAGATAGTGAAAACAAAACTGTTTTTACCTCACCCACTACCTTAGAGAAAGAGAGAGCTATGTTGGACACTCCATCAGCCAAAAAGCCTACCCAAACTCCAAAGAAAACCACTCCTCCTGCAAAGAAAATTCCTCCTAAGAAAACCACTCAGTAGAAGCCCAAGGAGCCTGTGAGAGTTGCTCCTATGACCCATGAGAGTGCCCCTAGGAGAATTTTTCATTGTTCCTATTTTCAGCGGGTGGGTCATCTGGTTGGGTTCTGTTTTCGTCGCATCAAGGATGAGCGATGCTCTCAGGCGATGAGTTTCCAGGACATGCATTACCCATCTCGAGGTATGCATGAGTCTGAGTTTTACTCACGTCCAGTTTTCGAGGATCCTCGTACTTCTCAGAGAGGTTTTGCTCCTCGAGGTGTTCACCATGTTCCATATGGTGGTAGACCCCGGGCGAGTAGTTTTGTACCTCGTTAGAGTAGGAGACCTCATCATGCATTTGGATCACAGCATGTAGGTAGACCTCGCACTTTGCATCATTCTGATTATCCTGTGCGTAGATAGTCTATTTTTACTGTGCCTACTACTCGTATCACTTAGTGTTGGATGCCTCGTCATGTATTCACTCACCCCAGCACTAAGCGATCGAGATTTTCTTATGATGTTTAGGCGCCAGACCGAGGCTTGGAGGGCACATGGATCATGGACTCCGATTGTTCGCGCCATATGATCGGAGATGCATCATGGTTCTCCAGCCTCACCACAACTAAGAAAAAGGAACATATCACCTTCGACAACAATCGAAGGAGTAGAGTGAAAGGTAAAGGTGTGATAAGAATCAACTCGAATTTCACTCTCAAAGATGTTGCTTTGGTTGAAAATTTGGGATACAATTTGCTTTCTATATCGCAATTGCTTGATGAGGGCTTCGAAGTGCGATTCCATCACGATACTTCACAAGTACTCAATTCTGATGGCGTTGTCGTTTGTAAGATCTTTAGAGTTGGAATAGTTTATGGAGCTGATTTTTCTGAGTCATCTGGGTCTTCTCATTGCCTTGTTGCACATTCGACTTCCGAGCTTTGGAAGTGGCATATGAGACTAGGGCATATGAGCTTTGAGTTGCTTGCTCGTCTAAGTTCCCTAGGTCTGATCCGAGGATTGCCCAAGCTCAAGTTTGAGAAGAATTTAGTTTGCGCTCCTTATCGACATGGAAATATGATTGCCGCTTCACACTCGCCAGTCACCACTGTGATGACTGAACAACCCGGAGAACTTCTTCACATGGAAACTGTAGGTCCTTCTCGGGTTAGTTCTTTAGGCGACAAGTGGTATGTGTTAGTCATTGTTGACGATTTCTCTCACTACTCTTAGGTCTTCTTTCTTGCCAGCAAGGATGAAGTGTTTTCACACATTCAGGCCTTAGCTTTGAGACTTTTTACTGAACTCCCTGGTGCATTGAAATTCATTCGAAGTGATAATGGCACTGAGTTCAAGAACAGTCTCTTTGTTGACTTTTGCATGGAGCATGGCATAGAACATCAATTCTCTGCTCCGCGGGTTCCTCAACAGAACGATGTTGTTGAGAGAAAGAACCGCACTTTGGTTCAGATGGCTAGGACGATGCTCGATGAGCACAGGACTGCAAGGAAATTTTGGGCTGAGGCCATGAATACTGCTAGTTACATCTCAAATCAAATCTTCTTGCGCTCAATTTTGAACTTGACATCTTATGAGCTGCATTTTGGGAGACAACCCAAAGTTACTCATCTTCGAGTTTTTGGTTGTCGTTGCTTTATCCTAAAACGTGGAAATTTGGATAAATTTGAGTCGCGCTCTTCTGACGGGATCTTTTTGGGTTACACTACACATGGTTATTCTTATCGTGTTTATAATTTGGAGACTAACACTGTCATCGAGTCATATGATGTGACTTTTGATGAATCAACCCCCTCTGTTAGTTCCACTTTTGAACAGGCAAATGAACACGACATGGAGCAGACCATCTTCGAAGAAGAAGATCCTGGAGAGATCGAGGATGAACCCCTACTACCCTCGACATCAACCCCCGAAGCCGAACCCACTTTGACCACTTCGGCACAAGGTCCTGAAGCAACTACCTCGACATCGGTCATCTTGGACCACTCCAACGCACAAGTTGAGGGGAAGACTGTATAGCGCCCTAGGCTCCACATCATGTTCAAAGGATGCACCCTCTCGAGCAGATCATTGGTGAGCTTGATCAAAGGGTAACACATTCTCATGCTCATTTCATTGATTCCACTTTTGTTGCTTCTTTCGAGCCCTTAGATGTTAGTCATGCACTTTCTGATTCTAGTTGGATCAATGCCATGCATGAAGAACTTGAAAATTTTGAGAGAAACCAAGTCTGGACTTTAGTTGATCCTCCACCAAATGTTCATTTCATTGGAACAAAATGGATTTTCAAAAACAAACAAGGGGAGGATGAGACTGTAGTTAGAAACAAGGCTAGACTTGTAGCTCAGGGTTATTCTCAATTAGAAGGGATTGATTTTATGGAAACTTTTGCACCTGTGGCACATCAAGAGGCCATTAGGATTTTGCTTGCCTTTGTGAGATCCCGGGGATTCAAACTCTATCAAATGGATGTCAAAAGTGCATTTCTTAATGGCTTCATAGGCGAAGATGTTTATGTAAAACAACCCCTGGCTTTGAAAACCCCAAATACCCACATAAAGTCCTTAAACTTCATAAGGCCCTTTATGAACTCAAGCAGGCCCCTCGGGCATGGTATGATAGACTTAAGTCTTTTCTGCTTGAGCGGGGGTATTTGATGGGATCTGTTGATAAAACCCTGTTCACTCTCAAGCATGGCAAAGATTTCCTGCTAGTCCAGATTTATGTGGATGATATCATCTTTGGTGGCTCCTCTCATGCTTTGGTTGCCGAGTTTGCAGATGTCATGAGCAGGGAGTTCGAGATGTCCATGATGGGCGAACTCACATTTTTCCTTGGTTTGCAAATCAAGCAAAGCAAACAAGGTACATTAATCCACCAGACGAAGTACACCAAGGACCTGCTCAAGAAGTTCGACATGGCTGATGCGAAGCCCCTTGCCACTCCAATGGCTACATCTGTAGCATTGGATCCTGACGAGGATGGAGAAGCCGTAGATCCGAAGGAGTTCCCGAGCATGATCGGCTCCCTCCTCTAGTTGAATGCTACGAGGCTGGACATACACTTTGCAGTGTGTCTGTGCGCTCATTTTTAGGCTTCACCACGTGCTTCGCACCGCAAAGTGGTAAAGCGCATTCTCAGATATCTCAAGCATACCCTCGAATTTGGCATTTGGTATTCTGCGTCTTCCTCCTTGTGTCTTCGAGTTTATTCCGATGCGGATTTTGCTGGATGTAGGATTGATAGGAAAAGTACCTCCGGTACTTGTCATTTTCTTGGTACTTCACTGGTTTGCTGGTCTTCCCACAAATAGTGTAGTGTTGCACAATCGACGACTGAGGCCGAATATGTTGCTGCAGCTAGCTATTGCTCTCAGATTTTGTGGATGGTTTCCACTTTGCGGGATTTTGGGTTAGATTATAGGAGTATTCCACTTTTCTATGATAACACTAGTGTTATTTGTATTGCAAACAACCCAGTTCAGCATTCCAGAACCAAACACATTGATGTGCGATATAATTTTCTCAGAGATCATAATGAGAAGGGTGATATTGAACTTCAATATGTTGATACCCAACACCAGCTAGCCGATATTTTCACAAAACCCCTCGATGCTTATCGTTTTGCCTACTTGCGTGGGGAACTTGGTGTTTGTCACCCTTACGGCATTTTGTGAGGGGGAGCAGATTTTGATTGTCTTGCATATGCTCATTGCGTGTGAAATTGCATTTACATCTCTTCCACTTATATGCCTGATTTTAATTCATGTAATCATGTCAGCTCAGCTCTATTTAATATGTCTAAAACATTTTGTGCATGATTTTTCTTTCTAAAATCAAATCATGCTCACTGCTTAGTTTTGAATCTAGCATGTTTAGGCACGACTGCTTTAGCTATCTTTTATCTGCTTGATAGCACGACATCTTTTCTCTGGATGCTAAACATTGCAACTTGAAAAATTGTATTCATGGATATTCATCAAGTGCTAAACAATTTGTTCACTTAATCAAATATTCAAAAATCCATGATTTGCATACTACAAATGAAAAGATCTAGGTGGGTTTGTTTGTCGCACTACTTTATTGTAGACTGCTTACCATTGCACATTGGTCTGAAGTGGAATAATTTAGTGTATGCCAAAATCATTGCCTTAAGCTTCTGATGGTTTTCGTGTCTAGGCTTGGCCTGATTGGAAAGTATAAGGTAGACAAACAAATAACCCCTGGCATCGTGAAAAGAACAAGAAAAATTCATTTGTTCATCAAGTTTGCTTTCAATGCTCCACTTGAACTGGACTTGTCTGTCTAGAGTAGAAATTGACGAGCTTTGTGCAGTCCCGGCTTTTACTTGTCTAGTTACCTTGATTGAGTGGTGATGCTTTTATTTCAAAATGATAAAATCACATGCTGTCATCATGTTTTTAGAGAATGTTAAATTGAGCTGAGCACATGAAAATTGGTATTAAAGTTGGCATATTTTTGCTTTATATGTCTTTGAAATTCTGCCCATTTCGAAGCTATGCATCTTTTAAATGCTCCTTGATGCTTGCATTGCCAAAGGGGGAGATATTTTTGAGTTCTCTTCAGCAAGGGGGTAAAATAAATAAGGGGGAGTTTTTATCTTGCAAAGGGAAGATTTACCGAAGGGGCTTTTACTATTTTGAAAAGGGGGAGGAAAATTATTTTGTCAAGTGACATGATTTGGCTCGTTTCTGAGTTTTTATGGTCACTTGTATGCTAATTTTTTTTCAAATTTTATTGAACTTGAATTTGGTTGTCAATGCACTCATCAAGGGGGAGATTGAGTGATTGATAGATTTTATCCTCTGATTCGAAGGGGTCCCTCCGAAGGGGTTCAGAGGTTGTTTCACCGAAGGGTTTGGTGGGTCTGTTTGCTGCAGTTGTTGCAGCGGAGTGTGCCTATCGGAGGGGTCCGACAGTACACGATGACTGGGTCATACCAAAGGTCTCAGTACTTTGGGTGGTACACCGGAGTGTGTGCCGAAGGTTGTTTAACTGGAGAGGTCTCCGGGGTACTGGATACACTTGTTTGTGTGTATGTGGTGCGCAGGTGACTTCGGAGGCGACAGACGGTTCGTAGCAAGTGAACCTGGGTCAAGCGGGAGGCTTAATGCCAGGCGAGCAGGGAGCTCGGTCATGAAGGCTGCGAAGGGGTCGAGGACGGTCCTCGGGTCAAGGTGCGCCAGACGAAGGCAGAGAGTGCGGAGTGTGGCTCCGGCTGAAGGTACTCTGAGACGAAGTCCTCGGAGGCGAGGCACTTCGAAGGGTATTCCAAATGGAGTGACTTCGGAGTATGGTGGACAAAGTCCTCAGCAATGAGGCAAGGTGTTCGAAGTGTGCTCCGAAGGGAGGCACTCGAAGGTTTACCCGACAAAGGTCTCAAAAGTCGAGGTGCATCGAAGGCATGGTCCGGGTGATGTTCGTTGAGGAGTGTGCTCAGGGATATACACTGCGACAAAGTGCTCATGGAATGCTTCATGCGGAGGTCTTGGACGAGGGAGGGACTTCAAAGGGTGGTACTCCGAAGGTGGGGCTTCGGAGTGTGGCTGTGTAGCCTTCGGAGAGGCACGAAGTCCCAAGGCTTTGACGGCTTCGGCTCAAAACCATCACTGTATCGAAGGCTGATTACTAGCGAAGCAATATCCTTGGGTTGAATCGAAGCCCATTTTCTTCCCTTGTCGAAGTCCTCGGCGAAGTGTGTTCTGTGTGCATTTAGACCTGCGAAGTATGAACCCTAGTACCAGTTGCTAGCGCTGAGTGTTTGGTCGAAGTCCTCAGAGGGAAGTCTGCTCTTGCGAAGGGTGAAGTGCAAAGTCTGCTCGAAGGCACCTAGTGTGCGGAGCCTGCACTGACTTAGTAGAGCTGAATTTTCGGTGTTGTGAGTGGAGCGAAGTCTTCTTGACTTCAAACTTTTTCTCCGTGCGAAGCCTGGTTTCGGAGCTGAGAAATACTTCCGAACCAGAACTTCGAAGGGTGTGTTCGAAGCCTGTTCCGCAGAAGACAGATTTAAAACAGAAGGCTATTTTTAGTCTGAAATTCTAAAATCTCCCATTCACCCCCCTCTGGTCGCCGTTTTTGGTCCAACAGGTGCAACATCTGCGGTAGATAGAATTAAAGACACAACGATGCGACGAGGAAGTTGATCAGCCCTACATGATCAAAAGTCAATGGCGAGTGAAAGACAAGGCTGATCACGAGGATAAGAAGGATGTGGGAGTAAATATGGTTTTCTTTCTCCTTACAGAGTATCGGGCATCCTGCAAATATAACGCGGATCACGCCGATACAATGACTCAATTAGTGTTAGCTCCACAGCCAACAATTTTTTGACAAACCAGAAGACCTTGAGCATCAACACCTAAGACCTCTCTATATCAAAGGATTGGTTAACGGGAAGCCGATTTCCAAGATGATGATAGATGAGGGTGGCTGTTAACTTTATGCCTTATGCCACCTTCTGTAAGCTTGGAAAAATGTCGGAAGATCTCATCAGAACTAACATGGCATTAAGGGACTTCGACAGCAACTCATCAAATATGATTGCAGTGCTAAATGTGGAACTAACAGTTAGGAGCAAGATGATGTCAGCTACCTTCTTCGTCTTAGAAGGAAAGGGTCTTATAGTGTGTTGTTAAGATGTGATTGGATACACGCAAATTGTTGCGTCCCTTCGACAATGCATCAGAACCTCATGCAGTGGGTCAGCGATCAGGTTGAAATAGTTCTAGCTAACAAATCGGTTAACATATCTACGACCGACTTATCAGTATGGGAGACGAAAGGAGTCATCTGTCTATAAGGAAGTGCTTGGGATGACAACCTTCTCAAGGTATCAAATGACGGTATCAACCCGACCAACGAAGAGCTGCCTAAGATCATCTTGTAAAGGCAGTATCAACAATACAAAGGATGGACTTGGTCAAGACCTTGCCACAACCGACGAGCTACGGCAACGCAAAACATCAAACCCAGTGACAGACCGATCCCAACCTTCATAAGCAACCAGATCGCCCGATGATGTAAGAATGGATTGAAGATGACTACGTCGGAGATATGGGAAGAGGCCGAACGAGGAGGGCTTGGAAACATTTTTCGATCATTTGGACGAAACCTAAAAGATCTATAGGCAAAATAGCTAATGCCAATGGTATCGCCTCAAGATGGCCGATGTGAAGGCATAGCCCTTAGACAAAATGCAAGACACAAAAAAGACTCAACATCAAGAATATTTCAGAATATTTCAGATTACAGGACAAGTGTACTACATAAATCCTGGGGTGCGCCCAACGGACCCTTTCGGTTTGAGTCATCCCCCTCTATTGGGGGAAAAATATTTCATCCTCCAGAGGTCAAGGACATTCCTCTATAGATACAAGCAGAAGAAACGAAGTCATAAGCTTCGATCTTGGAAGATCCTAAAACATCAAGGTTTTGCTATATTCGGAGTACTGTACAGCGAAGACCTCCGTTAAGGCTTCGGCGTGATGAATCTTCCCGAAGCCTTTCCACCTGAAGGGGTGTTGCCAGCGAGGATAGAAGATTTATCTTATTTCTGATTAAATTAGTCTTTTACCTTTTTACCCCTATGAAGAATATTAAACAATATCTTCTTAGTCGGTTGTAATTAGAGGGTAAAGGAGTCTTTTCCTTTAATATTCGGTCTATAAATACCCTTCTTCACTCTATAAAGGGTATCGAATACTCAGATATTCAATACACAACATCAAACTACTTTGAGCTATTATCCTATTCGGAGGCTTGAGATAGTCCGCTTTCGCAAACACTTCGTTTGTTACACATACAGTTTCTTAACCCTATTAGCGTAATCTTTTACGCCAACAGTTGGCACCATCCGTGGGGAACCTAGTACGAAAACTTCGTTCTCTACCAATTTCTTTCTAGAGCCATGCCTCCTAAACAGAGCCTAGGCGGTAGTCCCCTTCAGAGGTCTTCTCGGGCCTCTGGAGTGAGATCTTCGAATAATGTTGAGGTCGGAGGACCTTCTATAGTTCCCCCACCTCAGACTCCCGAAATGAATACTCTTTCTCGAACATACGAAGCACCTCTAGGGACTCCGTCGATGCTTCGAACCAACGGAGCCTCTCCTATAGCTCCGACTGTACTCCAAACTGACTTGTTCAGTTCTCAAGACCTAGAAGCTCCTTTTGGATGAAATGAAGACTGCCTTGATGATGTGGCGACCCAGATGGCCAATCTTCAAGACGAAGTGACGAGGTGGAGGCAAGAAGCCACAAACATGCTTCGTCCCGTGAGGAGCCATGCTGAATAGCGTGGGCTTCATGGCTCCAGATGTGATGAGTCATTGTCAACGGTAGTCAAAGAGGACTGAAAAGAGAGAGATAATCTGCTGCATCTGGGCCGCGTGTGACTCAGGTACACGGGCAGCGAGCGACTGTCGGGCAGAGGGGCCGTGAAGTCGGGCTGGCCCAATCCGGGTACATGGGCTAGGAGCAGCAGAGGATCCACTGGACTGTTGACCGGGATTGACTCAGGTACACGGGCGGCGAGTGATTGCCGGGCTGAGGGAGCCGCGGAATCAGGCCGGCCCAATCCGGGTACCCGGTGCGAAGACGGTGGACGCTTTGTCAGTTTCGGCGCAAAACTGACGACCGTTGATTTCGGATCTGACCGTCCTGAGGCGAAGCCGTAGCTGCTACGAAAGCTCCGCATCAGGACAAGTTACCTTTATTTAGGTTTTTACTATTTTGCCTTTAGGCCCACAGTCTGTCAGTCGAGTCTGTAAAAAATCCTAAGGGCATTTCGGTCTTTTCCATTTTTATTTAGCGTCTGTAAAAAACCCCAGGGGTATTTCTGCATTTTACCCATTTATTGGGCTGCCTATAAATAGGCCCCAATCCCTAGGGTTAGGGTTAACACACTTTAATCTAAAAAATCAGTGTTCTTTTTGGCGATTTGTCCCACTGCGCCGCCACTCGTATGGATTGTCTCACCCTCGTGGTTTTGTCAGGATCCACATCTTCAGCACTACGGGAAATCATCTAATCAGGTTTTATCCATATGTTTTCAGTCATCAAACGCCTTGCTATGATTTGACTTCTCAGGTGCTAAGTTTCAGTTTTTTATTCTCTAGCTTCTCATGTTATTGTTTCTTCGAGCGTAGTCTTTATTTCCTTCAGTAAGCTGTCTTCTACATCTGTCATAGCTAGCCAGGCATAGTATTCCAGCCGTAGGAATCATTGTAGGCAGAAGCAGCCGGACTGTTTTTTTTTTCAGCGTTCAGCAGGGCTTTCGAGTGCCTAGAGAAGTCTCATAGCTACGTGGCTAGCTTGCTTAGGATTTATTTGTGTTGCTGCTGGTTGCTATAGTACGTGTCAGGAGTTTCTGTTTGTGCAGTGCTTTGCATGTGATGATTGCCTATGAACAGGGTGTTAGCCTTTTTTTGCCTAGGCTGAGTAGTGCTCAGGTTTTGATTCGTGTAGGGTAAGCAGAGTTCCTGCTGTTCTGAGTATTCTTTGTAGGCCCCCCATTGCATTGAACAGGCTTTGAGTGTTTGTTCTGCAAAGTTCTGATTGCTTCGTCTACGGAGTTCACGAGAGAAGGTTACGAAGTTTGAGGCCTGGTGTTCGTTGTTTATTTTGCCGTAGCGAAGTGTGCTGCGAAGGTGCTTAGAAGGCTTCTGTTTCGAAGGTGTGAGTTCGGAGATCTTTTGCTGGAGTTTTTCGAAGTGTGCAGATACTTCGTGTAGTTCGGTGTTTTTTAGGATTTGTGGACTCCGTTTGCAGAGTGTGTGAACCCCGAAGTTTTTTTTTTTGAGCAGGGTTCGAAGGTTTTGTTGTTTTCAGTGAGCTTCGAAGATGAAGTCCGCTTTCGGTTTTGATCTGTAGGCTTCGAACATAGCTTAACAATCTTCGAATCAGAGTCCATTTTCGAACTGTAATACCGTGCCTCAGTTTGCGTGCACTTGAATTAACTTGCTTGTGTCGTTTTTTTTTATGATGCGTGAACTACTTATGTTTTAAATGATAAATTAATCTGCTTTTAAGGACTGTATTGGTGTCTTTTCAATTAGGACACCGGTCGTTTTTAGGCTAGAATATTTTTAGCATTTGTGATCTGTTTACTTGTATGTGCTAAGTTTGTTGAGGTGCGTTGGGTATTGGGAGCAGGCCATTGATTCGAAAGAATTTTTTAGGCGCCCATTCACCCCCCCTCTGGTCGCTACTTTCGGTCCCACAAGTGGTATCAGAGCCTGGTTAGGGTTTTTCCATACCTTAACCGGTTCTAAACCCCAGTAGTGATCATGACGTCTCCTGGCAAGGTCCCGTCCTTGGAAGCTTATGGCTATAATTATTGGAAGACTCGCATGCGAGCCTATCTCATGAGCCAAAGCTCGGACATCTGGGACATTTGCGTTCACGCTACGTTTGTCATATTGCCAGTTGCTGAGCGTGATTCTCCTGGTATCATCGCCCAGCATGTTAACAATAGCAAAGCGGTGAACATCTTGTTTTCTGGTTTGGGTCCCACTGAGTTTGAGCGTGTGAGCCATCTCTCCACTGCGAGAGAGATCTGGGCTACCCTCCAGGCACACCATGAGGGGACAGCTCAGGTCAAGGCTCGGCTCTATCAGACCTACCGGCGTGAGTACGAGAACTTCACACAAAAGCCGGGTGAATCTGTTGAAGCATTGTTTGGTCGTTTTCAGTCGATCATAAACAAGCTTCGGGACAACAAGGCTGAGGGTGTTCAGTTGGTCTCAGATCATGAACAGGCGCTCAAGGTTCTTCATACCTTGGACCCAAAGATCTGGGAGATCAAGGTATCCTCTATCATTGAGAGCACTTCTTATGATACCTTGACCATTTCTGATTTGTTTAGCAAGCTGAAGGCCACCGAGGTTGATACCCAGTTGAGATCAAATCTCACTGGCTCTGGATCAAAGTCTCTGGCCCTTGCTACACCTTCTGTTGATCCCTCTTCTGTGAGTTGTGTTGGGTTCTCTTTGATGTCTATCACTGAGGATCAGCTTGAGTCGTTGGGAGATGATGATTTGTGTCTTTTTAACAACCGGGTGCGTCGTGTCTATGATAAGAGGATGTTCAAAAGACACGGCACAAAGACCGGATGCTTTGAGTGTGGTGATCCAGGACACTTCATCGCCGACTGCCCCAAGCGCAATGGCCACAAGAAGGGCACCGGTGGTGGCTTCCACGACTCCGGCAAGCACGACAGCTCCTCCTTCAACAAGGGCAAGCCAAAGACCAGATTCTTCAGAAAGGCCCTGAAGGACTACCGGCGAGAGAACAAGAAGCGCGACAAGGCCTTCTTCGCTGAGATGGAGAAAAGCTACTCCAAGCGGTCCACATCTTCTTCCTCTTCATCGAGCTCGAGCGATGAGGAGATCATCATCAGGAAGGGGAAGGACAAGGACGATCCAGCGGGCCTTTGCTTCATGGCCTTCGGGGACAGACCGAAGAGCCGCTCACACCAGCGCCGAAGATCCCGCAAGAGTTTCTGCTCAATGGCTCTTGGGGATAAGAAAGAGAAGAGCTCCTCCGATGACTCCGACGACGACAATGAAAAGGTATCATCTTATGAACGTGAAATCGTTGATTTACTTGAAAGCAATCGTCAGGAGTTAAAATATCGGGAAAAACTGCTTAGAGGGGCTAAGAAGAGGATAGATGAGTTAGAGAGTGAGCTTGCCGTGGCCAACGGCAGAATTGAGAGTCTATCTTCTTCCCCTTGCTTGGGTGATAGCAGTGAGTGCCCAAAGTGTGAGGTGCTTCTGTGTGACCTGTCGACTCTGAAGTCCAGGTACACAGAAAGGGTTGATGAGAGGGACGCTTTGGCCACTGAGCTTGAAAGCGCTCAGCTGGAGCTGAAAGATGCTCAAGCCACCGTCGTCCTACCCTGTGCTGATTGCCCATCACATCTTGCTAGTTTAGCTGAGCTGAAAGCTAAGGGCGATGAGTGTCTGGGTGATTTGGAGAGAATGAGAGCTGAGCTAGCGCAGACTAGGCTAGAGCTTGAGACATTGTCAGTTCCACCCACTGTCTGTGAGAACTGTCTGTCTCTTAGAATGGAGCTGATTAAGCTGAAAGCCGAGAAGTCTGTCCAGATAGATAGCGAGTGTGAGACCTGCTTGTCTCAGGTGGAGGTACTAGCTTCCTTGAGAGAGGAGCTAGCTGATTCGCAAAATGAGAACTTTTACCTCCGTTCTATCCTGAGTTGGATCAGTGCCAGGGAGCCACAGCTCGGCATGATGATCCAGCAGTTCAAGAGGCAAGATGGGTTTGGGGTAGGTTATACCTACACCAAGGCTGACTTTGAGAGTGCCATTAGCCGGGCAGTGGAGTGGAGTAAAATGACTCCTGAGCAGAGATATCCCAAGACCCATTCCACTGAGTCTTCCCAGGCTTGTCAGCCCAAGGATGGAGTGATCCATGAACCACCCAAAGCTCCACCCAAGAAACCCATCTGGGTTCCAAAGCCCAAACTTCTCCACACTTCTCTAGACTCTCTTCCTGGACCCTCTCAACCCAAGAAGCCGACACCAAACACCACTAAGCCCAAGAACCCCAAGCCTCAACCACATTCCAAGAAGCCCACCTATCATTGTGAGTACTGTCAGAGAGACGGGCATCTTGCGGAGTTTTGCTTCAGGAGGAAGCGGGTTGAGAGAGCAGAGCGTGCTCGTGGTGGTCAGGAGCAGTTCTACCAACAGGGTGGTAGACTGAGAGTTCCTCGACGCGGGGAGAGGCTGGAGGCCAGGCCGCGTCGTGTAGGTGGTGGTAGGGGAGACGGCTTTCATGCCCGTGCTCCAGATGGTGGTGCTCGTTCCGGTAGAGCTCCAGGCCGTTTTGGCTACGGACCTGTACCTCGTAGCCGAGGTTTTAGGCAGAACCGAGGACCGCGCTTTGAGCCGCGTTTTGGTCCAAACTTTTCTGATGACTTCTGCTTTCCGTCTTTTGAGCAGATGGCTCGACACTGGTTTAGCTCTTTTGCTAAACCCCGTGCCGGACCATTTGCTCCCACTTACATCCACTGATTATGCAGGATCGGGGACTGGAGGACGTTTGGATCATGGACTCAGGATGCTCTCGCCACATGACGGGACATCGCAGATGGTTCTCCAGTCTCACTCCCCCGAGCTCCAAAGAGTACATCACCTTCGGGAACAGTGGTCAAGGGAAAGTAAGTGGCATTGGCTCAATTCGCATTTCAGACCATTTTTCTTTGAAGAACGTTGCTTTGGTTGGAAACTTGAATTTCAATTTGATTTCTGTTTCGCAACTTCTTGAGGATGGTTTGGAGGTGCGGTTTAAGAAGGGCAATTCTTCTGTGTGTGATTCTAGAGGGTCTTTGATTTGCCAGATCTTACCTTTCGGTAAAGTTTTTCGGATTGACTTCTCTAGTTCTTTTGGCCCTTCTCGCTGTTTGATTGCTGGATCCTCCTCTGAGCTCTGGAAGTGGCATAGGAGGTTAGGCCATTTGAGTTTTGACCTGCTAGTCAGGTTGAGCTCTATGGACCTCATCCGAGGATTGCCCAAGCTTAAGATGGAGAAGGATCTAGTTTGCCATCCCTGTCGTCACGGGAAAATGGTTGCCGCTTCTCACTCACCTGTGACTCAGGTGATGACTTCGTATCCGGGCGAGCTGTTACACATGGACACTGTCGGTCCAGCTCGGGTACGCTCAGTCGGTGGGAAGTGGTACGCACTTGTGATTGTTGACGATTTTTCTCGATTCTCGTGGGTTTTCTTTTTGGAGTCTAAGGATGAAACTTTTCATTTTGTTCATGACCTGATTTTGAAGCTGAAGAATGAGAACAATGGTCGGATGCGAGCAATTCGCTCCGACAACGGCTCTGAGTTCAAGAACTCTCAGTTCGTCAGCTTCTGCAGTGATCAGGGTCTTGATCATCAGTTTTCTGCTCCTTACACTCCCCCACAGAACGGCGTTGTGGAACGAAAGAACCGCACGCTAGTCGAGATGGCCAGGACGATGCTCGATGAGCACAGGACTCCTAGGCGCTTTTGGGCTGAAGCCATGAACACGGCTTGCTATCTGGCCAACCGCATCTTTCTTAGAGCTTACCTAGGTAAGACCTCATACGAGTTGCGGTTTGGCAGACAGCCCAAGGTGAGCCACTTGCGAGCATTTGGCTGCAAGTGCTTTGTGCTCAAGAAGGGAGGGCATTTGGACAAGTTTGAGTCTCGTTGCTGGGATGGTGTTTTTCTTGGTTACGCTTTGCATTCTCGAGGCTTCCGTGTTTGGAACCTCGACTCCCAGCAGCTTGTCGAGACTTGTGAGGTTTCGTTTGATGAGTCCTTGCCTTCTTTGACTCCTTCTTTTGAGCTTTCTGGTGATGGTGAGCTAGGAGAGTCCATCTTCGAGGAAGATGAGGATACTCCAGCTGCTGATGAGGGTGGGCCTTCTGCACCTCTTGCAGAGCCCACACCTTCTGAGACTTCGACTGAGGACGAGGGCGGACCTCTGATCACTTCTTCCACTTCGATCGAGCCCCCTCAGTCGAGTCCAGAGGTGCCAGCTGCTGACTCCGGTGAGGTGACTTCAGATCACCAGGGATCCCGAGCAGTTCAGCGTGATCACCCCTCAGAGCTCATCATCGGTGATGTGTCTTCAAGAACTTTGCGTTCGTCTGTTGACTCTCTTGCTGTGTTTGCTGAATCTGCTTTTGTTGCATCTTTTGAGCCCAGAGACATTTCTCATGCTCTTTCTGACTCGAACTGGATTAATGCCATGCAAGAAGAGCTTGAGAATTTTGTCCGCAATCGGGTTTGGACACTAGTGGAGCCGCCACCAGGATGCAACCCCATAGGCACCAAGTGGGTGTTCAAGAACAAGCAAGGTGAAGATGGGGTTGTGGTGCGCAACAAAGCTCGACTAGTTGCCCAGGGTTTTTGCCAGAAGGAAGGTATTGACTTTGAAGAAACCTTCGCCCCTGTTGCCCGTCTTGAGTCCATTCGCATTCTTTTAGCTTTTGCCGCTTCGAAGGGTTTTAAGCTTTTTCAAATGGACGTCAAGAGTGCTTTTCTGAACGGGTACATAGAGGAGGAGGTTTATGTTAGGCAGCCCCCCGGTTTTGAGAACCCCAAGTTTCCTCGACATGTTTTTAAGTTGCAAAAAGCTTTGTACGGGTTAAAGCAAGCCCCTAGGGCTTGGTATGACCGGTTAAAGCAGTTTTTGTTGGGGAAGGGCTTTGTGATGGGTTCTGTGGATAAGACTCTCTTCTTGCTCAGAGATGCTTCAGATTTTTTAGTCGCTCAGATTTACGTGGACGATATTATTTTTGGCGGTACTACTAATGATCTTGTGTCCAAGTTTTCTGAGCAGATGCACAGCGAGTTTGAGATGAGCCTCATGGGTGAGCTCAAGTACTTTCTAGGGCTCCAGATCAAGCAGACCAAGGACGGCACCTTCATCCACCAAGGTAAGTACACTCGTGACATGTTGAAAAAATTTGACTTTGGTGGTGAGCTGAAGCCGCAGATGACCCCAATGGGTACATCTGGGGGCCTGGACAAGGACGAGAGCGGCGTCAAGGTCAACGAGAGAGAGTTTCGAGGGATGATCGGTTCGCTGCTGTACTTGACGGCAACGAGGCCAGACATACAGTTCGCCGTGGGACTGTGCGCGCGCTTCCAGTCTTCACCACGCGCGTCTCATCGGCAGGCTGTCAAGCGCATCTTCAGGTATCTCACTTATGCGCCTGATCTTGGTCTTTACTATTCAGCATCATCTTCTCTTGATTTATCTGGCTTTTCGGACGCTGACTTTGGTGGGTGCCGGTTGGATCGCAAGTCGACTTCCGGTACTTGCCAGTTTCTCGGCTCTTCTCTTGTCTCTTGGTCTTCTCGAAAGCAATCCGGAGTTGCTCTTTCGACCACTGAGGCTGAGTATGTAGCTGCTGCTAGCTGCTGCTCACAGTTGGTTTGGATGATTTCCACTTTGAGAGATTTTGGGTTGTTCTTTCCTACCAGAGTTCCTTTGTTTTGCGACAGCACCAGTGCAATTAGTGTAGGGAAAAACCCATGTCTCCATTCAAAAACCAAACACATTGATGTGCGCTTTCACTTTTTGCGGGATCAATATGAGAAAGGTGTCATTGACCTTGTTCATGTTGATACCCATCATCAGTTGGCTGACATTTTCACCAAACCCCTAGATCAGTCTACCTTTGAGCGTTTACGAGGGGATTTGGGTGTTGTGTATCCTTTTTAGGATATTTTGCGTCAGTTTTCTTTCTTCTTTACTCTTTTCTTGAGTCTTTTTGTGTGTGTTCATATCATACATATTCACATATCACACTTTTGAGCCTGCTTCTGTTATATGATTGAACTGCTTTACTTATTCTAGCTGGTACATGCTTTTGATTACTTGTCAATGATCATGCGTTGTTTCAGTTCGCTTGATATGTCTGATATCTGTCATATGCATGGTTTTTACGCTTTCAACTTGAAAAATGATCACCATTGCTTCTGGTAACTAGCATGTGTAGGCTGAGTGCTTTTGCTATCTGTTACATGCCTTGTAGCTAGTTCATCACATAGATGCAGATATGCAACTTGGACATCTTTATGCTTTAACATGGAAAATGTGCTATAAAAATGATAAAAATCAAAAATGAATGAAAATTCCATGCCTTTTTATGCTTAAGTTGAAAAGATCCAAGTGGGTTTGCCTTGTCGCATTGCATTGTTCTGGACTGCTTACCATAGCACTTTGGTATGAACTAGGACAGTGTAGTGTATGCCAAGACCAATGTCTTAAGCTTCTGATGGTCCAGTTCTGGCCTAGGCTTGACTTGGTCGGTTAGCATAAGGTTTGACATGCAAATAACCCTTGGCAAAAATGAAAATGAAAAAGGAAAATGAAAAAGCCTGAACATTTAAAAGACAACAAGTTTGCTGAAGCACTTTATTTTGGACGATGCTTATCTTGGTAGATATCGTTTAGCTTCTGCATCTCATGCTTTACCTTGCCTGTTAACTGGAAAATGTGGTGATGCTTTTGTTTGCAAAAACTGAAAAATGCGTGCTAATGACTTTCTTTAGATATCATCTGTTGCACTGATCATGCCATGTGTCTTAGACAGTATGTCTTTTGCTATACTTGTTAGATGTTGTAATTGCAGTCAATCATATCTGAGAAGCATGCTTTCTACACTCCACCTGCACCCCAGTTGCATTCATTGCATATTTTGAGGGGGAGTTGCATTTCAGGGGGAGTCAGTGTCGTTTTTCGAGTGCTTGATGAGTTCACTTGTCAACAAGGGGGAGAAATTTTGGTATAAAAGTTTAAGGGGGAATTTTGGCTTTCTCTGGGATTTGTTTCAGGGGGAGTTTTTGTCCCGTTTGTCCTTACTCTTTTGATATCCTTGTTGATGTTTCTGAGATTGCACTCGTTTTCGAGTTTTACTTTATTCTTCTTCTTCTTTGTTTTCTTGTGTTTTGTTTTCGTGTTTCCACAGTTGATTGCAGGTACTGAAGAGCAGATGAAGAGAAGTGTTGACAATGCACTCATCAAGGGGGAGATTGAGGAGCCATGCTGAATAGCGTGGGCTTCATGGCTCCAGATGTGATGAGTCATTGTCAACGGTAGTCAAAGAGGACTGAAAAGAGAGAGATAATCTGCTGCATCTGGGCCGCGTGTGACTCAGGTACACGGGCAGCGAGCGACTGTCGGGCAGAGGGGCCGTGAAGTCGGGCTGGCCCAATCCGGGTACATGGGCTAGGAGCAGCAGAGGATCCACTGGACTGTTGACCGGGATTGACTCAGGTACACGGGCGGCGAGTGATTGCCGGGCTGAGGGAGCCGCGGAATCAGGCCGGCCCAATCCGGGTACCCGGTGCGAAGACGGTGGACGCTTTGTCAGTTTCGGCGCAAAACTGACGACCGTTGATTTCGGATCTGACCGTCCTGAGGCGAAGCCGTAGCTGCTACGAAAGCTCCGCATCAGGACAAGTTACCTTTATTTAGGTTTTTACTATTTTGCCTTTAGGCCCACAGTCTGTCAGTCGAGTCTGTAAAAAATCCTAAGGGCATTTCGGTCTTTTCCATTTTTATTTAGCGTCTGTAAAAAACCCCAGGGGTATTTCTGCATTTTACCCATTTATTGGGCTGCCTATAAATAGGCCCCAATCCCTAGGGTTAGGGTTAACACACTTTAATCTAAAAAATCAGTGTTCTTTTTGGCGATTTGTCCCACTGCGCCGCCACTCGTATGGATTGTCTCACCCTCGTGGTTTTGTCAGGATCCACATCTTCAGCACTACGGGAAATCATCTAATCAGGTTTTATCCATATGTTTTCAGTCATCAAACGCCTTGCTATGATTTGACTTCTCAGGTGCTAAGTTTCAGTTTTTATTCTCTAGCTTCTCATGTTATTGTTTCTTCGAGCGTAGTCTTTATTTCCTTCAGTAAGCTGTCTTCTACATCTGTCATAGCTAGCCAGGCATAGTATTCCAGCCGTAGGAATCATTGTAGGCAGAAGCAGCCGGACTGTTTTTTTTTTCAGCGTTCAGCAGGGCTTTCGAGTGCCTAGAGAAGTCTCATAGCTACGTGGCTAGCTTGCTTAGGATTTATTTGTGTTGCTGCTGGTTGCTATAGTACGTGTCAGGAGTTTCTGTTTGTGCAGTGCTTTGCATGTGATGATTGCCTATGAACAGGGTGTTAGCCTTTTTTTGCCTAGGCTGAGTAGTGCTCAGGTTTTGATTCGTGTAGGGTAAGCAGAGTTCCTGCTGTTCTGAGTATTCTTTGTAGGCCCCCCATTGCATTGAACAGGCTTTGAGTGTTTGTTCTGCAAAGTTCTGATTGCTTCGTCTACGGAGTTCACGAGAGAAGGTTACGAAGTTTGAGGCCTGGTGTTCGTTGTTTATTTTGCCGTAGCGAAGTGTGCTGCGAAGGTGCTTAGAAGGCTTCTGTTTCGAAGGTGTGAGTTCGGAGATCTTTTGCTGGAGTTTTTCGAAGTGTGCAGATACTTCGTGTAGTTCGGTGTTTTTTAGGATTTGTGGACTCCGTTTGCAGAGTGTGTGAACCCCGAAGTTTTTTTTTTGAGCAGGGTTCGAAGGTTTTGTTGTTTTCAGTGAGCTTCGAAGATGAAGTCCGCTTTCGGTTTTGATCTGTAGGCTTCGAACATAGCTTAACAATCTTCGAATCAGAGTCCATTTTCGAACTGTAATACCGTGCCTCAGTTTGCGTGCACTTGAATTAACTTGCTTGTGTCGTTTTTTTTTATGATGCGTGAACTACTTATGTTTTAAATGATAAATTAATCTGCTTTTAAGGACTGTATTGGTGTCTTTTCAATTAGGACACCGGTCGTTTTTAGGCTAGAATATTTTTAGCATTTGTGATCTGTTTACTTGTATGTGCTAAGTTTGTTGAGGTGCGTTGGGTATTGGGAGCAGGCCATTGATTCGAAAGAATTTTTTAGGCGCCCATTCACCCCCCCTCTGGTCGCTACTTTCGGTCCCACATCCCGAAGCTACCCCTATCATTCCGGAGGAGCCTCAAGATGATGACCTCACATTTTATCCCGAAGACCATGAGAATGCATCTTTTGATAATGAATCTTCGCTGCACCCCGACCTGCAAAAGGTGCGCTTCGACCCCAACTTCAAGACTTCGAAGCTCTGTAAGTACTCCGGGGAAGAAGAACCAGGAGAGTTTTCTCGTTCATATGACTTAGCAATCGAAGCCAGCGGAGGGGTTCGAGATACAATGGGAAAATGCTTCCCCTTGCGCTAGAAGGAGTCACTTTGTGTTGGTTCTGGTCTTTGAAACTAGGATCAATTAAATCTTGGGAACAACTAAGGACAAAGTTCATAAGCAACTTCCAGGGTACATTTGTGCCCCCCATGTCTTCTAGAAGTCTTTTTCAGGTGAAGCAGCAACATGGAGAAACTTTGAGGCAGTTTTTTAAGCGCTTCACTCATACGAAGTCGCAAATAAGAGGATCGTCTGCATCATCTGTGGTCGATGTAGCCCGAGAAGGAGTCACCAATGCAGGCCTCCTCGACAAGCTTCACCGGAAGCATATATCCTCAGTAGCGCAATTAATGTCTTATTTTGAGTAGTATGCTAGGTCGGAGGAAGGATGGCTCCGAAGGATGTCTTTGTCTTCGCCAGTCACCCAAGAAGTTAAACTCAAAGTGAAAACTTCAACTCCTTCGCAAGGACCCCACTTCAACAATCAGCATGACAGGCGATGAGGACAAAAGCATCCTCACTCCGAAGTCTTGAACATCACTCCCTCTTCGCAAAAATTTTTCCACAAGAATCCACAAGCTTCGGGAAACAAGGTCAGCGGCTGGAGGCCGCCAGGGAAGTCGGCTGGCATGGGACAGGCCTTCTTTTGCTGTGTTCATGGTGAAAAGCGAAGCCATGCTGCTGATGCATGTAAGTCTATACTAGCCCTGAGAAGCGAGTACCTCAAAAGGAGCTCTGGTAGAGGCACTACTGACCGAGCCCCTCCCGAGGCACGTTCGAAGCCGGTGCAGGCTTTCCTACGTGTAGATAGATTCGAACCCCCAAGGCAACCTTCGGTGGCTAGTGTTATGCCACCTCCGAATCAAGAAGAT
Source organism: Zizania palustris (assembly GCA_019279435.1). Lineage (NCBI taxonomy): Eukaryota > Viridiplantae > Streptophyta > Magnoliopsida > Poales > Poaceae > Zizania > Zizania palustris. Next base: position 33,175,513 of record JAAALK010000079.1, on the reverse strand, counting down.
ACTCAAGACGGAGGCAAAAAAGTGGTTCTTCCCAACTCCGGAGGAGGAACTCTGGGTAGCATGTCAAAAAGGCAACATAAAGAGTATGATCATGAAGTAGAGCATATCGGGACCTCTTCGTCAGCAGCTGAAATGCCCGAGTGGTCCCACGTTCCTATATCCTTCTTGGTAGCTGATGCAACGGGTATAAAATTCTCTCATGCGGACCCCTTATTATCACTGCTAATATTGCAAGAATAGAAGTTCGGAGAGTATTGGTTGATGGCAGAAGTTCTGCGGATATTATCTTTGTTCAGGCCTTCGACCAGCTTTGCATCCCATGGAAGCATCTCCTCCCAGCAGCTCGTCCACTTCAAGGCTTCGCAGGACCTCCTCTTGATGCCCTCGACCAAATAGGTCTGGAGGTTTCCTTCGGAGAGGGGCTCTTGGCAAGGATGGAGGAAGTGATTTTTGACGTTGTTGATGCCCCTACGCTTATAATGTCATCTTCAGAAGGGGCATGTTTTATCAATTCGGAGACGTGGCGCACCATAATTATCTATGCATCAAGATTCCCATGCAAGCAGGAGTGCTTACTGTCTTCGGTGATCAAGCTACAACATGAAGGGCAGAATATGGCTATGGTCCACCTCTTGATCATAGACAAGTGAATAATGTGCAAAACCATTCGGAGGATATCTCTGTATCAAGTGAATCTTTGAAGATGTCCTTTCCAAGGCCGAGCCCCGAAGGAGAAATTATAACGAAGATTATTGTAAAGGACGGTAAAGACTATCCCTTCCAGTTTGGCAAGGAATTGCCTCCAGAAATCGCTACTTCACTAGAAGAAGTAGTTAGAGAGAATTTGGATGTCTTTGTCTGGTCTGAGAAAGACATTCTGGGAGTTAAGCGAAATATCATTGAGCATAGTTTACTTGTGAACCCGAGGGTTGGCCTGCTCGGCAGGGGCTCCATAAATTATCAGTAGAGAGGGCAAGCCTTGATAAGGAAGAAGTTGAAAAATTATTGAAGGCTGGGATTATCATAGAAGTGGCTCATACGGAGTGGTTAGCCAACCCAGTCTTCATCAAGAAAAAGGCCTCCGGAAAATGGCGCATGTGCATTGATTTTACATCCTTGAATAAAGTATGCCCACGTGACCCCTACCCCATGCCCCGCATTGATCAATTAGTTGACTCCACTGCTGGTTCGGAGCTCTTGAGTTTCCTCGACATGTATTCTAGATATCATCAAATATGGTTAAAGCGCGAAGATGAAATCAAGACTAGTTTTGTAACTCCTTCGGGAGTCTTTTGCTATGTAAGAATGTCATTCGGCTTGAGAAATGCCAGATCAACTTTTTCAAGGTTAATTGCTAAAGCTCTAGGTCACCAAATAGGTCGTAATGTCGAAGCCTATATGGATGATATTGTAATAAAAAGTGCTTTAAAGCACCAGCATAGTCTAGACTTAGCAGAAAATGTATATTTGGGGCTCAAGCTGGGAAACTGTTAGGGTATTTAGTTTCGAGTAGCGGAATCGAAGCTAGGCCAACTAAAATAACTACGCTGCAAACAATGGCTCCACCAGAAAAATTGAAGCAAGTTCAGAAGCTTACTGGACGCCTTGCAGCATTTAGCAGATTTCTGCAAGGTCCGTAGAGCGAAGCCTACCGATATTCAAAGCCTTGAAAAGGTCCGAAGATTTTGCATGGACACCAGAGTGCCAAAAGAGTTTTGATGATATTAAAGATTATATCAGGAACATTGCAACACTCACGGTGCCCATGGCAGATGAAACCCTTCTTCTTTATCTTGCAGCTACAGGCTCCGCTATCAGTGCAATCCTTGTTCGAGAAATGGATGTCAATGGAAAGTTGGTACAAAATCCAGTATATTTTGTATCAGAATCTTTATCCGGAGCAAAAACTGGATACTCCGAATTGGAAAAATTCACTTATGCTCTAGTGATGGTTTCAAGGAAACTACGACATTATTTTCTAGCACATAATGTAATTGTACCAACTTCTTATCCTCTAGGAGATATGCTTCAAATCAAAGATTCTATAGGGATAATTGGAAAATGGGCCGTCGAGCTAGCACCCTTCGGCATCTCCTTTGTAGCAAGGACATCAATCAAGTCACAAGTGGTGGCTGATTTTGTAGCAGAATGGACTCCATCTGTAGTATGGGCTCCGGAAAAATCAAGTGAAGGAATATGGACCATATACTCCGATGGATCTTTTCAAGCATCCGGAGCAGTATCGGAGTAGTGATAATTTCACCTTCGGGGCAAAAAGCAATGTACTCTGCAAGGCTCAACTTTAAGTCCACCAATAATATTGTGTAGTACGAAGGAATTTTGCTAGGTCTTCGCAAGGCACGTGCCCTTGGTTCTACAAGAGTTGTAATAAAAATAGATTCCCAAATTGTAGCAGGGCACGTTGATAAAAATTTTCAAGCCAGGCATCCGCAACTTGCTAAATATCTAGAAGAAATCCGTAAGATCGAAGCAGCATTCAAAGGGATTTCTGTCCGAAGTATACCAAGAGCTTACAATGCACAAGCTAATATCCTGGCAAAAGCTATGGCCGGAGCCATAGATATTCTAGATGGGGCTTTTTATGAAGAGCTTACTTCTTCTTCAGTGCCCCAACTCCCTCCTGCGGAGGTCCTTTGCATACCGAACACTGACTGGTGGAGTTCAATTATGGAGTTACTGCAAGGCGAAGCCAATTTACCCGAAGGACCGAAGCTTTCAAGATTGCAATTGAGGGTCCGGAATTATCGTATTATCAACGGTATTCTTTACAAGGACGGAGTATGTTCTCCCCTACTCCGATGTATTTATCAAGCTGAAGGCCAAGATATACTCTAAGAAATTCATGAAGGCCTTTGTGCTAGCCATCTTGCCCCTCGAGCCTTGGCATGGAAAACACTTCGCTAGGGGCTTTATTGGCCTACAATAGTAGCTGATGCGGAGGCCTTGGTCCACACTTGCCAAGGTTGTCAATGGATTAGAAGATGAAGTCATCGTCCGCCAACACCTCTTCAAGTTATTGCTCCAGTTTGGCCCATGGCCAGATGGGGCATGGATCTCATTGGCCCATTTCCAATGGCAAAAGGAAGTCTAAAATTTGCAGTGGTAGCAATTGAATATTTTTCCATGTAGGTTGAAGCAAAAACCCTCACATCTATCACTTCAAAAAATGTACAAAATTTTTTCTGGCAGAATATTATATGCAGGTTCAGAGTGCCTCGACAACTGACAATCGACAATGGCACCCAATTTGATGTCGAACCATTCAGAGAGTTCTATGAAGGTCTTGGCATAGAAATGTGTTTTGTAGTTGTCCATCATCCTCAATCTAATGGAGTCGTCGAGCAAGCTAATGGTAATATTTTATCAGGCCTAAATCGAAGGATAGTAGGATTGGCGAATGGGCTATGGACCGAAGAGCTCCCGAAGATTTTATTGTCCCTTCGGACCACTCAAGCAACGTTCACAGGTTTTACCCCTTTCAGATTACTATTCGGAGATGAAGCTATGACGCCGACGGAGCTTAAAGGAGGATCTCTTCGCACTATCGAACCTGAAAAAGAAGATGAAAGACAAGATTCACTAGATTTAACGGAAGAAACAAGGCTTCCAGCTATTGTAAATCTGACGAAGTATCAACATCAGACGAAGACTTGGTATGACCCAAAGATTAAACTTAATGAACTTAAGCCAGGTCATTTAGTTTTGTGAAGCATTATAGCACCAAGGAAATTAGGAAATAAATAGGAAGGTCCATATGTTATCCTTCATTCATGATGCTCTGGTTCTTTTAAATTAGCTAATTTAGAAGGTGAAGAATTAAAGAATGCCTGGCATGCAGAGCACCTTAAGTGATATTTTGCATAGGGGCTCCTTGTAATCATTTGTAAACACTTTCTATTGGACCGAAAAGGGCGACCAGAGGGGGGTGAATGGGAGCTTTTAAAATTTTAGGCTAAAAGTAGCCTTCTGTTTTAATTCAGTCTTCTGCGGAACAAGCTTCGAACATACCCTTCGGAGGTCTAGTTCGGAGGTATTTCCAAGCTCTGAAACCAAGCTTCTCTAGGAGCAAAAGTTCGAAGTCAAGAAGACTTCGTTCCACCCACAAAACCAAAAACTCAACTCTGCTAAGTCGGTGCAGGCTTCGCACAATAAGTGCCTTTGAGTAGACTTCGCACTTCACCCTTCGCAGGAGATGGTTTCCCTTTGTGGACTTCGACCAAATATTTCGCACTAGCAACTGGTACTAGGCTTCGTATTTCGAAGGTCTAAGGATAGAGAACCAATTTTGTTACAGAAAGAATGCAGACTTCGAGTACACACTACTCAATGCTTCGGTAGTAACAGTGAGGAGTTGCATCCACTTACACAGAGTGAACACACACTGAAAAACATACTTTGCACACACTGATCACTCACACACCTCCAGGAACACCCCAGTGCACAAACTCAAACTAGGAAGAAGTGAAGTACAAAGAAATCAGGACATGTAGTGCAAAACAAGTATACAAGTTCAAGTAGTAAATGAAGAACATAATAAAAGATTCATTGCTTGAACAGGGAACACAAAATGAACTCACAGACTGAATACAAGAGTGGCGGCTAGCTCTAGAGTTCTGAAAATGGCTGCTCAAAAAGTGTTACCTAGCACTAGCCAGCCTTCACTATTTATAGGCACTATTCAGCCCTGTGAATAGACTACTTTACCTCTAGGGTTTACACTGTTTTTGTATCTCTCGGACAGGGGGTACAGATGGTAGTCTACTTTATTTTGAGGGTTCTTTTGTCAGCTTCGCAGAGGAGACAACATCAGCTTTAGTATAGCATACACGATCAGCCTTTACAGTTTTGGAGTCTTCTAAAGCCCCCTTCGCACGCGAGGGGTCCAGTAGCTTCGGTGAGAAGCCTTGAGCAAGACGGCCTTCGTTTCACTGAAGTCAGCCTTCGATACAGTGACGGTTTTGAGCTGACGCCGTCAAAGCTATTTAGTCTTCACACCGAACACCTCTAGTTTGCACCACCACGGCTTCGGAACTACTCCAAGTTCGAACTTCGCCCATCTGTATACCAAAGCCATGCAGCACCGAAGTACTTCAAGACAACCACACTTTGAAGCCACACCTTCGTAGTACCACCCTTCAAAATCCCTCCTTCGTCCAAGGCCTCCGCATAAAGCATTCCATGAGCACTTCGTCGCAATGACTCTACCCGAGCACACTCCTTGATGAGCCTGTCTCAGACCATGCCTTCGATGCACCTTGACTTCTGAGACCTCCGTCGGGTGAACCTTCGAGTTCCTCCATCCGAAGCACACTTCGAATGCCTTGCCTCAATGCCGAGGACTTTGTCCACCATACTTTGAAGACACTCCGTTCGGAGCGCCCTTCGAAGTGCCTCGCCTCTGAGGACTTTGCCTCGAGGTACCTTCAGCCGGAGCCACCCTCCACACTCTTTGCCTTCGCCTAGCGCACCTTGACCCGAGGATCGACCTCGACCCCACGCAGCCTTTGTGACCGAGCTCCCCGCTCGCCTGGCATCAATCCTCCCGCTTGACCCAGGTTCACTTGCTGTGAACCGTCCGTCGCAACTGACAAACAGATACGTGTTTCTAGTACCCCAGAGACCTCTCTGGTTAACAACCTCTGGTACACACTCTGGTGTACCGCCCAAAGTATCTGATGAGGACATCACTTCACATGATACACACATAGAGCCTCCACCTACAATTCAATTACAAGGACCAATTACACGCGCCCGTGCCCGTCGCTTGAACCATGAGGTTAATTCTTTCCTTAGCAACTATGTTAATATTTGTTTGGACGGGATGCTACTGAATACTAGTGATATTTTGTTGCTTAGGAACATGGGAGATGGAATAGAAGAGTTGGAGTTGAAGACGGAGTCGCACGGATGATTTGAAGTCAAGAATTCGCTGGTCCGGACTATATCAACCACCATGCACCAAAATGGGCATAACTTCCTCATACGATGTCCGATTGACGCGTTCTTGGACTTTTTGGAAAGCTGAGGAGAAGACGGATCGTTGGCCGTTGATTTTGTCTCATTTGGAGTCTCGAGTCGACCTATGTGTTTGAAACAGTCCTGCATGACAGAATTGGGCCGTGTTGGCCCATAGTCCGAGTCTGTACGTCTTCTAGCCCATAAGTCCGAGTCTGTACGTCTTCTACAGGCTGCCCACGCCTTATATACTCACGGAAGCCACCTTTAGGGTTAGGTTTTGCTTTGTTTGCATCTACACTTGTGTGTTTAGATCCCGCTCCTGCACCGGACTGATTGGCTGCTGCATCAGCGATTGTGAAACCTCTCCTCTTCATAGTTTATCTGTGATTTGGCATTCGACTTGTATCCTTCCTGTTCTTGCTTGTGTTCTTTGGTTCGCTTGCAGGAATTAGCCTTCGTGGCGAGGTCAATCGTGCATGTGTGGTTGATAACCAACGGAGATGGTGGTGTAGCGATTGCAAGGTTTTGATCCGCCGGACCGGAGCCTTGTATCGTCAACGTCGAGATTCTCCACCAATCCAAGTTATACTTTACCTAGCGGAAGATCGGGACCAATCCCCCATTAGTATCGAACCCTTCGGTACTCAAATCATCGTGTTCTGCCCGACCCCTCTGACAGACACACTCCGCTACAATAGCCGTAGCAACCAGACCCACCGAACCCTTCAGTGAAACACCCTCTGAACCCCTTCGGAGAGACCCTTCGAATCTAGAAGGTAAATCCTGTCTATCACTCATCACAGACTCTGAAACCAACCCTTCGTTTCTCACTTTCTGAATAAATAAAGCTCATGGTTCGGATAATGCCTACTTCTCAAACATTCCCTAGTTCTGGTGGACGCACAAGGAGAACGAAGTTGATTGTGAAGGAAAGTGTCATTCATTTGAACCAATTTTACGGACATCGAACCATTGGTTCGAAACTTCCGACAAGGTGGGAAAGTCACAAAAAATGGATTCCAAGCCACCGGCTTGAAATCATCCGTAAAAGAGTCCAAAGAGACCAAATGATATGGATTCTAGGCTCTGGCTTGAAAGCATCCGTAAAAAAAGTCCAAGGAGACCACAAAAAGCGGATTCCGAACCATCGGTTTGATAACATCCATAAAAAGAGTCCAAGGAGACCAAATAATACAGACTCTGAGCAATTAGCTTGAAAACGTCTGTAAAAATAGTCCAAAGTGACCATTATAATCGGATTCTAATGCGTCCAAAAAAGAGTTCGAAGTGACCACATTTGAAAAAGAGTACTAAGTTACCAGTTTTCAGACTCCAAATTAATAGAGTCAAAGATATTTTTGAGGTCTGGACTTTCAGTCCTTAATTCCTCTTTAATATAATAAGGGGCTCCGAGCCTCCAAAATTGTACTCCTAACTAACGTTATCTTCGTTGTGCATAACCACCCTCGATCAAATTTCGGAGGTGCTTACCCCCAAAGAGGGGATGGGAAGTAATGAGACAATTTTGAAACTTTCTAGTTTATATTATTTAAACAGATTACATTACATCATGGAAAATCTGTGTATAAGCCAAGAAGGAAGTGAAGACCACTTCGATCCCCGGAGCTGCTTTCGGAATTAGCCCGACTTCGAAGACGACTTGTCCCATAGCGTAGAGGCTTTAAAACATTGCGCTTAACTCTCCTCCCTTCTTTCGATGCTCGTAAGTCTTTTTGTTCTTGCTGAAGTTCAGCCCAGGTCCGAAGTTGTTCGGGGCTTCTCTCCCAGCTTCGAAGTCATTCTGGGCTTTTTTCCACTTGCTCTTCATCAGCATTTTCTTCTTCGGACCATTCAACGTCCTCTGAAGATGAAGTTTCTATACTAAGTTCTGTTGGGGGAAAATACTTCATCCTCAGGGCTTTAGAGATTGACAGTCAAAGATAACTTAATAGCATCAAAGCTTGTGCTCACCTCCAAAGGTGATGAAGTTTCTAAGCCAAAGGATGCTTCGGCTTATGATTCGAAGGCATCCTCCAAAGGCCCCGAAGCTGCAGTGGAAAACAGCTAGACAGATAAGACGTCTGCCTTATCTACCTTCTTCGGATAGATTTTACTATTTTAGCCCTATTCAGGGTACCAAATAGTTTCCACTATGTCGGTTGTAATTGAGGGGTATATAGGTCTTTTCCTTAAGACTTTTTGCCTATAAATACCCTCCTTCTTACCCTATAAGAGGCATCGATTACTCAGCTATTCAATACATACTTTTGGACTACTTCAAGCTATTATCCTATTCGGTGGCTTGGAATAGTTCTCAACACAAATTTCCTGTTTGTTAGTTCTTAACATTTGAGAACCTGTTAGCGTAATCTTTTACGCCAATAGTTGGCGCCATCCGTGGGGAACCTAGTTCTAAAAGCTAGTTCTCTACTACTGATTGTGCTTCGAAGAGCACTTGCGGAGGGAGCTTCGGAGTCTCAAGATTCCGTGCACCCTTCGGTAAGGGGTTCCTAGTACAACTCGAAGGCCTTTCCTCGCCTTCCCAAACCAATCGAAGTCCACAGTCTTCGGACCTCATCTTCATTAGATATGCCTGCCAAGTGGAGCCTAGCCTCCGATCCTCCCAGAAGGTCCCCTCGAACCAACGGAGTAGGACCTTCTATTATCTCGGTAACCCCCAAAGAGGCCGCCGGATGAAGACCTTCCTGAAGACGAGGCTACCCAAGTAGCGTGACCTCTATTGGAAGTGGCAAGATGGAGGCAAGATGTCGCCGATCGACTCCGCTCTCAAGCTTCCACTCATGTTCCCGAAGGGCCTCAAGATAGTGGTGCTGGCGACATTCCCGAAGCTTTCCAAGTCTCGGAGGAGGCAGAGAATGCATCCTTCGATGATCAGTCTCCATTGCATCCGGACGTGCAGAAAGTGCCCTTCGATCCCAGGTTTAAAGCCTCGAAGTTGCACAAGTATTCCGGTGGGTCTGACCCCGGAGAATTTGCTCGTTCGTATGCTTTGGCAATAGAAGCCAACGGAGGGGTGCGTAACACTATGGCGAAGTGCTTCCCCCTCGCTCTCGAAGGTGTAGCTCTCCGGTGGTTCTGGTCTCTAAAGCCAGAATCGATCATGTCCTGGGAGCAGCTGAAGAGGAAGTTTGTAAGCAACTTCCAAGGTACATTTGTGGCCCCAATGTTGACGGGGAGTTTATTTCAGGTGAAGCAGGAAGCGGGGGAGACACTTCGGGAATACTTCACGCGCTTCGCCCACACCAAGTCTCAGATCAAGGGCTTGTCTACCTCTTCGATAGTCGATGCCGCGCGCGAAGGGGTGTTGAACCCAGATCTCCTCAGCAAGCTTCATCGGAAACTTGTGTCATCCGTGGCACAGTTGATAGCATACTTCGAACAGTATGCCAAGGCAGAGGAAGGCTGCCTCCTAAGAACTGCAACACCTGCACCAACCCTTCGAGAAGTGAAGATGGAGCCCAAAGTCCCAACCTCTCCGCAAGCCCCCCATGACAATCGTTTCAATGATCATAGGTGGGGAAAGAAGCACTTCCGCTCGGAGGTGTTGAACATTGCGCCCTCTGCCCTGAAGGCACCTGCCAACTTCTAGCAAACGCAAGGCTTCGAGGCTGGAGCTTCGAAGCCCTAAGAAAGAATAGCTGTCAGGCGCTAGAGTTTTTTTGTTGTGTACATGGCGAGACTAGAAGCCATGACACGAAGGATTGTAAGTCTGTATTAACCCTTCAGGGTGAATACCTAGGACGAAGTACAGGGCGAGGTACTTCGGATCGAGCCCCTCCAGCGGCACGTTCGGAGCCCGTGCAAACTGTGGCCCGAGTCGGCGAGAATATGTCAAAAAGGCAATGGCGAGAATATGTCTGCGAAGTAGGGAACATAGGGACCTCGAATTCTGCGGCAGGAATGCTCGAGTGGTCCCATGTACCTATTTCCTTTACTGCCAATGATGCTGCGGGGGTGAAGTTCCCCCATGCTGACCCCCTGGTCATTTCAGCTGATTTAGCTGGAGTCGAAGTTCGAAGGATCCTGGTGGACGCAGGAGCTCCGCAGATATACTTTTTGTACAGGCCTTCGATCAGATGTGCATTCCTTAGAGGCATCTACTTCCGATGGCCCGCCCACTCCAAGGCTTCACAGGTCCTCCTCTGGATGCCCTCGGCCAGATAGGCCTCGAGGTTGCCTTCAGAGAGGGGCCCTTGGCCAGGGTGGAAGAAGTGATCTTCGACCTCGTCGACGCCCCATATGCCTATAATGCAATTTTTGGGTGGGGGATGTTGAACCAGTTCGGGGCTATAGAACATCACAACTACTTATGTCTCAAGATGCCCAAGCAAGGTGCAGTTCTCACTATCTCAGGAGACCAAGCTATAGCCCGAGGAACAGAATATAGCCACGGTCAACCATTGGACCCTCAGCAAGTGCACAGTGTGTTGGAGCACACAGAGGAGGCTTCGGAGTCTTCAAACTCCTCGAAGGGCTTTTTCCTAAAGCCAAGCCCAGAAGGTGATGTCGTCACGAAGATAATTCTGAAAGAGGGCAAGGAGTACCCAATACAGTTCGGCAAGGGGCTACCTCTGGAGATAGCCGCTTCATTGGAGGAAGTGGTTAAGCAAAATTTGGACATCTTTGCCTGGACCGACGAAGACATCACCGGGGTTGACCGGAGTATCATCGAGCATAGTTTGCTTGTCAACCCGAAGGCTAGGCTAGTGCACCACGGGCTTCGGAAGTTATCAGTAGAGAGGACATACCTCACCAAGGTAGAAGTGGAAAAATTGTTAAGGGCTGGCAACATCAGGGAAGTAGCCCAAATGGAGTGGCTAGCTAACCCTGTTTTTGTCAGGAAAAAGGGCTCCGGCAAGTGGCGCATGTGCATTGATTTCATGTCATTAAATAAAGCATGCCCGCGAGACCCCAACCCTATGCCCTGAATAGACCAGCTGGTGGATTCTATGGCTGGCTCCAAACTACTAAGCTTCCTAGATGCTTACTCTGGTTATCATCAAGTCTAGCTAAAGCACGAAAACGAAGCCAAGACGAGTTTCATAACCCCATCCGGAGTATTTTGTTATGTAAGTATGCCTTTTGGCTTGTGGAATGCTGGAGCGACATTCTCACGTTTGCAGCAACGAGCTCCGTAGTAAGTGCAGTATTGGTCAGGGAAGTTGAGCTTAAAGGAAAGCTGGTGCAAAACCCAGTTTACTTCGTCTCAGAAGCCTTGTCCAAAGCAAAGACAAGATACTCCGAGCTCAAAAAATTTTCTTATGCTTTAGTAATGGCCTCGCGGAAGCTAAGGCATTACTTTCTAGCACATAATCTAATCGTTCCTACCTCGTATCCCCTTGGTGATATGCTTCGGAGCAAAGATTCCACGGGTAGGATCAGAAAATGTGTTGTCGAGCTAGCCCCCTTTGGTATTTCCTTCACAACGAGAACATCTATCAAATCTCAGATCATAGCTTACTTCGTAGCAGAGTGGACTCCATCTGCAGTTTGGGCTCCGGAAGAAACCTCCGAAGGTCTATGGATAATTTTTTCTGATGGATCCTATCAGGCATCTGGTGCCAGAGCTGGAGCTGTGATAATATCGTCGTCAGGGCAAAAAGCCATATATTCTGCGAGGCTCAACTTTAAGACCACCAATAATATCGCAGAATTCGAAGGAATCCTATTAGGCCTCCGAAAGGCAAAGGCACTTGGAGCATGGCATGCTGACAAAAGATTTCAAGCAAGGAACCCACATCTTGCAAAATATCTGGAAGAAATCCATAAGACAGAAGCAATGTTCAAAGGATTTTCTGTTTGGAGTATACCTTGAGCAGATAATCAACTTGTAGACATTCCAGCGAAGGCTGCAGCCGGAGCATTGGACCTCCCGGAGGGTGCTTTATATGAAGAACTTGTCAAGCCTACAGTAGATCAATCACCCTCCGCAGAAGTCCTTTGCATCCCAGCTACGGACTGGCGGGCCCCGATAATGGATGTCTTGCAAAATAGCATAGTATTGTCAGAAGGTCCTAATTTCCAAAGGTTGCAAGCAAGGGCTCGAAATTATGAGCTTGTCAATGGGATATTATACAAAGCCAGAGTCAGTTCTCCCTTATTCCGGTGCATCTCACAACCCGAAGGCCAAGATATACTTCGGGACATTCACGAAGGTTTATGTGGAAGCCACCAGCCCCCCCGTGCTCTAGCAGGAAAGACACTTCGGAAGGGGCTCTACTGGCCAACAATTGTAAGAGATGAGGAGCAATTGGTTCGAACCGGTCAAGGATGCTAGTGGATGGGTAGACGGAGCGACCGTCCACCAGTACCACTTCAAGTTATTGCCCCGGTGTGGCCAATGGCACGATGTGGAATGGATCTCATCGGTCCTTTTCTAATGGCAAAAGGCAACTTGAAGTTTGCAGTGGTAGCAATTGAGAATTTTTCTAAATGGGTCGAAGCTGAACACTACAACAATCCAGGCAACTTCCGTAGCCCTTTCCCGACGGAAGAAGCTAACTTCCGTCGGCAAAAGGCTAACTTCCGTCAGCATTTGGCCGACGGAAGTGAGGAGACGGAAGTTAGCTAACTTCCGTCGGCTTCACGTGGCCGATAGAAGTTAGCGCCGAATTCTACCACGACAGTAGAGGGGCGCTAACTTTCGTCGGCCAGCCTAGCCGACGGATGTTAGGGGTAGCTAACTTCCATTGGCTTTGGCCCTACCCGATGGAAGTTAGCCTTTCTGCCCACGTGGCCGAAAGCAGCTAACTTCCGTCGGCTATGGTCAAAGCCGACAGAAGTTAGCTGGTATTTTTTTGTTTTTTCCTGGTTCCCCTATTCACACTCACATCCAAACACAATTTATACCACATTCACAATACACATCCAAATTCACATCTCACATCCAAAATCACATTCAAACTTCACATATAACATCCAAAATCACATCTCACATCCAAACTTCACACATCACATCCAAAATCACATAACACAACTGAATTCAAATCCAAAGTCACAGTACACATCCGCATTCACATATACCATCCAAATTCACATACAAAGTCACATAACACATCGAGATTCACATAACACATTCAAATTCATATCAAAGCGCATATCACATCCAGATTCAATCAAACTTCACAATACACATCCATACTCACTGATCGCCCACATTTGGGTCGTGGGCGCCACCGCTGCCTCCCACTTCATCCACATTTGGCCCAGACGCTCCATCCTGACCAGGCATACGGAAACTCTGAATAAATAGACAAAATTAGAGAACGAACTCAACTACCCTTCTAAAAGCTAACTTAAGTATCTGAAGTAACGATATGTCAGGAGGTACCTCAGGTGATGTAGGAGATAGTGGTGGTGGCGGGGGAGGTAGTGGTTGGAACAAGGACATATCAAATCCACCATGCTGCTGGGCTAGATGCTACACATGTTGTAATGTAATCAGTTAGTTCTAAACCTATTTCTGAATACTTTTTAACTACAACAATCCAGGCAACTTCCATCGGCCAAAGCCGACAGAAGTTAGCCCTTTCGCGACGGAAGAAGCTAACTTCTGTCGGCAAAAGGCTAAATTCCGTCGGCATTTGGCCGATTGAAGCGAGGAGATGGAAGTTAGCTAACTTCCGTCGGCGGCTGACGAAAGTTAGCTAACTTCTGTTGGCTTCACGTGGCCGACGGAAGTTAGCGCCGAATTCACCCATCATCGACATTTCAAATTCCCTGCTCATGGTATCTGCAAACTCGGCAACCAAAGCATGAGAAGAGCCACCAAAGATGATATCATCCACATAAATCTGAACTAGGAGGAAATCTTTGCCATGCTTGAGAGTAAACAAAGTTTTATCAACAGAGCCCATCAAATACCCCCGCTCAAGCAGAAAATACTTAAGTCTGTCATACCATGCCCGAGGGGCCTGCTTGAGTCCATAAAGAGCCTTATGAAGTTTAAGGACTTTATGTGGGTACTTGGGGTTTTCAAAACCAGGGGGTTGTTTTACATAAACATCTTCACCTATGAAGCCATTAAGAAAAGCACTTTTGACATCCATTTGATAGAGTTTGAATCCCCGGGATGTTGCAAAGGCAAGCAAAATCCTAATGGCCTCAAGGCGAGCAACAGGTGCAAAAGTTTCAGTAAAATCAATCCCTTCTAGTTGAGAAAAACCCTGAGCTACGAGTCTAGCCTTGTTTCTAACTATAGTCCCATCCTCCCCTTGTTTGTTTTTGAAAATCCATTTTGTTCCAATGAAATGAACATTTGGTGGAGGATCAACTAAAGACCAGACTTGATTTCTCTCAAAATTTTCAAGCTCTTCATGCATGGCATTGATCCAACTAGAATCAGAAAGTGCATGACTAACATCTAAGGGCTCGAAAGAAGCAACAAAAGTGGAATCAATGAAATGAGCATGAGAACGTGTTACCCTTTGATCAAGCTCACCAATGATCTGCTCGGGAGGGTGCATCCCTTGAACATGGTGTGGAGCCTCTCGGTGGGATGCCGTCTCCCCCTCAACTTGTGCATTGGAGTGGTCCAAGATGACCGATGTTGAGGTAGTTGCTTCGGGACCTCGTGCCGAAGTAGTCGAAGCGGGGTCAGCTTCGGGGGTTGATGTCGAGGGAAGTAGGGGTTCATCCTCGAATTCTCCGGGATCTTCTTCTTCGAATAAGGTCTGTTCCATGTCGTGTTCATTTGCCTGTTCAAAAGCAGAACTAACAGAGGGGGTTGATTCATCAAAAGTCACATCACATGACTCGATGACAGTGTTAGTTTCCAAGTTATAAACACGATAAGAATGACCATGTGGAGTGTAACCCAGAAAGATCCCGTCAGAAGAACGCGACTCAAATTTATCCAAATTACCACGTTTTAGGATGAAGCAGCGACAGCCAAAAACTCGAAGATGAGTAACCTTGGGCTGTCTCCCAAAACGTAGCTCATAAGATGTCAAATTTAAAATTGAGCGCAAGAAGATTCGGTTTGAGATGTAACATGTTGTGTTCATGGCCTCAGCCCAGAATTTTCTAGGAGTCCTATGCTCATCAAGCATCGTCCTAGCCATCTCAACCAAAGTGCGGTTCTTCCTCTCAACAACACCGTTCTGTTGAGGAACCCGCGGAGTAGAGAATTGATGTTCTATGCCATGCTCCATGCAAAAGTCAACAAAGAGACTATTTTTGAACTCAGTGCCATTATCACATCGAATGAATTTCAATGCACCAGGGAGTTCAGTAAAGAGTCTCAAAGCCAAGCTCCGAAAGTGTGAAAACACTTCACCCTTGCTGGCAAGAAAGAAGACCCAAGAGTAGCGAGAGAAATCGTCGACAACAACTAATACATACCACTTGCTGCCTAAAGAACTAACCCGAGAAGGACCTACAGTGTCCATGTGGAGAAGTTCTCCGGGTTGTTCGGTCATCACTGTGGTGACTGGCGAATGCGAAGCAGCAATCATTTTTCCATGTCGACAAGGAGCGCAAACTAAATTCTTCTCAAACTTGAGCTTGGGCAATCCTCGGATCAGACCTAGGGCGCTCAGACGAGCGAGCAACTCAAAGCTCATATGCCCTAGTCTCCTATGCCACTTCCAAAGCTCAGACGTCGAATGAGCAACAAGACAATGAGAAGATCCAGACGACTCAGAAAAATCAGCTCCAAAAACTCTCCCAACTCTAAAGATCTTACACACCACAACGCCATCAGAATTGAGCACTTGCGAAGTATCGCGATGGAATCGCACTTCGAAGCCCTCATCAAGCAACTGAGATACAGACAACAAATTGTATCCCAGATTCCCAACCAATGCAACATCTTTGAGAGTGAAATTCGAGTTAATTCTTACCACACCTTTACCTTTCACTCTGTTCCTTCGATTGTTTCCGAAGGTGATATGTTCCCTTTGCTTGGTTGTGGTGAGGCTGGAGAACCATGCTGCATCTCCGGTCATATGGCGCGAACAACCGGAGTCCATAATCCACGTGCCCTCCAAGCCTTGATCTGTCGCCTACACATGATAAGAATATCTCGATCGCTCAGTGCTGGGGTGAGTGAAATAATGACGAGGCATCCAGCACTGAGTGACCCGAGTAGTAGGCATAGAAAAAGTAGACGGTCTACGCACAAGATAATCGGAATGATGCAAAGTGCGAGGTCTACCTACATGCTGTGATCGAACAACATGTCGAGGTCTCCTACTCTGACGAGGTACAAAGCTACTCGCCCGGGGTCTACCACCATATGGAACATGGTGAACACCTCGAGGAGCAAAACCTCTCCGAGAAGCACGAGGAGCCTCAAAAGCAGGATGATAGTATAACTCAGACTCATGCATACCTAAAGATGGGTAATGCATGTCTTGGTAACTCATCGCCTGAGAGCGTCGCTCATCCTTGATGCGACGAAAATAGAAACCAACCAAATGACCCGCCCGCTGACAGTAAGAACAGTGAAAAACTCTCCTAGGGGCACTCTCATGGGTCACAGGAGCAACTCTCACAGGCTCCTTGGGTTTCTGCTGAGTGGTTTTCTTGGGAGGATTTTTCTTGGCAGGAGGTGTGGTTTTCTTTGGTGGTCGGGTAGGCTTTTTGGCTGATGGGGTGTCTAACAGAGCTCTCTCTTTCTCTAAGGTAGTGGGAGAGGTAAAAACAGTTTTGGTCTTACTGTCTGAAGGAATCCTCTCAAAACCCAAACCTAGAGCTACACCTTCTCTGTCAGCACACATCTTGGTTTTGGCCAAGAGCAAATTCATTCTACCCTTTCCCTCAGTGCATTTATTAACCACGGAAAGAAGGTATTCATTTTCAGACATGAGGTTTTCAGCTCGCTCTCTAACAGTGCCTAGCTGGTCCTTAAGGGTGATGCAAGTGTCACACACAGGCTGCACATCCTTAGAACTACCGACCCTCTCCAATCTAGCCTCTAAATCATGAACATGTTTATCACGTAAATTAATGCTCTCGCGCAATAAAGAACAGTTCATGCATTCAATAATATCATGAGGTCTAGAATCCACCTCCAAAAGCTGCTTCTGTGCAGTCTCAAGCTCAGATAGAGTTTGAGCATGAACAGAACGCAACTGAGCAAGCTCACCCATGACAACAGAACAGGACTCACATTCAGCATCATTAAATTTAGACTTAAGCATGGCATATTCAGTAGAAACAGATTCTAGCCTAAGTCTAAGGTCTTTTCTTTCTCTAGCGGCTTGCACAAGTAATCTATCCTGACCAAGAACTACTTCATTCAGCTCATCTAACTTAATTAATAGCTGGTCAGATGATAGTGGTACCTCAGATGAGTCAAGCTCATCGCCGCTGTGATCGCTGTCGGCCATGAAGCAAAGGCCGGTGAAGTCTCGTCCCTTCTTGTCCTTCTTGTCCTCCTTCTTTGGGGACTCCTCCTCCTCAGAGCTCGACTCCTCAGTTGAGGAAGTGTCGATGTCGCTGAGAGCAGCAACAAAAGCTCTGGAAGCGGCCTTGGCTACTTTCTTAGCCATCTTGCCGCGCTTACCCTTCACAAAGGGTTTCCTCTCCTTCTTGTGGTATTTAGGGCGCTCACTCTCATCTCTCTTTTTGAGTTTTGGGCAATTAGCCTTGATGTGAGAAGTGTCACCGCATTCAAAGCAACCACTAAAACCACTTCTCCTCTGATCCCGTCTCTCATGATGAAAGCGGGTGAACCTCCGGGCAATAAGAGCAAGCTCATCATCATCTAGAGTGTCCACCTGCTCCTTTGTGACGGAGACCAGGGAGGACAAAGCAAAACCATCTGTAAGAACACAAGTGCCAGATGTGCTTGGTTCTGCAGTGGTGCCACGGCTAGTGCTAGAAATCAATGCCAATGGCTGTGGCAAAGAGCTTCTGTGCACTGCAAGAGATGCCTTGGCAATCTCTGTGGACTTCAGCTTGCTGAAGAGCTCATCACAGGTCAATGTGTCATAACCTGCAGACTCCTCAATGCTGGATATCTTCACTTCCCATATGCTACGGTCAAGAGCATAGAGAAGCTTGATAGCCCTATCATGATCATTGTAAGCAAGCGTCCCGTTGGACCGCAAGTTACTCACTATCGCATCAAAGCGAGAAAACATGGCATCTATAGATTCACCAGGTGCCTGCACAAACAGCTGATACTGTTGATTGTACGTGCTTTGGCGCCTGGCCTTAATCTGAGTAGAGCCCTCATGAAAAATAGTGAGTGTTGTCCAAATCTCTCTAGCAGTCCTAAGGTGTTGCACCCTATCAAACTCACTCCAGCTCAAACCAATGAACAGTATATTCCTAGCCTTGGAGTTGGCATTATACTGATCTTTTTCTGTTTGAGTGGTGCGAGTATCAGGGATGGAGTATTGTGAGTCCACAATCTCCCAAATTGCATTTCCTTGGCTTAACAAGTAAGCCTCCATGCGCACCTTCCAGTATGCAAAATCAGTCCCATCGAACAGAGGAATTTTACTGCCTCTATCCATGTTGCCAACAGATCACAAAACCGGTTAAGGTCAACTGGTGATCTTAACCCGCTCTGATACCAATTGTTGGACCGGAAACGGCGACCAGAGGGGGGGGGGTGAATGGGAGCTTTTAAAATTTCAGGCTAAAAACTAGCCTTCGGTTTTGGTTCTGTCTTCTGCGGAACAGGCTTCGAACACTACCTTCGAAGGTCAGGTTCGGAGGTGTTTTGACAGCTCCGAACACAAGCTTCGCAGGATCAAAAGTTCGAAGCTAAGAAGACTTCGCTCCACTTAAAACCCTCGAAAATCTACTCTGCTAAGTCAGTGCAGGCTCCGCACACAGGGTGCTTCGAGCAGGCTTCGCACTTCACCCTTCGCAAGAGTGGACACCCCACTGAGGACTTTGACCTAGTACTTGGCAGCAGCAACTGGTGCTGGGCTTCGTACACGAAGGTCTAAACACACACTGACAGACTTCGCTAGAGTCACAGACACGATAAAAACGCGGGCTTCGGTCAGGGCTTCGCTAGTAAGCAGCGAGGTCTCGCCTCCTGTTACACAGAGCGACAGCACACTGAAAAACACACTTCGCACAAAACACTCTTCGCCTAGACAGGCTTCGGTGCACTACAACTAGTGAGGTATGTAACACGAGCTCAAGCGAAAAGCACAAGAGACAGGGCTTCGCCACTTGAACAAGGAACACAATAAAATTGAACTCTGGATGAATACAACGAAGTGTGTGGCTGGTACAGGAGCTCAACAGTAAATGCTCAAAAGTGTTAAATGTTACCTACCGAGCCCCCATATTTATAGCCCACAGTTCACCCAAAGGAATTGACTACTTTACCCCTAGGGTTTACATTGGTTTTGTCTCTACAGAACTGAGGGGTACAAAAGGTAGTCAACTTTATTGGAGGCTTCTCTGTCAGCCTTTGCAGAGGGGACAGCGCCAGCTTTTTGCAGGGCAGACACTGTCAGACTTGCAGCCTTTGACCTTTCCGAAGCCCCCTTCGCACGCGAGGGGTGCGATAGCTTCGGTGAGAAGCCTTGAGCCAGATGGCCTTCGCTTCACCGAAGTCAACCTTCGATACAGTGACGGTTTTGAGCCGAAGCCGTCAAAGCCCCTGGGCCTTCGCACCAACACCTCCGGAGTGGACCACCACGGCTTCGCAGCTTCCGCCCAGCTCGAACTCCGTCAGTCCGTGTACCGAAGCCATGCAGGCCGAAGCACCACAAGACAACCACACTCCGGAGCTAGCCTCGCTCCGAAGCCTTCCACACTCCGAAGCCCCACCTTCGGAGTACCACCCTTCGAAGTCCCTCCTTCGTCCAAGGCCTCCGCACGAAGCATTCCATGAGCACTTCGTCGCAGTTTCTCTCCCCGAGCACACTCCTCGACGAGCCTCACTCGGACCATGCCTTCGATGTGCCTCGACTTCTGAGACCTTCGTCGAGTACCTTCGAATGTCTCCCTCCGGAGCACACTTCAAACCCTTTGCCTCCGCAGAGGACTTGATCCATCCAACTCCGAAGTTACTCCATTCGGAGTACCTTCGAAGTGCCTCACCTCCGAGGACTTTGTCTCGGAGTACCTTCACCCGGAGCCACGCTCCGCACTCTCTACCTTCACCTAGCGCACCTCGACCCGAGGACCGACCCGGACCCCTTCGCAGCCACCGTGACTGAGCTCCCCGCTCCCCTGGCATCAAGCCTCCCGCTTGACCCAGGTTCACCTGACGTGAACCTGACCGTCGCCTTCGAAGTCCCTGCGCACCACAGACAAGCAGACAAGTGTATCCAGTACTCCGGAGACCTCTCCGGGTTAGCAACCTCCGGCACACACTCCGGTGTACCGCCCAACGTACCGAAGCCCTCGGTACACACCCAGTCATCGTGTACTGTCGGACCCCTCCGACACGCACACTCCGCTGCAACAGCTGCAGCAACCAACCACCGAACACCCTTCGGTGAAACCACCTCCGAACACCCTTCGGAGGTCCAACCTCCGAACCCCTTCCGGAGGTACCCCTTCGAACAGAGGTTAAAAGCCTGTCAATCACTCATCACAAATACTGAAACCAACCCTTGGTTTCTCACATCCAAAATCACATCTCACATCCAAACTTCACACATCACATCCAAAATCACATAACACAACTGAATTCACATCCAAAGTAACAGTACACATCCGCATATACATATACCATCCAAATTCACATACAAAGTCACATAACACATCGAGATTCACATAACACATTCAAATTCATATCAAAGCGCATATCACATCCAGATTCAATCAAACTTCACAATACACATCCATACTCACTGATCACCCACATTTGGGTCGTGGGCGCCACCGCTGCCTCCCGCTTCATCCACATTTGGCACGGAGGCTCCATCCTGACCAGGCATAAAGAAACTCTGAATAAATAGACAAAATTAGAGAACGAACTCAACTACCCTTCTAAAAGCTAACTTAAGTATCTGAAGTAACGATATGTCAGGAGGTACCTCAGGTGATGTAGGAGATAGTGGTGGCGGTAGGGGAGGTAGTGGTTGGAACAAGGACATGTCAAATCCACCATGCTGATGGGCTAGTTACTACACATGTTGTAATGTAATCAATTAGTTCTAAACCTATTTTTGAATACTTTTTAACCGCAACACTGTAAACTAAACTTACTTGGATCATCGCCTGCTGTTGTGCTAAGCAGGTGGTATAGTACTCTTGTTGTTGCCTGCTGTGCTCGTCACACCGCCTCATTTCCTCCCTCATCCGAACCATCTCCGGGTTTTCTTCTGAGCGACGACGGCTGGAGCCAACTCCGACGGAGCTCTGCGATGACTGAGCTGACTTCTGAGCTCTCACCGCTCTCAAGTCAATAACTCCATTGAACATGGAGTACCTACAACATTGAATGAGTTAGTTACCATCACAATACCATACACAAAACATTAATAAAAACATTGTCTCACCGTCCATGGCTTTTTCCACCTCTGTTGGAGTACACGACCATTTGGTCGACAGGTTCTCTCCGCCAATCATAGTCCTCTCCATGGAGTCGAACCATGTGTCCACCATACTGCATCTGCAAAAAACATGTCCAATTAGACGGAGAAAAATGAAATTACGCAAACTCTTAACATTACTAACATCTCACCAAATGGTCCGTGGCTGTCTGGCTACACAAGACATCTAGCTGTGTAGGATCGCTTCCTTTGTGACCAGAGGTATACACCTCTATGTCACTTGGCACGTTGCCAGATTTAGCTTCCTGTACAATAGAAATGAGTTAGTCGCATTACAATGTATCTATAGATGGAGAGTGACAGAAGGAGGTCTTACCATGCGTTTAGCATGGCGAATATGTCCATCGGCATCATATCTGTGCTTCAGATCCGTACCGCGACATTGTCTTTTCTGGTCGGAAGTCTTCTTGAATGCAGCTGAATACCAAATCTTGCAGAATTCGAAATATGCATCCTCGCGGTTTGCAAACCACGGAATCTTCACCTGAACAGAGATGCTATTTGTATTATATGACAACAAATCTCAACAATCGAAGATTTAAAAGTTAGAATTGTTTACCGAACGGTATTGTTCTTTAGTCAAATATATTGTGGATGCGCCCGTCGTCTTGCTCATTCGTTGCCCTAGCTTCTCCTTGTAGTAAGCATTGTTCGCTTGAATACGGGCATACGAAATAGCGTCCTTCACCACCTTGTGTGCATTGTTGTTGAAGACTTGAAGGGCATGATTATGGTGATTGTCGACTTCTAGCAAGCAAAAGCGTAACTGCAAAAGTCATAATTAGTAAAGTGTTGTAACTCGAAAAGCTTTGTGTTAAAACTAAAAGAAGATTGAAAAAACACATACCCATAAGTCATGAGACACCGCCCCCTGAGCAGTTCTGTGGTGCCCGTCAGGAGCAAACCGGTACTGGTCCCATGTCTGGCATAGAACCAACTCACCGGTCGGCATTGTCAGCACCCCTAGGTAGTGCAGACGACACAGGTTACCCAATATCTGGTTAACCTGCCTGACCCTCGAAGTGCCATCAAACCGAGAGTCAATCCAAGATCTAGAAGTACATAATAAATAAAGTCAGTTTAGTGAAAGATTTTTTTTGAAAAAAAGCAAAACAACAGAAGAGTATTAGACTTACCCATCACCTACAGGCGTAATCTCGATCTTGGCTCCACCAGAAGAGACTACTGGTGGGGAGACCAGGTGGCTCATCCTGAAAGATACTAAGGACCCACTGGCAGCCTCAGCCCCTTCCTCCTGACCCGCACCCTCCGGGATATCCCCCTGCCCCGCACCCTCCGGGACATCCCCCTCCTGCCCCCCACCCACTGGATCATCCTTGTGACCCGCACTCTCCAAGTGTTCTTCCTCCTACAAAATAGTATTGAAACAATTAGTAATACTTTATAACTGGCATGAAAAGCAATCCGAAAGTTACCTCATCATCGAGTTGAAATGCAATAGGCCGACCAATTAATGTCAGATCTACGCATCTGAGGAGCTGCTCTTGACGACGTCTATTTGAAGAAGAGGAACTACCCTGGAATAGGGTGTCCTCCTGACTCGTCGGTGTACTCGCCGGAATACTCGCCGATGTACTCCCCAAGCGGAAGAGCTTCCTCGTGACACTCTTCACCTTTTTCGACATCCTGTTCAAAACAAGCACAAACGAACATTTATTAGTAAAGAAGGTTTGAACATATGAAAAAACATGTAATATGAAGTATATTGCATATGCATGTATGAAAACAATTACTTGTCAATTATCATCAAAATCAGGATCAATTTGTCCTTTTCTCCCCAAAGCACGCGATGTTACTTATTTCTTCTTATGTTGGTGTTTCCTTTTCTCGGGAACTGCCACATCATTAGAATCGCCGAGAAAAGAATCTGTCGATGATTCTGACTCTACATTAAACGAAGTCAGCAATTCATCATCTTGGTAAACCTCATCGACCTCTTCAACCTCCAATTGATAAGCGCCATCACTAGGGGTGTGTAGATGTTCCCGAGGATTCACTTTGTAGACTACCCACCAAGCACTTAGTTTTTCACATGGGTACGACATATAATACACCTGCTCGACTTGGTGAGCAAGGACAAAATTATCGCAACCAGATAATCGTTCCGCATGTTTGACTTCAACCATCCCAAATTGGTTTTCACGAGTACCATGTTTAGGGTCAAACCAATCACAATCGAAGAAGACTACTTTAATCTCCTTATTCCCGGCAAAATTGTACTTGATTATATTTTTGATGATTCCATAATACATAGTTTCGTGTCCTTGTCCATCAATGACCCTTGTAACAACTCCAGTATTAGTTGTTGCCGCTAGAGGTCGATATGCTTCAAAAATAGTTGAATGGAAGCGGAAACCATTAACATCATAGCGACCGTAACTTTTGGCACTAATACTTTCGTAAGAGAGTTATCGCAAGTCTATATGTACATTGTCAGCGAGCACGCACTGCAAATCATAGGAGATTATAAGATAATTAACCTAGTAGAGTAAAATAATACGTGTCACAAAAGGTAAAGATTTACATGTTCTCCGAACCAAGTGAGGAAACTAGGCCCGCCATTTACTCCTTCTCGACGCAATTTATCTAATTGCTTCTCCGTTGGTTGATGACCAGACGTCAAGTATTTCGAATCAAACATACTGTCATTGTAACGAATAGGTAAACAAACAGGTATAATATTTCGAGGTAAAATATAAAACTAAAAAATATTTACTTACATGAAATATTGTTCCATCTCTTCCATATTTTAGTACATGTAGAACAAGGCATATGTTCGTTCTTCCTTAGTTACATAATAAGTCGTGGAGACACCAACAGTTATGCCCTTCCACCCAAAATTTGGAGATCACTACAAGGATGGTCTTCATCCATATGGTACCGTGTAGCAGGTATTTTGACATTGTGATGCTCAGCGAAGTATACACTAGTGAAGTATGCTATCTCTTTCAATTTAAATTCTTCTGCGATGCAACCTTCAACTCTGGCCTTATTACCAACCATCGTTGTAAGCTTCTTTAGGGACCTTTCAATATGATACATCTACCTATATTGCACAGGGCCACCTACCTTAGTTTCATATGGCAGATGAACCAGTAAATGTTGCATTGGATTGAAGAACCCTGGAGGGAATATTTTTTCCAATTTACATAAAAGCACCGGGATCTCTTTCTCTAGCATCTCCACCATATCTTTCTTAATTTCTTTCGCACAAAGTTGTCTATAAAAATGGCTCAGCTCAGCTAACGCCTTCCACACATCATCATTCAGGTACCCGCGAAACATTACAGGAAGGAGTCTTTCCATTATTATGTGGTAATCGTGACTTTTCAATCCATTTAATTTCCCTGTCTTCAAATTCACAGCTCCTCTAAATCCCGCGGCGTAACCATCTGGGAATTTCAAATTTTTCAACCACCTCATCACTTGTTTTTTCTTTAGGTTTTAAACAAAATGGGGCACGTGGCTTGCCACCACTATTCGTCAACTCAAGGGTTGGTCGATTACAAATCTCGGCTAAATCTCTTCTCACCTTTACATTATCTTTTGTCCTGTCAGTAAAATCCATACATGTACTTATAATGCTTTCACCAACATTACGTTCCTGATGCATAACATCAATGTTGTGCATCAAAATTAGTGATTTGACATACGATAGTTCCCATAAGCCACATATGTGGGTCCAATTATGTTCAGTTCCGAATCCTACAAATCCATCCTCATTTTCATTAAGGACCAACTCATTCAGCATATCAGCGATTTCTCTACAATTTAAACACCTTGGTGGTCCCTTTACAACAATATTGTCCTTCTTGAAATTGTTCCTCTGTAACCTAAATGGGTGATTCAAGGGCAAAAAGCATCTATGGCAATCAAAGTAACAAATCTTTCCCCCAAAGTTCAGACGGAAACAATCTGTGTGCTTCGCACATATCGGGCATGTCAACCTTCCATGACAACTCCAACTAGAAAAAATACCGTATGCCAGAAAATCGTGGACCGACCACAGATACGCAACTCGAAGATTGAATTTTTGCTTTTGGTCATAGTCATATGCTTCAACTCCTTTCCACAATTGTTTCAACTCTTCAATTAAGGGCTTCAACATCACGTTTAGTCATGTTCTAGGATGCTCTGGACCGGGTATAATGAGACACGGGAACATAAATTCATATTTCATACAAAATGAAGGTGGAAGGTTGTATGGAATAGCAAACACAAGCCAACAAGAGTATGACGATGCAGTTACATTGAAAGGCGTGAATCCATCTGTTGCCAACCTGATGCGAACATTCCTTGCATCACTAGCAAAGTCTGCATCAAAATCATCTAGAGCCTTCCATGCCTCACCATCAGATGGGTGCACCATTACTTGATTATTCTCACATACACCTTCTTTATGCCATCGCATATGTCTAGCGGTTTTCTTTGAGAGAAACAATCGTTTCACCCGAGGTGTAAGAGGCATGTAACGAAGTTGCTTATGAGCAACCTCTGTCGTCACCTTCTCTCCATCTTCATTTACGACCTCTACGAATCTCAGTTTACCACATTTTAAGCATTTCACCTCATTACTATGTTCTTTCCAGAACATCATACAATTATCTCGGCACACATCAATCTTCTCATACTCCATACCAAGAGCAGAAAGCATTTTCTTTGACTGGTACATGTCTTTCAGCACCTTATGGTTCTTAGGAAGGATATCGCTGATCAGATTCAAGAGCTCCTTATAACAATTGTTTGAAAATGCAAACTTTGACTTAATGGCCATAAGATGGGTCATGAAAGCGAGAACGCTTACGGTGGTGTGCTTATGCAATGGCTCTTCTGAAGCTCAAAGGATGTCGAAAAATTTTTGAACCTCCGGTGTTGGAGGATCATCAGGGTTTGATTCAAACTCCGGTCATATAACATCAAGCATCTCATCCATCCTATCGTCAGCAACGCTATCATCTCCTTCTTCCACTACTAATACCGTTTTTTCACGGCCTGTCTCGCCGTGAAAAGTCCAAACTTCATAACCTGGCACGAAACCATATTTGCAAATATGCAATGACAACGTCCTCTTGTCTTGCCAACGAGAATTTCTGCACTTCATGCATGGGCACCTCGTGCCAGTGTTTGTTGTCAAAGCGAATGCACGATCAACAAATTTCTCAGTGTTGATTACCCACTATACATCCAACCACTATACATCCACCGTCGGTCGTCCTCAACCATTCTATAGGCAAAACATTCATTCAATCGAGAATGCATCATAAGTACCACATGCCTATGTCTATAGGAAAAGATAGGTCCTAAACCCACCCAAGAGTGACCGACAAAACGTGGTATTTATGACGAGCCATGAGTCCGAACGAAATTTCAGAAGCATAACCCCGCTGTTCTCCAATTGCACGCCTGATAGTGGTGCAATGGAGAACAACAAGGTTATGTTACTGAAATCCCATTCGGACTCATGACTCATCATAAAGACCACGCTCTGTCGCCCACTCCGAGGCTGTCCAAAAAGGGACAATTTCGTACCTACACATCTCACACGCATGACACGTGTGAGACATGTTGGTCTGAAATGGGTGACGCATAGGTTTCGTTACACTATCTACGTTGTTGTCAAATAAAAAATTGCATACGAAAAGAAATATATATAAGAAAGTATATATATATATATAATATACTAATCACCGTAATGAAATCATCAACAAACCACAAATTAACACAAGAATATAATTAAGATCATATATAATAGCACATCTCATAATAAACACTTGTAAAAGCATAAAATTAATTGACTTTTGTTTTTATTAATTACTTTGTGAATGCTACTTTACTCTTGGTAATTATTGTTGCAAACCTAGAGAAATCATTGCAATCCACTACGAAAAAATTCACAAATCAAAAGTGAAGAAAATTCTTAAAGAAGAAAAATTTACTTGACAGCGATGGATCGGAGGTCGGCGGGCGGCGGAGGTCGACTGGCGCTGAAGGACAATAGGCGGTGACGGGCGGTGGCCGGCTGCACATCGCATATGAAACATATTGATACACAATCCAAAGACATCCCCTGTACAATGCACAGTGCATATAACCACACAATTGGTGGCCAGCTAGTTACGAAAGAGGTGGATTAATGTAAACTAGAATGGCCAACACGCTTTTCACACTATATTAATGTAAACAACATGCATGTACATATAAATTGCTCTAAAATTACTATGATCGGAACAAATTCTCAATTGTTCAGGAATAGCATTGTGGCTTCTCAATTGTATAGCAAACAAAAAAATAGCATACACATGCACATTGAAACAAACAAACATTAATCTGCCAACAAACAAACAAACAAGCATTGTCTCACTGGGACGGGTGGCACGGGCCGAGCAGCAGCGTCTGAGACGGTGGTGGGGCGAACGACGGCGATGGCCGGGAGGCGGCGGTGGCCGGGGCGGCGGACGGTGGTGCCGGCAGGAGGCGAGCGTCGGGCGGCCGGGCGGCGGCGCGGGCCGGAGGCGGGCGGCGACGCGTGCGCGCGGGAGGCAGCGAAGGTGGGTGGCGGCAGCACGGGCGGGAGGCGGTGAGGGTGGGCGGCGCCGGCACGTGTGGGAGGCGGCGAGGGCGGGAGGCGGTGGCACGGGAGGGAGGCGGCAGCGCAGGCTGGGCGCGGGAGGCTGCGGCGCGAGCTGAGGCATAGGGTGTGGGCATGTACAGGGAGTTAGGTCTCCCTGTACGCGCGCGCGGTTGGGGGAAAACCCCATAACTTCCGTCGGCCAGCATTAAAGCCGGCTAACTTCCGTCGGCCACTGTGAAAAGCCAACGGAAGTTAAGTTAACTTCTGTTGGCTCCTTGAGGCCGATGGAAGTTATTTAACTTCCATCGGCTTTTCCAAAAACCGACGGAAGATATTTTAGCCAACGGAAATGTTTTGTTTTCTTGTACAAAAATTTAACTGCTATCACTTCAAGGAATGTACAAAAAATTTTCTGCCAAAATATCATATGCAGGTTCGGAGTGCCAAGGGAGCTAACTATAGATAATGGAACCCAGTTCGAAGCCAAACCCTTTAAAGAATTTTGTGAAGAACTGGGCATCAAGTTATGCTTCGTAGCAGTTCACCATCCACAATCCAACGGAGCCGTCGAGCGAGCCAATGGAAATATTCTCTCCGGTCTAAATTGAAGGATTGTCAGGCTGGCCAAAGGGATGTGGACCGAGGAACTTCCTAAGATTCTATGGTCCATTCGGACCACGCAAGCCAGGTCCATAGGCTTCACCCCATTCAGGCTACTATTCAGAGATGAGGCCATGACTCCTACGGAGCTCAAGGGTGGATCCCTTCGCGTAGTAGAACCTGGAAATGAAGATGAGAGAAGCACTTCACTGGACTTGTCAGAAGAAACAAGGCTTCGAGTTTTCGCCAATCTGATGAAGTACCAAGACCAAACAAAGACATGGTATGACCCGAAGATAAAATTGAGCGAGCTTAAACCAGGTCATTTGGTATTGCAAAGTGTAATAGCTCCGGGGAAGCTACGAAATAAATGGGAAGGACCATATATTATCCTACGCTCAGGGCGCCCTGGTTCATTTAAATTAGCTAATTTAGAAGGGGAAGAGTTGAAGCATGCATGGCATGCGAAGCACCTTATGCGTTACTAAATAAAGATGGAGGTTCAAATTTTGTTTACTCTTCAAATATCCCTTACTCCTGGTGGACGCATCAGGAGAACGGAGATGCTTACAGAGTCAAGCATCTTTCAAAGAACCCGGACAATAGCCTTCGAACCATTGGTTCAAGGACTCTGTTGCCAGCCTACGGATTCCAAGTTCTAACTTGTTAGGATCCGTAGAAGAGTCTAAGGACTTTAAAAGAACAGATTTCCGGCCTCCGGGTTCGAAGCATCTGTAAAAGAGCCATAGGTGGCCAGCCTACGGATTCCAAGCTCCGGCTTGTTAGGATTCATAGAAGAGTCTAAGGACTTTAAAAGAACAGATTTCTGGCCTCTAGGTTCGAAGCATCTGAAAAAGAGCCATAGGTGGCCAGCCTACGGATTCCAAGCTCTGGCTTGTTAGGATTCGTAGAAGAGTCTAAGGACATTAAAAGAACAAATTTCCGGCCTCCGGGTTCAAAGCATCTGTAAAAGAGTCGTAGGTGGCCAGCATACGGATTCCAAGCTCCGGCTTGTTAGGATTCGTAGAAGAGTCTAAGGACTTTAAAAGAACAGATTTTTGTCCTCCAAGTTCGAAGCATCTATAAAAGAGTCGAAGGTGACCAAGCAATAAGGTTTCAAGGCTCCAGCCAATGAAACACTTTTAAAGTCCTAAGCGACTGCTATGGGAGTATACAAGTACAAACTTCTCTCCGAAATTTATAAACATCACAATATGAACGTTGTGCGAAGCATCAGATTGTTATGTAAATCATTGTGTCTAATGGACCCTATCGCAGCGCGTACGGTCCCCCACCCACAAGGAGGGGCAGGGGAGTAAGGAATAACAAAAGATGCTTTCTAAGCAATTCATATTAATTGGATAATCATATTTTTACATCAAGAGAAGTTTTGGTTTAAGCCTATATAAAAACGGAGACCCCTCTGACCTCTAGAGCTACTTCTAAGACCACTTCGATCTTCTGAGGTCGAAGCCTTTGGAACCTTCTTAGTCCGAATGCTTATTTTCTTCGAAGCTCACAGTTTTTTCTGCTCCTCTTGAAGTTCATCCCAAGACAGAAGCCTTTTGGAGCTAGCCTTCATGGGATCCTCGGCTTGGTACTCCGAGTCAGACCAGTTTACGTACTCGGAAGGTGAAGATGCTTCTTCCTTTTCCTCTTCTTTGATATAAGCCAAGACTTCGCGGTGTACTTCGGGAGCTATCTCTCCTTGATCTCCGCGAGGAACAAAGAAACACGAGTGTCGATAAGGCCTTAAGCTTTCGAGGACAGACCACTGTCGAAGGAGCCCCTCGTTAAGTTCCAACACCTCGAAGTTAAGCTCTGAAGTGCATGGCAAAACCTAAAAGAATAAACATCCAAACAAGTTCCTCGTTGATAAACTTCTCATCCATTAATGTAAGGGGCTTTACAAGATTTCTTGTACATGCTTAAGCACCCTATAAGACTAGACCTGTGGGTCGGTTGGCGGAGCAGGAGGCATCAGAGCTGGTGAAGCTAGAAGCGGAGGCCTTGTTTGCGCTTGCTTTTGCTGGCGAGCCTCGTCGATCCAAGTTTTGGCTGCAGCCTTGTGGTCTGTTTTCCAGATCAACCGGAAAGCTTCCCAGGCAGAAGCTACATCCTATGAAGGACGCAACAAGCCCTCGTCGGCAAAGCCTGCTGGCGTCGAACCCCCAACTGGAGCAACTGAAATCCCAAGAGCTTCGAGATGACAGAGGACTCCAATTCCAGCAACTTGTCTAGAGATCTCTCCATACCGGACGCCGAAGCCCATCATCAGCTTCGTCGCCACTTGAATCATTTTCAGCTTTCGGTCGAGGGGCTCACTCGCAACAGTCGAAGATGAAGGGCACATGGTGCCGAAGTATTCCAAGGTACCCTGAAGGGCATCCAAGGTACGCTCGGTTATTTCAACATTCTTTGCTTCTGCCGCCTCTAGCCCAGCAGCAGCAGACACTTCAGCCATCTTGGATAGCAGTGCACTTTTCTGAGCCATGGCTTGCTGAAGTGAGTCTTGGAGTTCTACAAGCTGCGCGCTTGAAGTGGCTTCCGCTAGCCGGAGCTTCTCCACCTCCGCTCGGAGCACCACACATTCGGCTTCGGCCTCTTGGGCCGACGTTTGGAGTGTAGTGCTGCTTTGCCGCTCGATCCGGAGTGCTTCGTCGGTGGCGGCCTTAGCCCTCCGTTCTTCAAGGAGCTCCTCCTCCAGTCGAAGGATTTATCTTCGGAGCTCTTAAGTGCAGACTAGAGGGTAGTAACCTTCCTCTTGAGCCGATTAGTTTCGACTTCATTGGAAGTCGCTGCCGCTCTAGCAAGGACAAATTGCTGCAAAAAAGAGCAAGTAAGTACTAAGTAATTCCATTTATTAATTTAATGCACTTGTGGTATGTTGCATACCTAAAGGGCAGCCCTTTCGAGGGCTAGATTGAGCTCCGGGGCTATGGCCTCGCTCAAGATGGAGACCAAGCCGGAGTTTACGATTTCTTGGCCCTTCTCAGCCAAGGGCTCCAGAAGCGCCCGGAGGCCCGTTCGTTGCTCGAAGAAGGGAGCCAATAAAGGGAACCAGGACAAAGCCTGGCGATCATCTATGGTCGCCTCCTCCTCCGAGTTACTTGCCAAAGGGTCGTTGGAGGAAGGCATCATTGTCGAGGCTAGGAGGAGTCCAAGGCTCGTCATGCTCTTTCCCCTCCTTGGCACGAAAGCCGGAGGAGCGACTCCGGTAGAGGTAGATCCTCCTTCGATCGATGCCTCCTCGGCCGGAACCGCTTCACCCTAGATGGCTCCAGTTGTTGGAGCTACTGTGTCCATCGGAGCCTCAACTCCGAGAGAAGCTAGAGCTCCATCTGTGACCGGAGATGCACTACTCCTCGACGCACCTACAACATTAAAGTACTTGATGAATATTTGTGGGTAATAACTATTACAGGGATGGTAAAGGCAAAAGCTTCGAAGTGTACCTTCGTTGGTGCCTTGAGGTAAAATTGCAGGGTCCTCCAAGACCCCGTACATCCAGAGGTACTCGTCGAGGTCGTCCCCCGAAGTCCTCTCCAGTGTAGCTGCTGTAGGCGGTTCGACCTCTGGCACTATCACCCCAGCCACGGGTGAGTTGGGGATAGCCGTCTCCAGCTCTGAATTCGCGGCGATAGGCCCAGGAGAGCGCACTATGTCTGCCTCCACAGTCTCTTGAGCGGGAACTCCGGATGCATCCACGGCTTCATCTTCGCTATCACCGAGAAGATAATTTTCTAGGGCCTTTCCCATTTGAACATCGGAGCCCTTGT
Organism: Zizania palustris; assembly: GCA_019279435.1. Taxonomy (NCBI): domain Eukaryota; kingdom Viridiplantae; phylum Streptophyta; class Magnoliopsida; order Poales; family Poaceae; genus Zizania; species Zizania palustris. The sequence continues at coordinate 33,143,060 of JAAALK010000079.1, read as the reverse complement.
TTTCGGAGCCCTTATTTCCGGAGTCTTCCGAAGATGAGCTCCGAATGCCCAAGGATGAAGCAGAGGACGCCGGAGTCGCCTAAGGAGGAGGTCTTGACGTTTTCTTCCCCTTCTTGATTGGGGTCTTGACAGCTTTCTTCGAAGGCTCGGTGGTGGCTTTCCTTTTCCGAGGGGCCGCTCCGGTCGGGTTGAAGTTTGTCAGAGGTGGGGGCACCATTCTGAGGGCTCTCCACACTCTGTTGAAGCGTTCCTAGCTTCCCACCAACTCTATTCTCTTCTACCTCTCTACCACCGTAGGGGCTCCAAGCACTCGTTCGGTGGCTCTCGCTATCTTCTCCAGAGCTAGTGCAAAAGGGGCCGCTGAAAAAAGGTAGCATATTATAAGTATGTTATTTCTTTCCTAATATATTACTGCAGGAGGATCGAAGGCTTACCTAGACTTCGAAGCTCTCCCTCCGAAGCATTTTAGAATGCTATCGGCCAGTCGACTCCGAGAGGTGGAATCCGGAGAGCGATGAACTCTTCGGCCAAGTCCCACATGCTCATGCGTCTGGCTATCGAAGAGAGTAACCCAAGCCGCGTTGAGAGTAGGCTTGGGTTCGGAGTGACTTCTGCCTCCTTCCAGAACTAGATTTCTTGGAGAGGTCCCACAAAACTGGAGTCTTCTCTGACCTCGGCGTAGAAACACCGGAGGATCCACTTGGTGCACCACCGATCGTTGATGGCCTTCGTCGGGAAGTGTTGTGCATGTTCCTTCCACAACTGGAAGTTGACGCTTCCGAAGGATGTCAACACCTTGGTGTCTCTGGGGCTGTCTTGTGGCTTTAGCTGGAAGATGGCTTCATGGGTGGCAGCGAAGATCTCCAATCTTCCTTCGCATCCCTCGGCCCAAAGGGCCCACTCGAAGATTGACATCCTTGCGATGGCATTGGGGGATAATTGAGGCAAGGTAATCTGAAACATTTCTAATACCTCTGATAGAAAGTTGATGGCAGGGAGCCTGAGACCAGCCTCAAAGAATGCTTTGAAGACCACTACTTTCCCGCTTCGCGGTCTTGGGGTCGACTCTGTTCCAGGGACCCGAGTCCTCATTCCGGGGCCCAACTGCCCGGCCACCACCTCTTCGATGGATTCCGCAGTGCTTATGGATTGGCCGATGAGGAAGATTTGTGGGATCTTATTCTTGGATGGAGGGCGGAGCTCTCGAGGATTCTTGGGCCAAGAACCTCCTGGAGCCCCTGCCATGGCCACTGCTGCCAAAGCCGCCCAAGCTTGCCTCTGTTCCAAAGTGCTTGCTGCCGCTGGCACGGTGGTGCTGGTCCTCGCCATGGGTCAATCGCTCGGGAAGATTGAGGGGATATTTGAAGGTTGAAGAAAGTGCGCTCTGAAAGACAGGTTCTGTAAAAATTTTCGGTCGACTTCGACCCCCCTTTTATAGCCTTCCTGCTAGATGTTGCGCTTCGATCGTGTTCACACTACAGGTTCGACTTCTACCACTGATGGGTGAGACCAGTAAGTGAAAAGCTGTGAACCCATGGTAAAATTTTGACCGTTACCTTTTTCGGGAGCATAACGGCTACTTGAAGGGTAACGGCTTAAATTTGATGGTTTTCCATGATGTTCCGCCTCCGTAACGGTTCATTTTCCTACGAAGTGTTCACACAACGGTCCCAGTTCGAAGCCTTCATCAGGAATACTTCGATGTTTAATACCCTTCGGATAACTGTAACACCTTCAAATTTCTCTAAGTCCCTTAATATGAAAATATTACTTGCGCGTACTGCTTTCCGGCCATACAGGTTAAATCGGAGAAGCGTATTCAAGGGGCTACTGTTGGGGGAAAATACTTCATCCTCAGCGCTTTAGAGATTGACAGTCAAAGATAACTTATCAGCATCAAAGCTTGCGCTCACCTCCGAGGGTGATGAAGTTTCTAAGACAAAGGATGCTTCGGCTTATGATTCGAAGGCATCCTCCGAAGGCCCCGAAGCTGCAGTGGAAAACAGACAGACTGATAAGACGTCTGCCTTATCTACCTTCTCCGAATAGATTTTACTATTTTAGCCCTATTCGGGGTACCGAATAGTTTCCACTATGTCGGTTGTAATTGAGGGGTATATAGGTCTTTTCCTTAAGACTTTTTGCCTATAAATACCCTCCTTCTTACCCTGTAAGAGGCATCGAGTACTCAACTATTCAATACATACTTTCAGACTACTTCAAGCTATTATCCTATTCGGAGGCTTGGAATAGTTCTCAACACAAATTTCCCGTTTGTTAGTTCTTAACATTCGAGAACCTGTTAGCGTAATCTTTTACGCCAACAACTTCCTTTTCCTCTATTTTAATATAAGCTAACACTTATTTATATATATCGGATATAACCTCTCCAGAACTTCCCCGAGGAATTGAAAATCAAGGACGCTTGTGAGGCTTTAAGGCTTCGAAGGTGGCCCATTTTAGGCGGAGTTTTTCGTTAATCTCTAACACTTCGAGCTCATCCAAAAAATGTCGTGAAGCCTAAAAACATTTCCAAATAAGTCTTTTCATTTAAAAGTGAACAAAAACATAAGTTTTTACATTTGCAGAGCCGTAAGTAGAACTAAACCTTCGGGTCCAAAGGAGGTTTGCTGCTCGAAGGCTGCGGCCACACTTGCTTTTGACGGAGACCTTCATCAATCCATGTTTTTATAGCTGATCGACCTTCAGCTCTCTAGGATGGTTGAAAAGCCTCCCAAGCTACGGCCACATCAGCCGAAGGAGTCAGAAGTTAGTCGTCGCCAAAGTTGACGGGGGCTGCTCTAAGCTCCGGCAAAATATATAACCCAAGGTATTCGTAGTAACGAAGTACTCCGAGAGAAGCTACTTGGCCGGAGATCTCTCCATACCGAGTACCTGCAGCCTTCATAGTCTTCGCCGCTGCTTGGATCATCTTCATTCTTCATAGCAGGGAGTCATTGCCAGCCAAAGAAGAAGTGCAAGAAGTGTCGAAGTATTCCAAGACACCTCGAAGGGCGTCCATGGTCTCCGAAGCCACCTTCTCTCACTTTATATTTACCACAAACAAAGTCTTGTTTGACGTAGTCAGCTCATCTATCAAAGATGAAAGTCTAGCTGCCTCCATCATTGAAGAATTCTTTTGTCCGAGCAGTTTCTTGGCCTCCTCTGTCAAATTTAGTTGCTCCTCTTGAAGCTTGACCATTTCGGCTCCCGCAGCTGCCTGCTCTTCTCGCAGTATTTCCACCTTGGCCCGGAGCACAACTTGTTCAACCTCGAGTTCATTTTTGGCAGCCTCCAAGCTAGTCCTAGCATTTCTCTCTACAACTACCATTTCTTATAAGCTCAAATTCCGGGTCTCAGAGCTAACAAGACTCCCTTGAATAGTTGTTACCTTCTCCTTGAGTCGGTTACATTCTCGCTTATGTGATATAGCTGCAGCCCGAGCTAGAACTACTTGCTACAAAGGAAGAAGAACAATGTAAGTAAATTATGTACATATGTTTGAACTAACTTTATTTTTGCAGATGCTCTGTACCTAGTAGGCTGCCCGTCCAAAGCTGCATCTAGCTCTGACTCCTCCGCTTCTCCGAGAATGGAAACCAAGTCAGTTTCCCCAACCTCGCGACTAGCCCGAGCCAAGGGCTCTAGCAAAGTCCGAAGTCCTGTTCTCCGCTCCAGAAAAGGAGCTAAGAGGGGGAGCCTTGACAAGGCACTCTAATCATCTTCGTTGGGAGATGGACCGGAGTGTAGCGAAGAATCTTTGGAGGCCTCCATAGATTGACCTCCATCCGTGGATCTTGATGGAGTCCACCATGGAACAGGAGCAGGCAAAGGCCAACCTTTACCTTTACCTTTTCCAGAACCCATCATCTTCTTTGAAGCTATTTCTTGGACCGGAGTCATTTGTGTTATGGCTGGAGCTGGATTCAGAGCTGCAACAGGCTCCAGCGCAACCTCTGTAGTAGGATTCTCCTCCACCGGAGCTGATCCTATAAAACCAAAGGTATATTATATTGCTTAAATTTTGCAGGACACAAAGAAAAAAGGGAAGAAGAAAAGGTATTCTACTGAAGCTTACCTCCGACGTCTTGTTGCCAAACGAGCACTAGACTACTCAAAGGCTCGAACATCTGACCGAAGTTCTCTTTGGACTCCAGACTTCGAAACGAAGGAATAACAGTGGAGATATCTTCGACCACTGTAGCTTTCACTTCGTCCGGAGACAAGACTTGGGCATTCAAAGTCTTAACTCTGCCTTCTTCCATAGTAGGAGCATTTACCTGGCTAGGCGGGACGTTTTCAATCTCCGCCTGCTCAAGGTTACCTTCAACGGCAGGCGCCACCACCACGTCATCTTGAATGGAGACTTCAGCTCCCATTTGAGACCCTTCATCCCCTACTAGAAGAGCCTCGAACTCCTCCCCGATTGCTCTGTCTGCTTCTTCATCTTCAGACGACTCCGAAGATGAAGTTGGAGACTTGGAAGGAGTAAGGGCCTTCGGCTTTCAAGTCACCTTTTTAACAGGTGTCTTTGCTAGCGCTGAAGTCCCTGCTTCGGCCTTCCTTTTCTCCGGAGCCTGTTCTGAGCTGATCCAGTCCGGAAGAATTGGAGGTTCAACTCTGAGTACACTCCATACTCGGTTGAATCGCTCCTAGCTGCCAACCAACTTCACCCTCCACTCTTTTTCAATGGTCGTAGGAGCCCCAAGGATTTTCTCCGAAGTTCAGACAATATGTTCTAAAGTGAGGGTGATGTGTGGAGCTAAAAGATAAGATTTTCTTCCGGTTAAATAATTTTTGTAGAATCAATACTACATGTAAAAATATTTTGCAGGACATACAAGAAGTTTACCTGCAGAACTTGAAGGAATATTTCGGAGTCCACCCTCCAGGTTCTCTTTGAAGTTGATTGTCTAGATAGCCATCAATGGGGGATTCGGAGTCCGATAAACTCCTCCGCTAAGTCACACATACTCATGCGATGACTTATGGATTGTAGCAGCCTGAGACAGACTTCAAGTTGGCTTGGGTCTGGTTGGACCTCCGCTTCCCTCCGATAAAAGATGTCCTCCAGAGGTCTGGCCAAGGCACTGTCCACTCCTACTTCGGCATAAAACCGGCGAACAATCCAGTCTGTGTACCATCTGGCATTAATGGCCTTCACTGGGAACCGGTCTTGGTACTCTTCGCGATGTCGAAAATTGATGCTCCCGAAAGCGATCACCATCTTTCTCCTCTGGCTCCGATATAGGTCTTCGGTTGTCATGAAGCTTTGTGAAGAGCCACAAAGATCTTGGCTCTCCCAGCACACCCTTCGGCTCGCATCGGCCATTCGAAGATGGCTAGGTGAGCGATTGCATTCGGAGAGAGTTGAGGCAAAGTGACGTCGAACAAGTTCAATACCTCAGAAAGGAACTCCATTGCTAGAAGCCCCTATCCAGCTTCGAAGAATGCTTTGAACACCACCACCTCTCTGGTTCATGGTGTAGGAATCACCTCTCCTCTAGCTTGGCGAATCTTAAATCCAAGTCCTATCTTCCCAGCAGTCGCCACCGTAATTGACTTCTTTGAACATGTTGAGGGCCCCAAACTATACGATTGATCCGTATATTTGGTGGATGCTGGGTGGAGATCATGAGGACCGGCTGGGTGAGGGTTATCTGAAGGCGTCGCTGCCACTGCTGCCGCCATCGCCTGTTGACTAGCCAAAGACGAAGCAGGAATGGGAACCTTGTGGCTTGTTTTCGCCATTGGAGAAGATGAAGCTTGGAAAATGGGCTCGGGAAGCAGAAAGGGAAAATGCGGGAGTAGTTGGTAAAGTATCCAAAACTCACCCCTGCATTCTTATTTATACTATGTACTTGTAGTTGCATCATACCATTTGTGTGCACCGTTACATCTTCTTTACCGTTATGATTCACTGAGGCTCTTCATGAGAAATCACGCCTGCAGAAATGAAGTGACCATTTAGCCTTTAAAAAAGGTAACGGCTATTTCTATGAGTCTAACGGTTATTTCAGCTTCGCAAGGATTTATCTTCGAAGCCATTTCGATACGTACCTTCGCATAGAAGTTGGTTCGAAGACTCCAGACCTTTGAACGCTTCAAAGAGTGGTAAAACTCATTAAGTTCTTGATTCTAAGTATGAAATTATTTCTTGCGTATGCTGCCCTGTTTATTGTATAGGCAATTCAGAGAGAAGTATTCGAGGGGCTATTGTTGGGGGAAAATATTTCATCCTCCAGAGGTCGACATTCCCCTATAGATACAAGCAAAAGAAACGAAGTCAGAAGCTTCGATCTTCGAAGATCCTAAAAGCATCAAGGTTTTGCTGTATTCGGAGTACTATACAGTGAAGACCTCCGTTAATGCTTCGGCGTGACGAATCATCCCGAATCCTTTCCACCCGAAGGGGTGTTGCTAGCAAGAATATAAGATTAATCTTCTTTCTGATTAAATTAGTCTTTTACCCTTTTACCCCTATGAAGAATATTAAACAATATCTTCTTAGTCGGTTGTAATTAGAGGGTAAAGGAGTCTTTTCCTTTAATATTCGGTCTATAAATACCCTTCTTCACTCTATAAAGGTTATCGAATACTCAGATATTCAATACACAACTTCGAACTACTTCGAGCTATTATCCTATTCGGAGGCTTGAGGTAGTCTGCTTTTGCAAACACTTCATTTGTTACACATACAGTTTCTTAAACATGTTAGAGTAATCTTTTACGCCAACACCCTCTATTCGCAGCCGATCAGAATCGCCTCCCACCCATCCATGCCGAAGGAGTAGGAGCACTACTGCCCAAATTTATGGTGGCCTATACTGGTCCATATCATATCGACCGACCAATAGAGCTCCCCAAGGGGTAGGACGGTCGTCCTCCTGCAAAAGGGATGAAGTTGATCAGATGAAACAAATGGAGGATTATTAAGTTCATCGTGACTAGCTACTATCTTGGTTAGGTATGATCTAGTTATTCTGATGATTTTGATGATACAGACGCGCTATACGGCAAGTTTTATTTATTTCTATCGGAGTACAAGTCGATAGGTTATCTACAATTCAACATCATATCTTATCCACTATCAGGGAACGCTCATTATTGGGGGAATAAGTTTTCCCTTGAATAGGGACCAAATGATGTCAGCCTCCGTAGATCTCCGGACCAGAGCCTAACACTGTCATAGCAGATTCCCTCCTACTGAAGTTATTTCCAGGCAGCAATTAGTCCAAGCCTTCGGGCTCTCTTCGGAGCTAGCCTCCGGGCTCCCTTCGGAGTCCTCCGGAACCTAGCCTCCGGGCTCCGTTCGGCGTCCTCCGAAGCCTAGCCTCCGGGCTCCCTTCGGAGTTAGCCTCCGGGCTCCTTTCGCAGCCCTCTGGAGTCAAGCCTCTAGGCTTCCTTTGGGGTCCCCCAGAGACAGCCTCCGGACCCCCCTCCAGTCCCTTTCGAAGCTAAGTCTCCAGAAGTCCATTTAGAGTACCTGCAAAGCCTTTGATGCAGTCTCCGCCTAAAGAGCTCTGGCCACTACTTCGAACCTGGAAAATATCTCAACTCAGCTGCAGCGCAGAGTCATATCGGGGGCCCCTACGCCCCTAGTATGTCGTTTAGCTGCTCAGAAGTGACGTTTATCTGACACGTCTGTAAGCTATAAAGCTGTTTGTATAGTAGTCTAGTCTTTTTCCCTTCTTGCCCCTATAAGGCCTATAACCTATAGAGGACATTCAGGTCTTTTCCTTTGGCCTGCGTGCCTATAAAAGCAGGGCCATGCCCTTGTAATAGGATAGGTTCAGTAGAGGCAAACTATGCAAAATCCACTGTAGACTGGACGTAGGGCTATTATCCCTTCGGGGAGGCCTGAACCAGTATAAATCCTTTCTCCCTCTGTGAGAACCCTTCGAGGTTCACTATACACACCATATACACACTAAACCTGCTGTAGCTAACACAATTGCTACAATAGTTGGCGCCGTCCGTGGGGACCTTACTACTAAAAGCTAAGTTCTCTGCCACTACCTGTGTCTCGAAGTGTGCTTGAGGGGGAGCTTCGAAGTTTTCTTGCTTCGCGCACCCTCCGGCGAGGGGCTTCGAGTGCAGCCCGAAGGCCTTTCTCACCTTCCACCATCCCTCACACTTCGGGGTTTACCCTCCGGCAAGGGGCTCCTCTTCACGCGCCGAAGGCCTCTGAAGCCCCAGGGGCTATGAGGCAAGCTTTTCACCAACTTTATGAGGTATGTACACAGTCCGAAGCCTCACTTCACTGTGAAATTTACAATTATTTCAATAAATCATTGAGGTCGTACTTCGCCTTAAAACCGAAGTCTTACTTCGCCTTTAAAGCAAAACTTTGCTCCACCTTATTAAAAGTCGAAGCCTTGCTTCACGTTTTAAAATCGAGGCCTTTCATCACTTTATCGAAAATCAAAGTCTTGCTTCACTTTAAAATCGAGGCCTCACTTCGTCTCATTCAAAATCGGAGCCTTGCTCCACTATTAAAATTCGAAGCCTTGCTTCACTTTATCAAAAATCCGAAGCCTTGCTTCGCTTTATTTGAAATTCGAAGCCTTGCTTCGCTTTGCAAAATCCGTAGCACCCCTCCGAATGGTACACAGTGCCTTCAGGCACATAGCAGTGGGCTTTAGGACCCTCAAGCGATGACTCGAGGTGTCCAGGACTTACGAGCGATGGCTTGACGAGTCCGGGATTGTAGGCTCCGGCCTGATGCATCCTAGGGTCAAAGGTGGCCCAGGATCGAAGGTGGCCCAGAGTCGTAGGTGGCTCAACCCATCACAGGTTCGGTGAATCTAGACCAAATATCCCTTCCATTCATTACAGGATCAAGCTCAAGAAGCCTTGCTTCACTATTTGAATGCGCACCGAGGCCTCGCTTCGCGTGATGTGATCTAATCTAAAATTCAAGCATCTCGAAGTCATGCTTCGCCTAAAATCTAAGTGCGTTTTGGAGCCTTGCTCACGCACATTATCCAAATCCAAGCATGCCGAAGCATGCTTCACTTAATTTGAGTACGCTGAAGCCTTTCTTTGCTTCAAATTATTGCATTCGAAGCCCAAAAGAGGCCTTCGTTCAACGCGATATAAGGGTCCGAAGCCGCCAAAAAAGGCGCACCCCTTCGCATTCTAAATTTCCCGCACCAGCAACGAGTAAGTCCCTAGATGCCACCCGCAAGGGGGGACCGAAGTATATATGCGAAGTGTGCGAATGAAATACACAGTACGAGCAGAACAATCTAAACGTCCGAAACAATCAAACCATGTGAAGCATGCAGACGAAGTATGCAAATATAACAAATATCATTCATTGAATGATAATTGAGAAGTATGTTACAAATACACTTCGAAAAAAATTGTGAGTACTCTTTATCTAAGCCTAAGAAAAAGCGAGCTCGAGGCCCCGACATGTTCGACCCTCGCTTGATCTTTTTCCGGGTAGGGCCCCTTCGGCTGGACGAAGCCCCGTCAGAGCCTGTTCTCCCGCGGCTGGGCCATCCACGCTCTGAAGCCCGCAGACCTCACCTTTCTCCTTGTAGGTTTGTCAAGGTCTGGCACGCAGGCGATGCTGTATTGAAGGCAGAGACATCTAGGGCTTCGCCGCCAGTTAAGACTGTACCCGAAGGTTGTGCCCCCTTGCCACTTAAGTATACTTCGAAACAGCTTACGTCTGGCAAGGAGGAAGAACTCCGAAGAGGCTCCATCTTCACGACAGCCAGCAACTCCTAAGCTACTTGAGAAATGGCTTCGCCCCTAGGACCCCTCAGAAGCTTGAACCGAGGGGGCCTTCGGACCTAGCTACTTCGAGCACAACCCAAAGCTGGCGAAGCTCCGCAGAATCCTCAAGTACTTCGAGTTCAACATTCGAAGGCTGAGCCTAGGCAGGTATGAAGTACCCCCGCATTTATATTAATAAACTGATGAGTTTTTAACAGTCTTAGTCGCTAAGAATTACATGGAGCCTAAGGAGGTCTACACCTTCGGAGGCGGAGGCTTCAACGTCAAAGGCTGAGTTGGCGAGGCTTGTGCCCTGGCTCGGTGAAGACGGAGGGCCCGTTGGAGGTCGAGGACTGCTTCGCAGCCTTGGGCCTTCTAAGGTTCCCGAAGGCGGTGCCACGCTCCGTGGACGTCTGATGGAGGCGTGACCAAGTGTTGGCCTCTGAAGGCCACCGGAGTCACCAAAGTTGCCGCCTCGAGGTGGTTGCACCCCTCGTCGTGAAGCATCTGCAACACTCCTTGTCCCGCCACTCGGCTAGCCATTAGGGCGAAGCCCTTCATCGACTTTTCCACCATCGCAGCCGCAGTCTGCAAGAACTCGAGGCAATCCCCGACCGAGTCTTGAGGGTTGAAAACCAAAGCCCGACAATCAGTCCCTATTTTCTCAAGGCCTGTAGTCAAGCTCGAAGTGGCTTCGTCGACCCCTTGGGCCACGAAGTTCTCTAGAAAATGGCCGGTTGTGCAAATATAAGAGTTCTCCGCCGCCAGCTTCGCTCAGGCCTCCTCCGAAGCTCGAAGTGTCGCTCGAAGCTTGTTGGTCTCCGAAAACAAGACCTCCCTCACCTTCTTGGCCTCGGCCCTCGCCGCCTCCGTCGATGCTTTGGCTCGCCTTCACTTCTCAGCCTCCACCGAGATCTCACATCGAAGGGTGTCTCTTTTCGCCGCTAGGTCAACCATCTGGTGGTCTGCGGAGGCTACTGCTGCAGCATTTATCGTGAAGGCCTGAAAAGATTCAAGAAAATTCTAATTGTTGAGTGAGAAGAAAGTGCGACTCGAAGACTGTGTAGGACTTTGCTCACCCGGAGGATGGCTTTGTGCGCATTTGCGAAGAGGTCAAAGGGGCTTGAGCGACTGAGTTGTGTTACCAAGTCCCCTTCCCCTACAGCGACGCAACCTTCGTGGAACGTGTGAATGGTTGCCTCCGTCACAGGCCCCCTCGGCTGCAGAGGCCAGACTATCTCCGTCACAGCCTGTCACGCCCAGATTTAATAAATCTGGACTTTTATTGAAATTCCATAGAAACTCAATAAATCAAGATGCTCATCACATGACCACGTACAATACGATCAATCATTCACGGTTCGTAGACCGTATTAGTACAAAAGTGAATAAAGGTGAAGAGAAACTAATAAAACAAAGGTCCTAGATGAACGCCTCCTTCCAGTCTCGCCTTGACTGGGTCGCTACTCCAGACCTTCATCCTCCTCATAGTAGACGGTCTCTGGTGGTGTAAGTCAACGGGGGTGAGTACAAACGTACTCAACAAGCCACCGGGTGCAAATATAATGCAGAGTAATAACAAGGGAGATGATGGCTAATTTTGCGGAAAAGCATATTTATAAAGCATTTAAATGAGATCAAGTTATTATTACTGAAATGTAAACATGAGTATGCATCATCATCTTCTAACTCGAGGGGTACAGTCAGCCCACCCTCGCTCAACAGTCCTTACATGCCATGAATAACTCAACCATTCAAACAATTGTAAACTAACTGCGAGAAGTCACACAACCCGACCTTGACCGTGGGCTCGGCTTTTCGAAAAGATTGAATACTCTGATCAGAGGTGTACCATTGTACCCACAAGGCACGCACTCATCACTTACACCAAAGTGTAACGAGATGACCCATACCACGGGAACTCGTGCCAAAACCTTCCATATGGTCCGCCTCGACCCGACAGCACCATCTTATGGGTTTCATATGGTGCCCCGATGCATCGAGCCAACACCATACCCCCCTTGAGCCACGTCGGTACAAGTCACCCGCAGGTTGCCCCTTGGCCCCTCCACTATGGTGCATCGAGTCGGATTGTTCCATACTTTTAGTTAGGACTTACCCATTAGACTTGTGGTTAGTACGGAAGTGCTTTGAAATAGATCCCGCAGACCGGTCCTTATAGTGCCCCGGGTGTGACCAACCAATGCCCTAGCTTGCACCTAGAACCCACCATACTTATAACATAGCCAACTCCAACAGAGTCTAGAGACGAGAATAACGGGGAAATACATATAGTAGAATCCAGCTATCTACGACTCATTCTTTTTTCATCCTATAGCAGTTGTGTCGGTACATTGGACACTAGCTAATATATTATAGTAGAGTGACAAGGAGTTAAGGCTCAATAAGAATGTCTTGGGTTTGCACACAAGGACGGGGATCTAATAAATATAGTGTAGGGTTTGATATTTGACTAATGCAATATTATCCTATGAGTTATAGTGATAATTTATTAAAACATGGGATCAATGATGATCAAAATGGGGGTGGTGACTTGCCTTGCTCAGAAAAGGGTGAAGGTGGAACCTTGGGGTAAAACTCCGGCTCCTCGACGAACTCGTAGTCTTCTCGATACGGAAAAAGTAAACATAACATTCAATAAACAAACAAAATATCGCAAAACATAAGCATACAAGTTTTATGAGTTTAAGTATGTGGAATCAAGCTTTATTATTCTGTAGTTATGTTGAGAAACATTAAAGATTATATTTTAAGGTTTTTCCCAATTTATTTTATGAATTAACAATTTATCCCTAAGGGGTTTTTATTTGTTTAATTAATAAGAATATTTTGGACAATAGGGACATACTGTTTTTATGGCATTAATGTGTAGAGAATAAAAAGAGGAATTTAACAAAATTTGAATGGTGAAATTTGGAGTTGTAATGAGCATGTTATGAATTTTTAAAGTTTAAACAATTTTCTGGATTTTTATTTAAACAGAAAACAGTCTCTGGTCCACGGTGAACCAGGTTCACCGTGAAACCGTGACTGTGCGTATGGACCGGATCAACCAGAGCCGTCGGATCTAGATCCAGCGGCCAGGCACGAGGTGGGATCCCTTAAGTGGCAACGGACGGCTGTGAGGCCTCGGTACCCTTTCGGGTGAGATCGAAGGCCGAAGGGATTTAATCTGTGCGCTCCAATTGCGATCGTGCGGCCAGGATCAAATCCGGCACGGCGCGCGCTATGGGGCTCGTACCCCCCTTCGTCTTCGATGACGGCGGGGCTCGGGCACGGCGGCGACGGCGGCGGCGAGTGCCTAGAAGCCTATGTTTTGGCGAAAATGGAAAGAGGAGAGGACGGCAGTCACGACCGTACCATCGGTGGCGGAGAAGGACATTCGAAGGCGACCAGCGGTGAGGGTAGATGGCGGAGGCTTGAGGGGTGCTCGACGGCGACGACGATCCAGCGGTCCTCTCGGCCGATGGAGGCGTGGCCGAGGACGGGCGGGCTCTGGTGGTCTCGATGGTGGCGGCGGCATGGACGGAGGGGGCCTGAGGAAGCAGCGAATGGTGGCTGGATGTGAGGCAGAGCTAGAGGCCGAAAAACATGCGACGACACTTTGGAGGGCTCAGGCTAGGGCTTAGGCGGTGTGGGCAGTGGGCGGCAAACCGAGGGGTTCTTATAGGGTCACCGGCGGTGGCAAAATGGAAGGAAATCGAAGGTTTCCTTCCTTCTCCGGCGAGGGTTCCATTTGCGTGGGCTAGCTTCCATACTTGTTAAAAGGCGTGGGCTATAGATGGAAGGGGGTCGCGGTGGTCCAAGGAAGGGAGTCTGGGGTGAATCCAGTCAGATCGGGGCGGCCGACGGCGAGAAAAGGAAGGGTGGTCGCTGGAAAGGAAAGGGGAGAGATCCCCTTCCATCAGGGATGAAGGATCTGACAGGTCGGCTCCACCTGTCAGCGGGCGAGCAGGAAAGGAAAGGGCTAACAGGCGGGACCAGGTGGCCAGGGACTGAGGCGCGGGCCAGAGAGGCTGACGGGCGGGTCCCACATGTTAGTGACACATGTGCTGGGCTGGGCTGGGCTGAGGCAGATTGGGGGTTGCTCCCCATTAGGATTTAAAGTGGTTTTCTGATTAAAATAAATCCAGTAATTCATTTATTTGATTAAAGGTTGAATCACTATTGATAAAATTTTGTAAAAATTCCTAAAATTATATCTTGGCCTCTAGATTCTATCATAAATTTTCCAAGTTGAAATTTTTAATATTTCTCCCTGTTTGGCTTTAGAAGGGCTCTTTTAGGGTTTTCTTTAATTAAATAATTCCTTTAATTCCCTGAAAAATATAATTCCTTTATTTTATTTATTTTTAAATCTTGGGATGTTACAATCCTATCCCCCTTATAGAGAATCTCGTCCTCGAGATTCGGATCAATCCTCGAATAGCTCTGGATGCTGTGCTTTGAGTTCTTCCTCTTTTTCCCACATAGCTTCCACTGCGGGATGATTGCTCCACTGAACCTTACAAAAGCGGATGACGCGACTCCTGGTGGTCCTTTCTTTGACTTCCAAGATCCTCACAGGCTTTTCCACGTAGGTCAGATCTTCTTGAATGTTCAACTGCTGAAGGTCTACTTGCTCTGCTGGGACTCGAAGACACTTCTTTAGTTGTGACACATGAAACACGTCATGCACCCCAGCCAATGAGGGTGGTAGTTCCAACTGATAAGCGACTTCGCCTTGGCACCGAACAATGGAAAAAGGTCCAACGTATCGAGGTGCCAACTTTCCTCTCATGTTAAACCGTTGTGGGCCACAGAGAGGAGTGACTCAGAGGTATACATGGTTTCCCTCTTCAAAGGCTAAATCCCAACGACGATTGTCCGCATAGCGCTTCTGTCGAGATTGGGCTATGTTGAGTCGGTCTCGGATAATCCGTACCTTCTCTTCAGCTTCCTGAAGGATGTCTGTTCCAAACACTTGGGATTCACTGGTTTGATCCAAAGTAGAGGCGTCCTGCACTTACATCCATATAAAGCTTCGGACGGGGACATCTGAAGGCTGAATTGGTAACTGTTGTTGTACGAAAACTCGGCATACAGTAAACTCTTGTCCCAAGTTCCTCCAAAATCGAAGACACATGCCCGAAGCATATCCTCTAATATTTGATTCACCCTTTCAGTTTGTCCATCCGTTTGAGGGTGGTATGCGGTGCTGAAGTTTAGTCTCGTTCCCATTTCCTCTGGAAGGTTTTTCTAGAATCGAGACGTAAACTGACTTCCTCTATCAGATACTATCTTCTTGGGTACCCCATGAAGACACACTATGCGGGCCATATACAATTCTGCTAGTTTAGGGCAACTGAAGGTCGTCTTGAAGGCTATGAAGTGAGCTACCTTTGTTAGCCGATCAATGATTACCCATATAGAATCATATCCAAGTTGGGTCTTTGGGAGTCCGGTGATGAAGTCCATACCGATCTCTTCCCATTTCCATTCAGGCACTTTAAGTGGCTGTAACAGCCATGCGGGTCTCTGATGTTCTGCTTTTACTCGTCGGTAGGTGTCACATTCTGCGACAAACTGAGCAATTTCCTTCTTCATGCTAACCCACCAATAGCGTTCCTTCAGGTCTTGGTACATCTTTGTACTCCCGGGATGGATGAAGTACAGAGTATCATGGGCCTCCCTTAGAATAAGGGTCTTTATCTCCGGTTTATCTAGCACACAGATCCTGGTTCTGAACCATATGGTGCCATTCTCATCCTCTAAAAATCCTGGGGCCTTGCCCTGTCTCATGTTCTTCTTAATGGCGGCTATATCTGGGTCTTCTAACTAAGCCCCACAGATCTGTTCGAACATGACTGGTTGTGTCTCCAGGGTGGCTAGATAGGCTCCTGTGGTTAACCCGAGATTTAACTTTTCCATTTCTTTATATAGTAGAGGCGCGTGATCCTGGATTATGATGGCGGTGCAATATCCTTTACGACTTAGAGCATCAGCCACCACGTTTGCTTTGCCGGGATGGTAGTGAATACCTAAGTCGTAGTCCTTTATTAATTCTAACCATCACCTTTGCCAAAGGTTGAGATCCGGCTGCGTGAAGATATACTTCAGACTCTTGTGATCTCTAAAGATTTCGCGGCGGTTTCCGATCAAATAATGCCTCCATATTTTCAGGGCGTGCACAACAGCGGCCAATTCCAGGTCGTGTGTAGTGTAGTTTAGCTCATGAGGTCTCAGTTGACGAGAGGCGTACTAGACAACCTTTCTGTCTTGCATAAGAACACATCCCAATCCCTGGCGGGATGCATCGCAATAGACATGGAAGTCCTTCCTGATATCCAGTAGGGTCAGTAAGGGTGCTGACACTAGCCGGGTCTTGAGGGTACGAAAACTTTCCTTGCATTCGGGAGTCCATTCAAACTTCTCTCCCTTCTACAATAACTTAGTCATAGGCTTGGCTATCTTGGAGAAATTCTCAATAAATCGCTGATAATATCCTACCAAACCAAGAAAACTCCGTATTTTAGATACGTTGGTGGGTGGCAGCCAATCAGTAACTGCTTCCACGGTGGCAGGGTCTACTGTGATACCTTGTGCAGAGATGATATGTCTAAGGAACTTTACTTCCGCCGTCCAAAATTTGCACTTGTTGTACTTGGCGTATAACTGATGTTCCCTTAGTTTTCCTAAGGTCAATCGGATGTGAGTCTCGTGCTCCTTTTTGTCCTTGGAATAGATGAAGATGTCATCTATAAATACCACAATAAAATTGTCCAAGTATTCCATGAATACCTTATTCATCATATTCATGAAGAAAGCCAGGGCGTTGGTCAATCCAAAGGACATGATAGTGCACTCATAAAGTCCATAACGAGAGGTAATAGCCGTATTGGGTATGTCCTCTTCTCGAATCCTTAGCTGATGATAACCAGACCACAGATCGTTCTTGGAAAATACCATGGCTCCTTTCAGCTGGTCAAATAGATCATCGATCGTGGGTAAAGGATACTTATTCTTGATGGTCACCTCATTCAAGGCTCGATAATCCACGCACATACGCTTAGCCTTGTCCTCCTTCTTCTCAACGAAGATGACGGGGGCGCCCCACGGGGATGTGCTGGGTCTAATGTATCCTTTCTTCTCAAGATCCTCAAGTTGCTGCTTAATCTCAGCTAGCTCATTGGCGGCCATCCGATACGGTCGCTTGTAGATGGGAGTGGTTCTGGGTACTAGATCAATCCGGAACTCAATGTCCCTTTTGGGTGGCATCCCTGGTAAATCCTCTAGAAATACGTTCGGGTACTCGCAGACCACTGGTATCTCTTCCAAGGTAATCTGGTGTAGACGAGGTCTTCCGGACTTCTGGCTTGACATTTGGAACGTGACAACAGTCCCTTCTTCACTGGTCACAGTTACTTGCCTCCGGGCACATCTTATCACACCTTGGTGTTTGTTGAGCCAATCCATTCCTAGAATCAGATCCAAACCTTGGCATTCAATTAGGATGGGGTCGGCCCAGAATATTGTGCCTTGGATATCTACCCATACCCTTGGACTATAAGAATGGGCTTGGGTTTGTTTGCCAGGGGTGGATATTAATAATTGTATTTCTAAACCACATTTGTTCAGATTATACTTCTCCACAAAAGTTGTTGAAATAAAGGAGTGCGTAGCTCTAGTATCAAATAATTCCACTGTAGGGGCCGAATGTACTGTGAACCTACCCATGATGATCTCGGGTGCGGCCTGAGCTTCCTCGGCGGAGACATGGTTGACGCGGGCGCGGATGGCAGGGTTGGCCATGACTCCTTGTGTATGCTCGAGGTGGGGCATTGGTGGGAATAATGCCCTTCCTGGCGGCAGTTGAAACATATCACGGGCTTGCCGTGCTTGTCGCGTAGAACTTCTGCTTTCTTGGTAGGGGCAGTTGGAGCGACCGGTGTGGCGGGAGCGGGGCGAGGATGTCCTGCTCCTGTGTTGGTGGCGGGTGGCGCGGGACGGTACACTGGGCGCGGATGATATTGGGGCGCCGGTGGGGGAGGTGCAAAGCGTGGCCTCTACGCTATTCCTTGATTCTAGCAAAAGGCGATCATCCTCTTCTTCTTTAGGTCGACCTTATTCTGCTCGGTCTCCTTAATAATTGCCTTGTTGACCCACTTTTGGAAGTTGGCGTAGTCTCCGGAGACCAGCTGAAGGGAAAGCTCGTCCTTCAGCCCCCGGAGAAACTTGGACTGTCGGGCCGTATCAGTACGGACTTCCTCCGGTGCATACCAGACTAGCCAGTTGAATTCGTGCAGGTATTCAGTCACGGTCCTGCTTCCTTGCTGCAGATCCCTGAACTCCTGCTGCTTCTGGGCGATAATGCCATCGGGGACGTGGGATGCGCGGAAAGCGGCGGAGAACTCTGCCCAAGTGTGGACGTGTCCCTCAGGCAGAGTCTCCCGTAGGTTATCCCACCATTCTGCGGCGGGTCCCTAGAGTTGCTGGGCACCGAAGGCTACCCTCTCCTGCTCAGTGAAAGCCAGGAGATCCAACTTCTTCCCTATCATCCTTAGCCAGTCACCAGCCTCCATGAGGTTGGTGGTGCTAGAGAACGTGGGAGGGCGAACTCGGGGAAATTACGATAGCTGTGAGGCAGGTGCCGGAGAGGGAGTGGCGGGGTGAGGAATCTCGGGCTGTTGTTGGTGAAGACGGAAGAATTGAGCCTACTGCTCCTACATCTGGTTCAATAGCGTGGATATCAACTGATTTTGGTTGGCCATCATCTCGGCCAAGGTGGGGTGGTTGGTGACTGGGGCCTGCCTCTGCCCAGTTGCTCCACATTGGGGCAAGTTTTCATTGTCTCCTCTGTTTTGGGGAGCATCGGATCCCTGAGTGTTAGTCATCCTGAAGTTTCTAGACAGACAATAATCTCTTAGGGGAAATGAGGCTAAGTTTTATTTCAAAATGTGTCATCCTCACGATTACATATAAATCTTTTATTTAATCTTCACTCATGCCTTATATTTGACCTGAGTGGCAATACAATCCAAAATAATAAAAAGGAAACAATCAACCGTAAAAACTACGTCTAAGGCAGCTCGGGGGACGACTCGATCATGGGCTCGGCGGAGATGGTCGGGGTGGTGGAGCGGGAGGTGCACTGTTGGAAATCCTCTTGGGCCTCACTGTGGGGATCCAGAGTGATTTCCGCTTGCGGGGCAGAAGGGAGGCGACCTCCTCTAGGTCCTTCTGCAACTCCTTGATCTGCTGGCGAAGCTGTGCGGTGTCAGCGACGCTTTGACATAGGAGCTCGTTCTGACAACTCAACTCCTCCACCTCGGTGGTCAAATGAGGGTTCTGCTGGACCTGACGATGAAGATCCGCGTTCTCGCAATTCAGATTCTCTGACGTATGGTGGTAGAAGTCGATAGTGTCGTGCTGGCTATCTGCGTCGAGGATGGCCTCCGTGTGAAGATTGTCCATAGCCTCCAAAAGCCTCATGGTGCGGGCGATGGCAGAGTTGCTCTGAGTGAGGGGGCTGATGTAGATGCTATGGTGACTCCCTGGTGTACGCATGGGCATGAAGCGATAGACGGTGTCGCGGAGCTAGCAGTCGTAGACCAATCGAAGCTAGGCGAGGGCCTGGAGTGCAGCGCGCTGGCTGGCCACCACGAACGAAGGTCCTCTGACTCCATGGGTGTAGAAGGGAGGCTGCGTGGGGGAGGGGCGGATGATGACCGTGACCTCGCAATAGCTCTCGCTCGCATCGGGAAAGATCCAGTGGAACGCGGGCTCATGGACGAATCCAAGGAAGTCAACGAGCATGCGAAGCTCGTGGATGAATCTGGCCTCGTCGCGAAGAGTCTCACTCATGGTATGGACCGGCATCTACAAAAGAGAGAAAATTTTTGGTGAAACTCCAGAAGATGAGAGGGTAAGTATTTTTTTGTAAGAAATTACGGTTAATATAAGTCCTAGGGTCAGGTCTGTTTTGCTTCCTACAGTCAAGTCGGCTCTGATACCATCTTGTCACACCCAGATTTAATAAATCCAGACTTTTATTGAAATTACATAGAAAATCAATAAATCAAGATGTTCATCACACCACCACATACAATACGATCAATCATTCATGGTTCGTAGACCGTATTAGTACAAAAGTGAATAAAGGTGAAGAGAAAGTAATAAAACAAAGGTCCTAGATGAACGCCTCCTTCCAGTCTCGCCTTGACTGGGTCGCTACTCCAGACCTTCATCCTCCACGTAGTAGATGGGCTCTGGTGGTGTGAGTCAATGGGGGGTGAGTACAAACATACTCAACAAGCCACCGGGTGCAAATATAATGCAGAGTAATAACAAGGGAGATAGTGGCTAATTTTGCGGAAAAGCATATTTATTTGTACAGCATTTAAATGAGATCAAGTTATTATTACAGAAATGTAAACATGAGTATGCATCATCATCTTCTAACTCGAGGGGTACAGTCAGCCCACCATCGCTCAACAGTCCTTACATGCCTTGAATAACTGAACCATTCAAACAATTGTAAACTAACTGCGAGAAGTCACACAACCCGCCCTTGACCGTGGGCTGGGCTTTTCGAAAAGATTGAATACTCTGATCACAGGTGTACCACTATACCCACAAGCCACGCACTCATCACTTACACCAAAGTGTAACGAGATGACCCATACCACGGGAACTCGTGCCAAAACCTTCCATATGGTCCGCCTCGACTCGACAACACCCTCTTATGGGTTTCATATGGTGCCCCGACACGTCGAGCCAACACCATACCCCCCTTGAGCCACGTCGGTACAAGTCACCCGCAGGTTGCCCCTTGCCCCCTCCACTATGGTGCATCGAGTCAGATTGTTCCATACTTTAAGTTAGGACTTACCCATTAGACTTGTGGTTAGTACGGAAGTGCTTTGCAACAAATCCCGCAGACCGGTCCTTATAGTGCCCCGGGTGCGCCCAACCAATGCCCTAGCTTGCACTCGGAACCCACCATACTTATAACATAGCCAACTCCAATAGAGTCTAGAGACGCGAATAACGGGGAAATACATATAGTAGAATCCAGCTATCTACGACTCATTCTTTTTTCATCCTATAGCAGTTGCGTCGGTACATTGGACACTAGCTAATATATTATAGTAGATTGACAAGGAGTTAAGGCTCAATAAGCATGGCTTGGGTTTGCACACAAGGACGGGGATCTAATAAATATAGTGTAGGTTTGATATTTGACTAATGCAATATTATCTTATGAGTTATAGCGATAATTTCTTAAAACATGGGATCAATGATGATCAAAATGGGGGTTGTGACTTGCCTTGCTCAGCAAAGGGTGAAGGTGGAACCTTGGGGTAAAACTCCGGCTCCTCGACGAACTCGTAGTCTTCTCGATACGGAAAAAGTAAACATAACATTCAATAAACAAACAAAATATCACAAAACATAAGCATACAAGTTTTATGAGTTTAAGTATGTGGAATCAAGCTTTATTATTCTGTAGTTATGTTGAGAAACTTTAAAGATTATATTTTAAGGTTTTTCCCAATTTATTTTATGAATTAACAATTTATCCCTAAGGGGTTTTTATTTGTTTAATTAATAAGAATATTTTGGGCAATAGGGACATACTGTTTTTATGGCATTAATGTGTAGAGAATAAAAAGAGGAATTTAACAAAATTTGAATGGTGAAATTTCTAGTTGAAATGAGCATGTTATGAATTTTTAAAGTTTAAACAATTTTCTGGATTTTTATTTAAACAGAAAACAGTCTCTGGTCCACGGTGAACCAGGTTCACCGTGAACCCGTGACTGTGCGCGTGGACCGGATAGACCAGAGCCATCGGATCTAGATCCAGCGGCCAGACATGAGGCGGGATCACTTAAGTGGCAACGGACGGCTGTGAGGCCTCGGTACCCTTTCGGGTGAGATTGACGGCCCAGATTAAATTACGAAGGGATTTAATCTGTGCGCTCCGATTGTGATCGTGGGGCCAGGATCAAATCCGGCATGGCACGCGCTAAGGGGCTCGTACCCCCCTTCGTCTTCGATGACGGCGGGGCTCGGGCGCGGTGGCGATGGCGGCGGCGAGTGCCTAGGAGCCTAGGTTTTGGCAAAAATGGAAAGAGGACAGGACGGTGGTCACGACCATACCTTCGGCGGTGGAGAAGGACGTCCGAAGGCGACCGGCGGCGAGGGTAGACAGCGGAGGCTTCATGGGTGCTCGACGGCGAGGACGATCCGGCGGTCCTCTCGGCCGACAGAGGCGTGGCCGAGGACGGGCGGGCTCCGGTGGTCTCGACGGTGGCGGCGGCGTGGACGGAGGGGGCCTGAGGCGGCGGCGAATGGTGGCTAGAGGTGAATCAGAGCTAGAGGCCAAAAAATGGGCGACGGTGCTCTAGAGGGCTCCGGCTAGGGCTTAGGCAGTGTGGGCAGTGGGCGGCGAACCGAGGGGTTCTTATAGGTTCACCGGCGGCGGCCAAACGGAAGGAAACCGAAGGTTTCCTTCCTTCTCCGGCGAGGGTTCCATTTGCGTGGGCTAGCTTCCATACTTGTTAAAACGCGTGGGCTATAGATGGAAAGGAGTCGCGGTGGTCCAAGGAAGGGAGTCTGGGGCGAATCCAGTCGGATCGGGGGCGGCCGGCGGCGAGAAAAGGAAGGGTGGTCACCAGAAAGGAAAGGGGGGAGATCCCCTTCCATCGGGGATGAAGGATCTGACAGGTGGGCTCCACCAGTCAGCGGGCGAGCGGGAAAGGAAAGGGCCGACAAGCGGGACCAGGCGGCCAGGGACTGAGGCGGGTCCCACATGTTAGTGACACAGGCGCTGGGCTGGGGTGGGCTGAGGCAGATTGGGGATTGTGGCCCATTAGGATTTAAAGTGGTTTTCTGATAAAAATAAATCCAGTAATTCATTTATTTGATTAAAAGTTGAATCACTGTTGATAAAAAATTGTAAAAATTCCTAAAATTATATCTTGGCCTCTGGATTCTATCATAAATTTTCCAAGTTGAAATTTTTATTATTTCTCCCTGTTTGGCTTTAGAAGGGCTCTTTTAGGGTTTTCTTTAATTAAATAATTCCTTTAATTCCCTGAAAAATATATTTCCTTTATTTTATTTATTTTTAAATCTTGGGATGTTACACAGCCTCCTCCAATGCAGACTCCCATGGAGCCAGGCTCCAGTCCACCACCTTGATGTGCTCTTCGGTCTCGTCCCAAAGGTTCCCTTCGCCGCGGCCGTCCCCCCCCGTCCTCTTCGGACGAAGTACTATCGGACCCTGAGCTGCTGCTGCCGTCGCTGCTGCTACTACCGCTGCTGCCGGAGGCCTTCATGGGCTTTGAAACGATGGGCCTCGCACTGGCATCGACATCTGCAGAAAAATACAAGTCAATATTCACGTATGAAAAGAGAAGTGTGATCAAGTGTTTACCTTCATCGGAGGAAATATCTTCAAAGGAGGGGAAGCGATGTGTGCTCCCCAGTCCCTTCGCTGCGCTGGCGGAGCCCCAGCCCTCGCGGCCGAAGGGGTTGCTGTTGTGGTCCTCGCCACCACCACTTCAGTAGCCGCCGTCGGAGCCCTTGCTGACTCCACTCCAGTTCCAAGGCTCACGGCCGTAGGCTCCTCTGCAGCATGGGCTTCGACTGTTGGGAGCTCCGAGTGGACCCTCGAGGCTTTGGGTTCGTCGTCGTCCACCCTCTTCCTCTTGGAGCCACTCGCCGGAGGTGTAGGGTTAGCGAAGTTTGGCAGAGCTTGGACCCCCTCGATGTCGAATAAGGCCCACACTCTGTTCTAGTGTTCCCAAGTCCCCACCATAGTGAGCCATTGAGCCTGCTCCTCAGGTGTTAGAGCCCCAACGACGCGCTCCGCCACTATGATTGCCTCCTTTGGAGTCCTTACTTCGTGAGCGGCTTCATCAAAGCTCCAAGTCAGCACAAGTTCATTTTACGAAGTATGAAGATGAAAAGAAATCGAAGTCTTACCAAGGCGCTCCACCGACACCTTGCTTGGGCCCTTCGAGTCCGAAGGTTAAAAGAGACCCTCCAGCCAAGAGAGCACGAGGGGGCTGAGCGGACGGGCGATGAACTCCTCTGCGAGGTCCCTCATGCTCATCCTCGAAGCCACCCTCCGCAGGAGCAAGATCCTTGACCGAAGGATGTCAGGGCTCATCTTCACTACGCCTTCGCGCCGGTAGGAGATGAGCGCGTTGGTACTCTGAAGGGGGGAGTTCGCGCCAACCGAGGCGTAGAACCACTCTTGGTCCCACTTCGAGTACCACTTGCTGGTTGCGGCCCTCGCTGGGAAGACGTCCTGATATTCCTTCCGAAGCTGGAAGTTAGCACTCCTGAAGGCCAAGGCCCTCTTGACGGGGTCTTTCCCTTCCCTCTGCTTCAGCTAGTAGTTAGCATCATGGAGGGTGATGAAGACATCTGCGCGCCCCTCGCATCCTTCAGCTCTCATAGCCCACTCGAGGACGGCCAACCTCGCCATGGCATTTGGAGATAGATGAGGAAGTTCGAAGTTGTAGGCCTTCAACACTTCGCTCAACATGTGAGAAACCATGTTGAAGAATATGGTTTTGATATTCCAGATGTGACGAGTGATTGTCAACGGAAGTCAAAGGAAGGGAGAGATGAAGACCTGCCGAGTCTGAGCCTCATGTGACTCAGGTACACGGGCAGTGAGCGATGGCCAGGCAGAGGAGCCGCGGAGTCGGGCTGGCCCAATCCGGGTACGTGGCTAGGAGCAGCAGATGATCCACTAGTCTGTTGACTGGGTTTGATTCAGGTACACGGGTGGCGAGCGATTGCCGGGCTGAGGAAGCTGCAGGGTTGGGTCGGCCCAATCCGGGTACCCGGTGAGAAGACGGTGGACGCTTTGTCAGTTTCGGTGTAAAACTAACGATCTATGTTTAATTTGTTTTTAGGATATTAATATTTAGTTTTTAAGTTTAGAATATTTTTATTCGAGTCAGTTAATTTTTCTAAGAATATTTTAGTAATTTTTGGAATTTATTTTAGAGTTAGTTTATTTTACCCGAGGGTAATGTAGTCTTTTCATGTGTTAAGATTTGCCTATAAATAGGCCCCTATCCCTTTGGGGATAGTCGACTGTTTTTCCCAAGATTACTTTCAGTCCACAACAAATTTTCATATCCTATTTTTCCTCTGGTTTTAGATCTGCACCGCCGTTGTCGACGCTTTCCTTTTACTCACCAGCCCACGACGAACAGGCACGGCAGGAAAGTGTTTTTGCTGCAGCTGGCGGAAAGCTGCAGCGGCAGCGCAGGCGGCTAGGCCAAGGGCCCCACGGCCGGCTGTGATCCGCACGTCACGGCGCCGTTTTGATCCATGCGCACGGTTCCCGAGTCTTCCTTCATTTCGCACGGCTGCCGTTGCAAGCACGCGGACCCCACGACGGGACCCACGACGATGTTCGGTAGCAAATTTCTGGAGCACGCGGCGATCTGGTGCTCACGGGTAGACTACGCGACGAAGGTTAGTTTTTAATCTACTATCTTTTAGTAGATCAATTTTTTTTAGATAATCATCTTCACTGCTATTTTAATCTGTTAAATTTTTGTTAGT
This sequence comes from Zizania palustris, assembly GCA_019279435.1. Lineage (NCBI taxonomy): Eukaryota > Viridiplantae > Streptophyta > Magnoliopsida > Poales > Poaceae > Zizania > Zizania palustris. The sequence continues at coordinate 33,117,731 of JAAALK010000079.1, read as the reverse complement.
TGACTAGTATTATTTTTAACTGTTTAATCTGCTCATATAAAATGAAAAGAAAAATTTATTAGTCGCGGTTATATTTTTAATTCTAGTCTTTACCTGAAATATTTTTAGGTTATTTATGAATAAATTTTTGGATGATCTATATTTTATTCAATTAATTAGTATTTTATTCTTAGACAGCAATCTAACCATTTTATTAAGATATTTAGTATTTTTTATTACGTCATTAAATATTTCTAGTGTCCATTTTTATTTACCGTAGTATTTCTGTTTAGTTTATCTTTAATATCATTTTAATTAGGACACTGGTCATTTTTTAAGCTAGACAACTTTAATTCGTGAATTTTGCTTTGCAAATATTATTTGTCTGGTTAAGTTTATTTGGGTGATGGGATTAAAATATAGTTTAGCAAGAAATTTTTAGGCGCCCATTCACCCCCCTCTTGTCGCTACTTTCGGTCCTACAAGTGGTATCAGAGCAAGGTTAGGTTTTTCTAATATCTTAACCGATTCTAAACCTAGGTAGTGACCATGACGTCTTCTGGCAAAATTCCGTCCCTAGAGGCTTTTGGCTACACTTATTGGAAGACTCGCATGCGAGCATACCTTATGAGCCAGAGCTCGGACATATAGGAGATTTGTGTTCATCCTAATTTCACAATAACGACTATTGCTGCGGATACTGCTGAAAATGTAATTACCCAGCATCAAAATAATAGTAAGGTGGTGAATATTTTATTTTCTGGTCTAGGTCCTAGTGAGTTTGAGCGTGTTAGCCATCTCACCACTGCTCGAGAGATCTGGGCTACCCTCCAGGCACATCATGAGGGTACAGCTCAGGTCCAGCCTAGGCTCTACCAGACCTACTGGTGTGAGTATGAAAATTTTTCAATCGATCATTAACAAGCTTCGCGTTAACAAGGCCGAGCATGATCAGCTGGTCTCGGATCATCAGCAGGCGCTTAAAGTACTCCATACCTTGGACCCTAAGATCTGGGAGATCAAGGTTTCTTCTTTTTTTGAGAGCGCGTCCTATGATACCTTGACCATAGCAGAGCTTTTTAGTAAGCTCAAGGCCTTAGTGGTCGATATTCAGTTGAGATCAAATCTCATTGATTCTGGCTCCAAGACTCTGGCGCTTGCGACACCGTCTGCAGATCCTAATGCCATGAGTTGTACTGCTTTTTCATTGATGTCTATCTCCGAGGAACAACTTGATACTCTAGGAGATGATGATCTGTGCTTGTTTAACAACCGGGTGCAACGTGTCTATGATAAGCGAATGTTCAAGAGACACGGCACAAAATCCGGATGCTTTGAGTGTGGTGACTCAGGTCATTTCATCGCCGACTGCCCTAAGCAGAAGAATTACAAGAAGGGAACAGGCGACAACTCCTACAACTCCAGCAAGTATGACAACTCCATGAAGGGAAAGCCCAAGACAAGATTCTTTCGAAAGGCTCTGAAAGATTACAGGCGTGAGAACAAGAAGCGAGACAAGACCTTCTTCGCCGAGATGGAGAAAAGGTACTCCAAGAGATCCTCGTCTTCCTCATCGTCTTCAAGTTCATGTGATGAAGATATCATGATCAGGAAGGGGAAGGACAGGGACAATCCGGTGGGCCTCTGTTTCATGGGCTTCGGGGACAAGCCGAAGAGTCGCTCACGTCACAGTTGAAGACCCCACAAGAGCTTCTGCTCAATGGCTCTTGGGGAGAAGAAAGAGAAGGACTCCTCCGATGACTCCGATGACGACGACGATGAGAATGCATCCTCCTATGAACAAGAAGTTGTCAATTTACTAGAACAGAACAGTCAGGAGTTGAAGTATAGGGAGAAACTGCTTAGAGGTGCAAAGAAGAGGATAGATGAGCTTGAGAGTGAGCTTGCCACGGCAAATGGCAAGATTGAGAGTCTATCTTCTTACCCTTGCTTGGGTGATAGTGGTGAGTGCCCTAACTGTGAGGTGTTGTTGTGTGACCTGACGACTCTTAAGTCCAGGTACACAGAGAGAGTGGATGAGAGAGACGCATTGGCCACTGAGCTTGAGAGCGCTCAGCAGGAGCTGAAAGATGCTCATGTCACTGTCGTCGCACCTTGTGTAGACTGCCCATCCCATTTAGCTAGTATAGCCGAGCTGAGAGCCAAGAGTGATGAGCAGTTGAGCGAGTTAGCTGGAGTGAGAGCTGAGTTGGAGCAGACTAAGCTAGAGCTTGAGACCTTGTCAGTTCCATCCACTGTTTGTGAGAACTGCTTATCCATTTGAATGGAGTTGATTAAGCTAAAAGCTGAGAAGTCTGTCGAAGTTGATAAAGAGTGTGAGATTTGCTTGTCTCAGGTGGAGGTGTTAGCTTCCTTGAGAGAGGAGCTATCTGATGTTCAGAACGAGAACTTTTACCTCCGTCAGATCCTGAGTTGGATTAGTGCCAGAGAGCCACAACTCGGCATGATGATCCAGCAGTTCAAGAGACAGGATGGGTTTGGGGTAGGTTACACCTATACCAAGGCTGATTTTGAGAGTGCCATTAGCCAAGCAGTGGAGTGGAATAAGATGACTCTCGAACAGAGATATCCCAAGACTCACTCCACTGAGTCCTTTAAGGATAGTCAGCCCAAGGATGGAGGGATCCAAGAACAACCTAAAGCTCCACCTAAGAAGCAGATCTGGGTTCCTAAGCCTAAAACTCTTCACACTTCTCTTGATTCTTTACCTGGACCTTCTCACACAAAAGATGATTCACCCAACACCACCAAGTCTAAGAATCCCAAGCGTCAAACACATCCCAAGAAGCCTACCTATCACTGTGAGTTTTGTTAGAGAGACAGGCATCTTGAGGAGTTTTGCTTCAGGAGGAAGCGGGTTGAGCGATCAGAGAAAGCTCGAGGTGGGCAGGAGTAGTTCTACCAGCAGGGTGGTAGACAGAGAGTCCCTCGACATAGAGAGAGGCTAGAGGCCAGGCCACGTCGTGTAGGTGGTGGTAGAGGAGACGGTTTTTATGATCGTGCTCCGGAGGGTGGTTTCTGTTCCGGTAGAGTTCCAGATCGTTCGGTATACGGTTTTGGATCTCACGGCCGTGATTTTAGGAAGAACAGAGGACTGCGCTTTGATCCGCGTTTCAGTCCAGACTCATATGATTCCTTTTGCTTTCCTACATACGCGCAGATGGCTCGACACTGGTTCAACACTTTTACTAAACCTGGCATTGGACCGTTTGGTCCCACTCATGTTTATTGATCTTAATTTGGGAGTTGTGTATCCTTTTTAGGATATTTTGAGTCAACTTTTCATTAGTATCAGTTTTTCTTTCTTCTTTATTTTTTATTGAGTCTTTTTGTGTGTGTTCATATCATGCATAATCATAAATCACATTTTGAGCTTGCTTCTGTTATATGATTAATCTGCTTTATTTTCTCTAGCTAGTATATGTTTTTGATTACCTATCGATGATCATGTTCTGGTTCAGTTCACATGATATATCTGATATTTGTCTTATGCATGGCTTTTATGTTTTAAAATCGAAAAATGATCACCATTGCTTCTGGTAACTAGCATGTGTAGGCTGAATGCTTTCGCTATCTTTTACATGCCTCGTAGCTAGATCCTTACTTAGATGCACATATGCAGCTGGGACATCCATATGCTTTAAATATGAAAAATATGCTATAAAATGATAAAAAATCTAGAAAAATGAAAAATTTATGCATTTTTATGATTATTAGAAAAGATCCAGGTGGGTTTGCTTTGTCGCATTGCATTGTTCTGGACTGCTTACCATAGCACTTTGGTATGAACTAGGATGGTGTAATGTATGCCAAGACCAATGTCTTAAGCTTCTGATGGTCCAGTTCTGACCTAGGCTTGACTTGGTCGGTTAGCATAAGGTTTGACTTGCAAATAACCCCTGGCAGAAATGAAAGGAAAAAGAATCAGTCTGAAAAATTTAAAAAGATGACAAGTTTGCTGAAGCACTTTGATTTGGACAATGCTTATCTTGGTAGATATCAGTTAGCTTTTGCATCTCATGCTTTACTTTGCTTGTCTAGTAGAAAAAGTGGTGATGCTTTTGTTTTGCAAAAATCAAAAAATGTGTGCTAATGACTTTCTTAAGATATCATCTATTGCACTGATCTTGTCATGTATCTTAGACAGTATATCTTTCGCTATACCTGTTAGATGTTGTATTTGCAGTTAATCATATCTAAGAAGCATGCTTTTTACACTCCACCTGCACTCCATCTGCATTCATGGCATATTTTGAGGGGGAGCTGCATTTCAGGGGGAGTTTATGTTTTATGTCTTTTTAGAGTGCATTTAGTCTCACTTAATGAGTCCAATTGTCAACAAGGGGGAGAAAATTTGGATATATTTTTGGCTTTCTCTGGGATTTATTTCAGGGGAGTTCATTCTTGACTTGTTTTTGAGGCTTTATTTTTTGATTAACCATAATGACCATTTTTCTTGCTTCTGTTTGGCTTTTGGTCATTTGGGTTAAACTTTTATTTTATTTCTTCTATTTTTTTCTTTGTTTTTCTGTTTCCACGTGTTTTGCAGGTTCTGGAGATGAGCTGAAAAGGGTGTTGACAATGCCCTCATCAAGGGGGAGATTGAGAAACCATGTTGAAGAATATGGTTTTGATATTCCAGATGTGATGAGTGATTGTCAACGGAAGTCAAAGGAAGGGAGAGATGAAGACCTACCGAGTCTAAGGCTCATGTGACTTAGGTACACGGGCAGTGAGCGACAGCCGGGCAGAGGAGCCGCGGAGTCGGGCTGGCCCAATCCGGGTACATGGCTAGGAGCGGCAGATGATCCACTGGTCTGTTGACTGGGTTTGACTCAGGTACACGGGCGGCGAGTGATTGCCGGCTGAGGAAGCTGCGGGGTCGGGTCGGCAAAATCCGGGTACCCGGTGCGAAGACGGTGGACGCTTTGTCCGTTTCGGCGTAATACTGACGATCTATGTTTAATTCGTTTTTAGGATATTAATATTTAGTTTTTAAGTTTAGAATATTTTTATTCGAGTCAGTTAATTTTTCTAAGAATATTTTGGTAATTCTCGGAATTTATTTTAGAGTTAGTTTATTTTACCCGAGGTTAAAGTAGTCTTTTCATGTATTAGGATTTGCCTATAAATAGGCCCCTATCCCTTTGGGGATAGTCGACTGTTTTTCCCAAGATTACTTTCAGTCCACAACAAATTTTCATCTCCTATTTTTCCTCCGGTTTTAGATCTGCACCGCCGTTGTCGATGCTTTCCTTTTACTCGCTGGCCCATGGCGAACAGGCACGGCAAGAAAGTGTTTTTGCTGTAGCCGGCGGAAAGCTGCAGCGGCAGCGCAGGCGGCTAGGCCAAGGGCCCCATGGCCGGCTGTGATCCGCACGTCACGGCGCCGTTTTGATCCATGCGCACGGTTCCCGAGTCTTCCTTCATTTCGCACGGTTGCCGTTGCAAGCACGCAGACCCCACGGCGGGACCCACGACGGTATTTGGCAGCAAATTTCTGGAGCACGCGGCGATCTCGTCCTCACAGGTAGACTACGCAACGAAGGTTAGTTTTTAATCTACTATCTTTTATCAGATCAATTTTTTTAGATAATCATCTTCACTGCTATTTTAATCTATTAAATTTTTGTTAGTTGACTAGTATTATTTTTATCTGTTTAATCTGCTCATATAAAATGAAAAGAAAAATTTATTAGTCACAGTTATATTTTTAATTCTAGTCTTTACGTGAAATATTTTGAGGTTATTTTTGAATAAATTTTTGGATGATCTATATTTTATTCAGCTAATTAGTATTTTATTCTTAGACAGCAATCTAAACATTTTATTAAGATATTTAGTGTTTTTTATTACATCATTAAATATTTCTAGTGTCCATTTTTATTTACCATAGTATTTCTGTTTAGTTTATCTTTAATATCATTTTAATTAGGACACCAGTCATTTTTTAAGCTAGACAACTTTAATTCCTGAATTTTGCTTTGCAAATATTATTTGTCTAGTTAAGTTTATTTGGGTGATGGGATTAAAATATAGTTTAGCAAGAAATTTTTAGGCGCCCATTCACCCCCCCTCTGGTCGCTACTTTCGGTACAACCTCCGATTTCTCTAGTACCCGAAGCTGGATCTCCGCCGATATCTTCCATCGCAGACCCTTCAGACGGACTCATCCGTTGAGGCCGAAGCCCTCATTTCCAGTGTATGCTCGAACTTGTACGACGGCGACCAAAGGTCCCTCGGCCCCAACCGTCTTGCTGCAGGCTTCGCCGTCGCCACTGCCTGCGCTTGAGCGGAGCTCGAACACGTGCCGAGGGTCAAGGCCTTCTTTGCCGCAAACTTCTTCGGCATTTTGTGGGACTTCGGCATGAAGGGCACTAAAGCTTGCGAAGCCGGCTCCGCGCGAAGCTAAAGATGAAGAGAGGAAAGCGAAGGATGCTAGGACTTGGAAAGAAGCAAGTGGGCATGTGTTGAAGCCTTGTGCGGTAAAACCCTTTTTATAGGCGGTAAAAGTCCTGACGGTTCCTGTGCCGAAGTCTACGACAAGTGGGCCTGAGGCGAAGATGAAGTGAACCGGCGCGCCCCACGCACTGTAATGGTCAATTTTATGACCGTTGCGGAGTCATTTGGTTTCCCCAAGGTCACCCTGTTAGTCAGGGCAGGCATTTATTACCTGCACAAGTTGAAGCCCCCTTCGGTCCAAGCTCTGAAGGCCTGTTTTCTCTGAAAGTTACATGTTTTACTGTCATTTGTCCAGAGGCGCACGCACCCCTTCGCTCCGAAGGACTGCGGGTGAGGGGCTACTTTTGGGGGAATAAGTTTTCCCTTGAACAGGGGCCAAATGACGTCAGCCTCCGTAGATCTCTGGACACGAGCCTAACACCATCGAAGCAGATTCCCTCCTACCGAAGTTATTTCCATGCAGCAATTAGTCCAAGCCTCCGGGCTCTCTTCGGAGCTAGCCACCGGGCTCCCTTCGGAGTCCTCCGGAGCCTAGCCTCCGGGTTCCATTCGGAGTCCTCCGGAGCCTAGCCTCGGGATCCCTTCGGAGTTAGCCTCCGGGCTCCTTTCAGAGCGCTCTAGAGTCAAGCCTCTACGCTTCCTTTGGGGTCCCCCAGAGCCAGCCTCCGGACCCCCCTCCAGTCCCTTTCGAAGCTAAGTCCCCAGAAGTCCATTCAGAGTACCTTCGAAGCCTTTGATGCAGTATCCACCTGAAGAGCTCCGGCCACTACTTCGAACCTGGAAAATATCTCAACTCCGCTGCAACGCAGAGCCATACCGGGAGCCCCTCCGCCCCTAGTATGTCGTTTTTCTACTCAGAAGTGACGTTTATCTGACACGTCTATAAGCTGTAAAGCTATTTGTACAGTAGTCTAGTTTTTACCCTTCTTGCCCCTATAAGGCCTATAACCTATAGAGGGCATTTAGGTCTTTTCCTTTGGCCTGGGTGCCTATAAAAGCAGGGCCATGCCCTTGTAATAGGACAGGTTCAGTAGAGGCAAACTATGCCAAATCCACTGTAGACTGGATGTAGGGCTATTATCCCTTCGGGGAGGCCTGAACCAGTACAAATCATTTCTCCCTCTATGAGAACCCTTCGAGGTTCACTATAAACACCATATATAGACTAAACCTGTTGCAGCTAACGCAATTGCTACAACACTCATCGACTCATATGCATGAGCTGCCTATCTCATCGGCCGATGGCATATTCGTCTCGATTGCACTGCTTTAGTCATTGGCCTTGCGACCGATCAGCGCTATCCTCTCACGATTATTCTATCCTCACCACAGTCCTCGGCTTGGCAACCAATCGGCTTTGCTACTAACGATATTTTCTCTGTTTCCTTATCAGTTGTAGGGTCAAACTGATTGGCACATCTTGAACCCTTTTTCTAAGATTGTAGGACCTTCACTAGAGTTAAGCACATCTCCTAGGCCACACGTATGTCAAAGTGTTACAAAAAATACACCAAAAATTGACTAGGTCTAAGGCCACATCAGTTTGATCTCTTAGATTGATGTGATTTGGGTGTGGTAGTCTGATGCTTCATCAGTTAAGTCCGACATCTTTTTCTATTGTATCTTCTTCATGTTGTATATCGTTCATCTAAATAAAGTGTGCCCGATACTTTGAAGTATTGTTAAGTTCATTGTGACTAGCTACTGTCTTGGTTAAATCCAATCTTATTATTGTGATGATTTTGATGATACCAACATGTTATCTAGCATGTTTTATTTCTTTCTATCAGAGTACAAGCCGATAGGTTATCTTCAATTCAACGTCATATCTTATTCGCTATCGGGGAATGCTCATCGGCCCATATGCATGAACTGCAAATCTCATCGACCGATGGCGCATTCGTGGCCGATCGGCGTTATACGCTCACGATTGTTCTATCCTCACCGCATTCATTGACTTAGAAGCCGACACCTTGATGTCAGCTCTTCGCCACCTAGATTTGTAGGTGGTTACAAGGGTTGGGCTGTTCACCCATTAATGTGGTAGATGAGTTGGGTTCAGAACATCGTGAGACAGTTCAGTCCATATCTGGTGTGGGCGTTAGAGCATTGAGAGGACCTTTCCCTAGTACGAGAGGACAAGGAAGGACGCACTTTTGGTGTACCAGTTATCATGCCTAATGTAAATGCTGGGATCGACTTTGCTACTAATGATATTTTCTCTATTTCCGTATCAGTTCTAGGGTCAAACTGATTGGCACGCCTTGAACCCTTTTTCTAAGATTGTAGGACCTGCACTGGAGTTAAGCAGATCTCCTAGGCCACGCGTGTGTCAAAGTGTGACCAAAAAGACACCAACATTAGTAGAACACAGATTCACTAGTGTATTTTTAAGGGATGGCCTCCGTTACACAACAGAGCAAAAGATACTGCTAAACTCAAGAATCACAGAGAAAAACATCTTTGCAAACTTGCACGTGGATTTTCAGGGATTTACACAATGTGTAGATAAGAACTCCACGTAAAACAAGTTACAAAAGCATTAGAGAAGCATTTCTTCCTTTGAAAGAAAAATATATGCTAATACTCAATAGTACTCAAAACAGATACTCATGAAGTAATAACAGTAGAAGCAACTTCACGTAAGAGATGAATCAAAGATCAAACAGATAATTCATTTCAAGAACATGAACACAAAAAGCCTTCTCAAATCTAAGTAAAATCAGTGATGGCTGTCCCTAAGACAGATGAAAAGTAGAAGGTTCTAAACCTAGGAAACAATGTTACCCTAGACCTCAACCTACCCTTTATTTTATAGACTACTCAGACATACGAAGAGACTACAATACCCCTAGGGTTTATAGTTTTTCTGCCTCATACAATCAATGGGGTATTACAGGTAGTCCTACTTTACACTTTATCCGAAGCTACACAGTGTGTCAGCTTTGTGGCTTCTTTTTGTACGGAGCCTCATAGCACTTCGATGAAGTGCCTGAGTCACTCCAATTATAGACTTCGAAATGCTAAGGCTTCGCTGCACCGAAGTATTGACTTCGAGTGTGATGGTTATGAGCTGAAGCCATCAAAGCTCTTGCCGCCTTCAGACCATGCCTCCAGAGTGGACCACCACAACTCCAAAGCTCTTCAAGCTTGGCCATCATCTATTTGTGTACCAAGAAGCCATTCGTACTTCAAAGTACCCCTTCTAATTACACCTTTGAAGTGTCTCCCTATGGAGCACACCTTCGAAGTTCCTCCCTTCGGAGGTATTCATCCATCATTCGTCGAAGTGCCTTCCTCCAGAGCACACCTTAGAAGTTCCTCCCCTCGAAGGTCTTCATCAGTCACCCTTCGAAGTGTCTCTCTAGAGCACACCTTCGAAGTGTCTGCCTAACTTCATTTAGTCCTCCTGTGTCCAAGACCCTCTGTCCATAGAGCCTCTGAACACCCCTTGGACCACTCTTGACTTCACCCAGCTTCCTTGATGCTCCTGCACCAAGCTTACTACTTGCTCTTGATCCCTCGTTATTGATAGTCAAGTCGCATCCACTTCTTGCACATCACGAGACAAGAAAACATGTTTTGCAACACCCTTTGGTACACCATTTTGCAAACACCCTTCGGTGACCACATCCAGGCACCAAATCCCTTTGGTGACCCCTTCGGTGCACAACTCCAAAATACCGAATCCTTTGGTAAACCCTTCATGCACATAACTTGTCAATCACTCATCACTTACAAGACCAAGACACTTCTCAACTTGGTTTCTCAATATCCCCCTTGATGAGTGAATTAACAATATTCATAAGAAGCAAAGGTAGATTAAGAATCAACACACAAGGGAGCATAAAAATTCAGAAAAGAGCCAAAACATGTCACTTGATTAAATAGATTTCTCCTAATTTTAGCAAGATATAAATTCTCCCCCTTTGGAAATGCAAGCAACAAGGTGACTCAAATGATGCAAAACATAAATTCCCCCCTTTGACTAGATGGGAAAATGGATGTGGAGTGACAAATGCAAGCTTCTTATATATGATTAATAGCTTTTACACTATTGAGCACATATTGCCTAGAATATTGTCTTAAAAACTAGATGACAAGCTCAAATGAATAATATCCAATGAAAATCATGAACATGCAATTTTTCATTTTTGAACAAACAAAAGCATCACCACTCAGACTAGCAAACTAGGCATGGTAAGACATGAAGTGTAAACGCTAGCAAGTATCTACCTGAATAAGCATATGCAAAAATATGGAGCTTCAACAAACTTGTTATTCAATATTTTCAAGTTTTTCAATTCTTTTGCAATTTGGATTTAAAGACAGGGGTTATTTTCTTGTCAACCGTATGCTAACCGACCAAGTCAAGCCTAGGCCAAACTTGGACCTTCTAAATCTTAAGACATTAATCCTGGCATACACTGCAAAGTCCTAGTTCATACCAAAGTGCTATGGTAAGCAGTCTAGAACAAGGCAATGCGGCAAAGCAAACCCACCTTGATCTTATCATTTTAGCACAAATACATGGAAATTTTTAATGATTTATATCAATTTAAAGATTGTATTTCCATGGAAAGCATGTAAATGTACATGTTGCATATTTGCATCCAAAGCAAAGGACTTAGCTACCAAGCATGTAAAAGATAGCAAAAACATTCACCCTACACATGCTAGTTACCAAACTAAGTGGTGATCGTGTATTACATTTTAAAAGCATAAAGAGCCATGCAAATGACAAATATCAGATATATCAAATGAGCTTAATCATCATACTCAAATACAACAATGTAATGCAGATATGAGCAAGTGCATGTAAAAGACGTTAACCATACGACTGAAGCTTGGGCAGTGTGTGAAGATAATAATGTATGAAATGCACACACAAAGATGAATCAAGACAGCTCCCCTCACAAAATGCCATAAGGATGACACACACCAAGCTCTCCTCTCAAAAATGCAAATCTCAAAGCATCAAGAGATTGGTAAAAATATTGGCTAGCTTGTTCTAGTTATCAATATATATCAACTTAATGTCTCCTTTCTAATTGTAGTCTCTTAGAAAGTGATATCTCACATTGATGTGTTTGGTTCTAGAATGTTGTACTAGGTTGTTAGCCAAGCTAATGGCACTAGTGTTATCACAAAGAAGTTGAACCCGCAAGGTAGAAACCATCCACAAAATCTGTGAGCAATAACTAGTAGTAGCTACATACTCAGCTTCAGCAATAGACTATGTGATGCTAGACTGTTTACGAGAAGACTAACAAACAAGAGATGAACCCAGAAAATGACAAGTACCCAATGTACTTTTCCTATCAATTCTACACCCTGCAAAGTCCACATCAGAAAATCATCAAAGACAAATAGATGATGATGTAGAATACAAAATACCAAATTCAAGAGTGTGTGTTAGATACCTCAAAATGCATTTCAGGGCTTGGCGATGAGATGATCTCGGAGATGCCTGAAAGCGAGCGCACAAGCAGAAGTCAAAGTGGATATCTGGCCTTGTTGACGTCACGTATAGAAGGGAGCCAATCATGCTTCAAAACTCATTTTGATCCACTTCTTCATCTTCATCTAGATCAAGCACAATTGAAGTTGCCATAGGAGTTGGTAATGGCTTCGCATCACTTATATCAAACCTCTTCCACAAATCTTTGGTGTACTTCGTCTGATGAAAGAAAGTACCTTATTTTCATTGCTTGATTTGCAATCAAAGGGAAAAAGTGAGCTCTCCAATCATTGACATCTCAAATTCTTTGTTCATAGTTTCTGCAAACTCGGCAACAAGTGCATGAGAAGAGTCACCAAAGATGTTGTCATCCACATAAATCTGAACAAGGAGGAAATATTTTCCATGTTTGAGAGTGAATAAGATTTTATCAACAGACCCCATCAAATACCCATGCTCAAGCAAAAAGGATGTAAGCCTATTATACCAAGCTCTAGGTGCCTGCTTGAGCCCATACAAAGCTTTGTGGAGTTTGAAAACTCTACAAGGTTTTTGGGATGTTCAAAGCCAGGGGTTGCTTGACATAAACATCCTCTCCTATGAAACCATTAAGGAAATCACTTTTGACATCCAATTGAAAAAGTTTAAAACTACGGGATGACACAAATGCAAGAATAATCCTAATGGCTTCTTGTCATTGCGTGGGAACAACAATAGCCTATGGGGTTACCCGCAGTGTTATTTTTATAGGTAGGAAAGGGAGTCGTGAAGGTTATTCAATGGTTACCTTGATGGGCAAGGCAAAAGAGAGGGGACTCAGGTGTTTAGATAGATTTAGGCCTCCTAGAAGATAATAGCCCTACTCCTATGTGTGTGATTAAGGGGAAGCATTCTCCCTTCTGAATGTCGAGAGAGAGAAGGTGAAAAGGAGATGAGAGGGGTTGGGGTTAAAAATGATGATAAATTAGCCTACTAGTGACTGAGAAAACAATTAGATAATGGGTGATAATTGTTAAAAATAACCATTACAATTGATGACAACCTTCATGGTGATTTATAATGGCCCAGCCTTTTAAGGCAGACTGTTGGAATACTAGCACACGGGAGATGGCTCCCCGAGTGTGGGTTTTTAGGGACTCGGGGCCCCTCAATATCAGTCTTTAGGAGGTAATCAATTGTTGTGCAATTGGAGATGAAACCACTCGGCAGGGTACCCGGGATTACATCCTGGACAACATCCCCTAGCTCTTTTTGGTGTGCGAACAATCCCGAGCAGATGAAAAGAGATCCAAAATAATTATCGATAATATGTTCTTCCTGACCGGTGCACCTACCGAGTGCATCATTTGAGACTGAAGTTTTCCAAAGAATAATCTTCAGTCTCAAATTCTTTGAAGGCTTGAGGCATTAGCACCTTGTGGAGTTGTTTGAGTGTTTCTTGGCGAAAGGACGTCAATAGACTATTTGTGTAGATTAGAACTTATCAGAATTGGTAGTTCCAATTGGATTTGCGTAACTTCCAATGTCACTTTTGGAGGATGGCATAAACGCAATGACTGCTTTTCGCTTCAACTTCCACCGTGCAGTTTGAAATCTTCTAGCGATTCTGAAGATCGTGTAGGTGCAATTGATGGCGAAGATTGCTTTGGGTCGTGCGTTTGGCAACCGCGATGCTTCGGGGATTTGGAACGGTTGAAGGAGAGGCTTATAAGTAGTCTCTTCGGTGTACCTTTTTCTTTCTATAGATTTTTGGAACTTCCTTTCCCTTTGATCTCTTGGCGCCTCACAATCCAATCGGCATTGCAACTGTGTAGTTTGCTATCGCAAAGCACACCGATTGTTCAATCGAAATCCTTTTGTCATCTCCCTTCAAGGCTCTAATGGTGACAACTATTCCTCAGAGGTCAGTCGATCAAGCAAAGGAGTTTTGACCATCATCATCAAGATAGGAAGTGGTTGCAGAGCTAGAGAGTCGTGGCAAAATCCCATCGAAGATTTTATCATCATGGCGTTCGACTGGTGGTGAGTCATTCACATCTCCCGACACCCACGAGCTTGTGGTTTTTGATTCTTTCTTCTCTCGTGGTTTCGGGCTACCAGCCCATCGTTTTCTTTGAGGCATCCTCCACCATTACGACATTTACCTTTGCAATCTGAATCCCAACAGCTTTCTCCACCTTGCCATTTTTTTCCACATGTATGAGGATTTTCTGGGATTGTGCTCCATTTCAACCTATTCTGTCATTTTTTCTGCTCACGGCTATCTGGTGGCAAGGTGGTCGGTGGTTGTGGGCTCTAGCTTCGTGATGGAAAGGCAATGAAGTATATTTTGGTGGCGCTTCCGACCTCCAACAAGGGTTGGCACTCGAGCTGGTTTTACATGGCCAACCATGAGTCGTCCTTGTCGCTAGAGATCGATCGAGTGCTGAGGATGGTGCTCACTTGGACCAACCTTTGCTCGTCGAAGGAGCAGGGGCAGGTCGATGAGTTGGTGGAGTTGGTGATACAGCTTAGGGAGACCAATATCACTGGCCTCCACGTGGTGGTGAATTTCACGCGTTGTCCGATCCAGTCACTAAAGCAACGGCTTCACCTAGCCTTCGAGTACTCAGGTCCAGCAGATCCGACTAGCGAGTCAGCTCAGGTGTGGAGTGTCTTTGCCAACAAGTTGGAGGTTAACGTCAGCCATGTCCTCGCCCTTTCAAATTCAGCTTCATTTTCGTTTTAGCAGATGATCTTGAGGCTGATTGATCACCCGTCGAGTACTGCCCCCATGATGTGCAGGGTAGCGAGGTCTTCGTCTCTTTACCCCCATTGCCGGAGCATCCTCAGGTAGTCAGGAAGAAAGACTATGACCCACGCGTTGGTGCAGCCGGAGAGAAGAGGAATGGCAAGGAAATTTGCACTCCTTGAGTGAAAAAGTCGAAGGGGTCAGAGGAGGCCTCGCTTGGTCGAAGGTCGAATAGGGCCTCGGCTAGGGCCAGGGAGAGATATAAGGCACTGCAGGGGCCACCAAAGATTCTCTCATCCTTTGTCGAAGAGGCGGGCGCTGACACAGAGACTTCTGGGATGATGCTGGTAGTCGGCAGGTGATAAATTACCCAACTAGTAACTTAGAAAATAGTCAGATAATGGGTGATAATTGTAAAGAATAATTGTTACAATTGATGACGGCCTTCATGGTTATTGATAATGGTCCGACCTTTTAAGGCAAACCATTGGAATACTAGCACTCAGGAGATGGCTCCTGAGTGTGGGTTTCAGGGGCTCGGTGCCCTCAACATCAGTCTTCTGGAGGTAATCGATTGTTGTGCAATTGGTGCTGAAACCACTTGGGAGGGTACCAGGGATTATATCACTGACACTTCTAGATGAGAAACAGGAGCAAAGGTTTCTCCAAAATCAATCCCCTCAACGTGAGAAAAAACCATGAGCAACAAGTTTAGCCTTGTTTCTCACGATAAACCCATCGTCCCCCTACTTGTTTTGAAAAATCCATTTAGTGCCTATTATGTGAACATTAGGAGGTGGTTCTACAAGGACCAAGACTTGATTTCTCTCAAAAATTTAAAGCTCTTCATGCATGGCATTGATCCAACTTGAATCAGATAAAGAATGACTAACTTTTAAGGGCTCAAAAGACGCAACAAATGCAGAATCAATAAAATGAGCATGAGATCGTGTTACCCACTCATTGAGTTCACCAATGATCAAGTCTGGAGGGTGATGTCATTGAATGTGGTGAGGGGCCTCTTGTCTTGATAGATCCCCCCCCAACCATAGCCGGCGAATGCTCAATGTTAGCTGATGTTTATGTAGATGCTTCGGGACCCTTTGAAGATGTGGAAGAAGGAGGATCCCATTTAGGAAGAATTGAGGAAGTATGATGTCGTGGATCTACCTCGTTATCATCACACTCCAAAAGTTCTTGTCAATCACTCATCACTTACAATATCAAGACACTTATCAACTTGGTTTCTCACTCTCCCCCAAACAAGCCCTGAAGTTTAAAGTTACTCCCTCTAGTTCCAAAAGGAAGTTGTTTTACGATTATATCTAAAGTTAACAAAAAGATGTAGTTTTGTATCTTTTTATGTATTTTGAACGTTTTTACAATTAAAATAGTACTCATGGTAACCAATGAGACAAAGAGAGATTATTGAATATGGTTACCATGGTCCCTATTTAATATGGGCAAACAAGTAAATATATACACTAATTAAACTTTCATTGGTATTTGAAATCATGTCCAAAACGACTTCCTTTTAGAAACTGGAGGAAGTCACTACGACAAAAACACACATTAGTGATGGGTCATAACGTACATTAGTGACGGGCATGTCTTCCGTCACCCTTATCGCGTCAGTAATGTGGCATCAATAGTGATGGGTAAACACCCGTCACTAAAGAGTCGACCTCAATCAAATAGGCTCACCTGTAACGCCTCTTTGGTGACGAGTGATAGTTATCACCCATCACTAATGTACTCATCAGTGACGGGTGACAGTTATCACCAGTCACTGATCACTAATATTATGGTCATTTCAAAAAAATAATGTATTCATCAGTGACGGGTGATTATTATCACCCATCACTAATATTATGGTCATTTCAAAATAATAATAATTTTTAGGCTGCAACCAGGATTTGGCAGCCATTTAACACATGCAACATCAAAAGCACATCATAGACAATACATCACAAAAGATTTATTGCCAAATTTGTAGCACATTTATTAACTTCTATCTCCTTATCTCGAAGAAATGGCAAAAACAATGAGCAACCCAAGACAGTTTCATGGCTACTAACTATCCACCCTATAGCTATATCAAGAGCTTCTATAGTATCTTGAATCCCCTATAGCTATATCTAAAGCTTGGATAGTGTCTTCCAAGCTTGTAGCATGGCTAGCAGAAGCCTAGTGGGTAGTAAAGGAGCCCCACTAGCCATGGGTAGCAGGGGCACCTACCGGCCATGGGTAGGAGCGCCACCACGATGAGTCATGCGAACTTCGAGGGCGTTATCTTGAAGAAATTGGCTAAGACCATCAATTATCTCGAAGAAATTGGCTAAAAGCAGTAGGTCAGGATACCCTGTAACAATGGTGGTGGAAGTTAGCTAGTTAGACAAAATGTGGCGAAAGTTAGACAAAACGAGGAAGAGGACGACGACGAACCTTAGGAGGAGGAGGATGCAACCATGGTGGCAGCGAGTAGGGCGGCCACACGCGCTGACGGGACATGTGGCTAGGCCAGGAGCATGACGAAGCCAACGGCGGTGGATGAAGTGTTAGGGTAGGGTTGCGATAAATGAAAGCCTGACCCTTGGTACCCACCAATTTATAGGCGGGAGGAGTCATTAGTGACAGGTGCACATTATGACTCATCACTGATGACGGCGACGGTGGGAGTGTTAGGGTTAGGGTTGTGGGAAATGAAAGGTCGACCCTCGGTACCCGCGTAGGAGGAGTCATCAGTGACGGGTGCACATTATGACACGTCACTGATGACGACGGTGGTGGGAGTGTTAGGGTTAGGGTTGCGGGAAATGAAAGGCCGACCCTTTGTACCCGTGTAGGAGGAGTCATTAGTGATGGGTGCACATTATGACCCGTCATTGATGACTCCTGCGGCCATTTTTGACGTATACCTTCAGTGACGGGTAATTATTGTTACCCATCACTAAACGCTTCATTTTTGACGGGTAATTATTGTTACCCGTCACTAATGTTATGGTAATTTTTTTAAAAAATAAGGGTAACAATGTTGAAATGGAAGGCGCCTGAATTTTGCAGTCAAGTTTCCAAAACACATCATAAACATATTTTTTAGTTTGCAGCCAGAATTAAAGTCATCAAACAGTGAATTAAACACAGCATAGTCATCCACGATAATTCATCACAAAAGTTAATTCATCACAAGTCAGAATTCATCCTAGGTTTACAGTACATACATTAAGACCTCAATGCCATTAGTACCAACATTGACTTGGAAGGCGCACACTGTCCCAACTTCTACCGAGTTGTCGCTAAGAAATTGCCCAAAACCTTTAGTTAGATAGCACTGTCCATCCGTCCCTTGATGCATTGGAATTGGGACTGCGTCATACCCTGCTGCTGTGAGAAACCAAGGGTTGGTTTCGGAGTCTGTGATGAGTGATTGACAAATTGTATCCTCTAATTCGAAGGGGTCTCTCTGAAGGGGTTCGGAGGTTGTTTCACCGAAGGATTCAGTTGGTCTAGTTGTTGTAGCTGTTGCAGGGGAGTGTGCCTGTCGGAGGGGTCCGATAGTACATGATGACTGGGTTGTACCGAAGGGTTCGGTACTTTGGGTTGTACACCAGAGTGTGTGTCGAAGGTTGTTTACCCAGAGAGGTCTCTGGGGTACTGGATACACTTGTCTGTCTGTCTGTGGTGCGCAGGTTACTTCGGAGGCGACGGACGGTTCGCAGCAGGTTAACCTGGGTCAAGCGGGAGGCTCGATGCCAGGAAAGCAGGGAGCTTCGTCACGAAGGCTACGAAGGGGTCGAGGGTGGACCTCGGGTCGAGGTGCGCCAGGAGAAGGCAGTAAGTGCGGAGTGTGGCTCCGGGTGAAGGTACTCCGAGACGAAGTCCTCGGAGGCGAGGCACTTCGAAGGGTACTCCGAATGGAGTGACTTCGGAGTATGGTGGATCAAGTCCTTAACAATGAGGCAAGGTGTTCGAAGTGTGCTTTGGAGGGAGACACTCGAAGGTATACCCGATGAAGGTCTCAGAAGTCGAGGTGCATCGAAGGCATGCTCCAGGTGATGATCGTCGAGGAGTGTTCTCGGGGAGAGACACTGCAATGAAGTGCTCATGGAATGCTTCATGCAGAGGCCTTGGATGAAGGAGGGACTTTGAAGGGTGGTACTCCGAAGGTGAGGCTTCGGAGTGAGGCTGGCTTAAGAGTGAAGCTGACTTCGGAGTGAGGTTGGCTCCGGAGTGAGGCTGACTTGAGGTACTTCGACCATTCATGGCTTCGGTACACGGACTGACGGAGTTCAAGCTAGGAGAAGTTGTGAAGCCGTGGTGGTCCACTCCGAAGGTGTTGGTGGAAGGCCCAAGGGCTTTGACGGCTTCGGCTCAAAACCGTCACTGTATCGAAGGCTGACTTCGGTGAAGCAAAGGCCGTCAGGCTCAAGGCTTCTCACCGAAGCTACCGCACCCCTCGCGTGCGAAGGGGGGCTTCAGAAGGGTCCAAAACTGCAAAGGCTGACAACGTCTTCTCTGCAAAAGCTGGTGTTGTCCCCTCTGCGAAGCTGAAAAAAGAAGCCTCCAAATAAAGTAGACTACCAGTTGTACCCCCTATTCTGATGAGACAAAACCAGTATAAACCCTAGGGGTAAAGTAGTCTATTCACAGGACTGAATAGTGCCTATAAATAGTGGAGGCTAGCTAGGTCACATCAACACTTTGAGCAGCCATTGTAGAACTCCTGTGCTAGCCGCCACACTCTCTGTATTCATCCTGTGAGTTCATTTTGTGTTCCCTATTCAAGCAATGAAGCTTTGATTCTGTTTTCTTTTACCACTTGAACTTGTATGCGTACTTCTCTGCATGCTTTGATTTCTCTGTACACCATCTTCTTGTGAGTTTTATGGAGAGGTGTGTGAGAAGTCTGTCTGGGTGAAGTGTGTTCTTCAGTGTCTGTTCGCTCTATGTAAACTGGAGGCTAGACCTCTTTGATTACTAGCGAAGCACTGTTCGAAGCCTGTTTTTCTTCCCTTGTCGAAGTCCTTTGGTGAAGCATGTTCAGTGTGCGTTTAGACCTTCGAAGTACGAAGCCTAGCACCAGTTGCTGTCACTGAGTATTTGGTCGAACTCCGCAGAGGGAAGTCTGCTCTTGCGAAGGGTGTAGTGCGAAGCCTGCTCGAAGGCACCCAGTGTGCTGAGCCTGCACTAACTTAGCAAAACTGATCGAAGTCCTAAAAGGGAAGTCCGCTCTTGCGAAGGGTGAAGTGCGAAGCCTGCTCGAAGGCACCCTATGTGCGGAGCCTGCACTGACTTAGTAGAGCTGAATTTTCGGGGTTGTGGGTGGAGCGAAGTCTTATTGGTTTCGAACTTTTGCTCCTTGCGAAGCCTGATTTCGGAGCTGTGGAATACCTCCGAATCAAAACTTCAAAGGGTGTGTTCGAAGCCTGTTCCGCAGAAGACAGAAGTAAAATAGAAGGCTATTTTTTGTCTGAAATTTTTGGTCCAACATGCTGCCACTTGGATCTCCGTGGTTTGCTGGTGTAGGTGAGTTGTGATATACTTGTCACGTAACTGTCTTGAGAAGTACTATAAAATAAAATTTAAACAAAACTATTAGAGAATGCGATTTGTATAAATTAAGTACATGATCAAATAACTTACCACCGACTTCTTATTGATGATTGTGTTATTTATTGTGCAGACATATAACTGACTCTTGGAGGATAAACCTGCTGAGATGTCTTGTAGGAGAGTCTTCCTTGCTGGAGTTACATTTGTTGGATTGCCAAAATAACATATGTGCTTCAATTGGTCCATTTGTTTGGTGTCGACCTTCCTAGCAATCGCCTTCCCCTTCCTATCTGCAACATTGCTAGGTCCCGCCCCTAACATTATAAGAAACCATGCATGATAAGAACAAAAACAAAAGATGTCCATGTTAAGTAATGTCGTCGCTTCTCTATGTATACCACTATTTTCGTTGACATCCACTTTGATGGTCGTTGGGGTCTTCTCATCACCAATGTTTGTGTAGAATTTTGTCACAACAGTCAATGGGGCTTGTCCCATTGTTAATACCAAATAGTCTCCTTGTGTTAGGCAACGTCTTTGCCTAAATTCACTCCACTCTTTGTGGAGGCATATCGTACCACCGCCCCCACAGCTCATAACCTTAACCGCAGTAGTGCACCCATCTCTTGTCATTATTTTGAGGGTGTCACCCACACGAATGTTATTGACTTCACAAAATCTTTTTGATAAATACTACAACAGTAATAGATGTGCTTCAATTTGTTAATTAACACAAAAAATAGGACATGCAATGTACAAAAAACTATAACTAAATTGACCTGGTGACACCCTCCGTGAATGAGATGATTGATCTTTATTAAGAAACTATCTGGAACATAGGTTAGTACTTGTAGATCGTTCAGATACGTTGCCATATCCCTAATTCACAAATTCAATAAAGAAATTTTGCTTACATGAAGATCGATCTATAAACTGAGATTTAATAGTAAGCATAGACAAACTTGCGAGAATTACGACGAAGGGCATGGGCGATGGAGCGACGAAGGCGATGGAGCGATGAAAGCGATAGCGGCGACTGGAGTAAGTTAGGGTTGTGCGAAATGAAAGCGTGACAACCCACTTCCTGCCCTGCCTATTTATAAGTAGGAGTCATCAGTGACGGGTATAAATATAACAAGTCACTAAAGGTGGCCTTAGGGTTTCGGGCAACACTCATTAGTGACGAGTGGTACTACCAACCGTCACTAATGTGGTATCTTTAGTGACGGGTAATTGTATGACCCGTCACTAACATGGGCGTCCCAGCCAGTCTCATCTATAGTGACGGGTCATACCATGACTCATCACTAATGATACAACATTACTGACGCATGTGAATCAACTCGTCACTAATGATACAACATTACTGACGCGTGTGTTCGAAGCCTGTTCCGCAGAAGACAGAAGTAAAACAGAAGGCTATTTTTAGTCTGAAATTTTAAAACCTCCCATTCACCTCCCCTCTGGTCGCCATTTTCGGTCCAACAATTGGTATCAGAGTGGGTTAAGATCACCAGTTGACCTTAACCGGTTTTGTGATCTGTTGGCGACATTGACAGAGTTAGTAAAATACCTCTGTTCGATGGGACTGATTTTGCATACTGGAAGGTGCGCATGGAGGCTTACTTGCTAAGCCAAGGAAATGCAATTTGGGAGATTGTGGACTCACAATACTCCATCCCTGAAACTCGCACCTCTCAAACAGAGAAGGATCAGTATAATGCCAACTCCAAGGCTAGAAATATACTATTCATTGGTTTGAGTAGAAGTGAGTTTGATAGGGTGCAGCACCTTAGGACAGCTAGGGAAATTTGGACTACACTCACTATCTTTCATGAGGGCTCTACACAAATTAAGGCCAGGCGCCAAAGCACATACAATCAACAGTATCAGCTGTTTGGGCAGGCTCCTGGTGAATCTATAGATGCCATGTTTTCTCGCTTTGATGCGATAGTGAGTAACTTGCGGTCCAACGGGACGCTTGCTTACAATGATCATGATAGGGCTATCAAGCTTCTCTATGCTCTTGATCGTAGCATATGGGAAGTGAAGATATCCAGCATTGAGGAGTCCACAGGTTATGACACATTGACATGTGATGAGCTCTTCAGCAAGCTGAAGTCCACAGAGAATGCCAAGGCATCTCTTGCAGTGCATAGGAACTCCTTGCCACAGCCGTTGGCATTGGTTTCTAGCACTATCCGTGGCACCACTTCAGAACCAAGCACATCAAGCACGTGTGTTTTTGCAGATGGTTTTGCTTTGTCCTCCCTGGTATCCATCACTAAGGAGCAGGTGGATACCCTGGTTAACAAATGCACTGAGGGAGAGGGTAGGATGGATTTTCTCTTGGCCAAAACCAAGATGTGTACTGAGAAAGCAGGGTTAGCTCTAGGATTGGGTCTTGAGAGGATTCCTTCGAATAGTGAGAACAAAACTGTTTTTACCTCACCCACTACCTTAGAGAAAGAGAGAGCTCTGTTAGACACTCCATCAGCCAAAAAGCCTACCCGAACTCTGAAGAAAACCACTCCTCCTGCAAAGAAAATTCCTCCCAAGAAAACCACTCAGCATAAGCCCAAGGAGCCTATGAGAGTTGCTCCTATGACCCATGAGAGTGCCCCTAGGAGAGTGTTTCATTGTTCCTATTGTCAGCGAGTGGGTCATCTGGTTGGGTTCTGTTTTCGTCGCATCAAGGATGAGCGGCGCTCTCAGGTGATGAGTTTCCAGGACATGCATTACCCATCTCATGGTATGCATGAGTCTGAGTTGTACTCGCGTACTGTTTTCGAGGCTCCTCATACTTCTCGGAGAGGTTTTGCTCCTCGAGGTGTTCACCATGTTCCATATGGTGGTAGACCCCGTGCGAGTAGCTTTGTACCTCGTCAGAATAAGAGACTTCGTCATGCTTTTAAATCACAGCATGTAGGTAGACCTCGCACTTTGCATCATTCTGATTATCCTGTGCGTAGACAATCTACTTTTACTGTGCCTACTACTCGTATCACTCAGTGCTGGATGCCTCGTCATATTTTCACTCACCCCAGCACTGAGCGATCGAGATTATCTTATCATGTGTAGGCGCCGGACCGACGCTTGGAGGGCACGTGGATCATGGACTCCGATTGTTCGCGCCATATGACCAGAGATGCAGCATGGTTCTCCAGCCTCACCACAACCAAGCAAAGGGAACATATCACCTTCGGCAACAATCGAAGGAGTAGAGTGAAAGGTAAAGGTGTGGTAAGAATCAACACGAATTTCACTCTCAAAGATGTTGCTTTAGTTGAAAACTTGGGATACAATTTTCTTTATGTATCTCAGTTGCTTGATGAGGGCTTCGAAGTGCGATTCTATCGCGATACTTCACAAGTACTCAATTCTGATGACGTTGTTGTCTACAAGATCTTTAGAGTTGGGAGAGTTTTTGGAGCTGATTTTTCTGAGTCATCTAGTTCTTCTCATTGTCTTGTTGCACATTCTACTTCTGAGCTTTGGAAGTGGCATAGGAGACTAGGGCATATGAGCTTTGAGTTGCTCGCTCGTCTGAGTGCCCTAGGTCTGATCCGAGGATTGCCCAAGCTCAAGTTTGAGAAGAATTTAGTTTGCGCTCCATGTCGGCATGGAAAAATGATTGCCGCTTCGCATTCGCCAGTCACCACGGTGATGACTGAACAACCCGGAGAACTTCTCCACATGGACACTGTAGGTCCTTATCGGGTTGGTTTTTTAGGCAGCAAGTGCTATGTGTTAGTCATTGTCAATGATTTCTCTCGCTACTCTTGGGTCTTCTTTCTTGCCAGCAAGGATGAAGTGTTTTCACACTTTCGGAGCTTGGCTTTGAGACTTTTCACTGAACTCCCTGGTGCATTGAAATTCATTCGAAGTGATAATGGCATTGAGTTCAAGAATAGTCTCTTTGTTGACTTTTGCATGGAGCATGGCATAGAACATCAATTCTCTACTCCGTGGGTTCCTCAACAGAACGGTGTTGTTGAGAGAAAGAACCGCACTTTGGTTGAGATGGCTAGGACGATGCTTGATGAGCATAGGACTCCTAGAAAATTCTGGGCTGAGGCCATGAACACTGCTTGTTACATCTCAAACCGAATCTTCTTGCGCTCAATTTTGAACATGACATCTTATGAGTTACTCATCTTCGAGTTTTTGGTTGTCGGTGCTTTATCCTAAAACGTGGAAATTTGGACAAATTTGAGTCGCGTTCTTCTGATGGGATCTTTTTGGGTTACACTACACATGGTCATTCTTATTGTGTTTATAATTTGGAAACTAACACTGTCATCAAGTCATGTGATGTGACTTTTGATGAATCAACCCCCTCTGTTAGTTCTACCTTTGAACAGGCAAATGAACAAGACATGGAACAAACCATCTTCGAAGAAGAAAATCCCAGAGATTTTGAGGATGAACCTCTACTTCCCTTAACATCAACCCCCGAAGCTGACCCAGCTTTGACCACTTCGGCACAAGGTCCCGAAGCAACTACCTCGACATCGGTCATCTTGGACCACTCCAACGCACAAGTTGAGGGGGAGACTGCATCCCACCGTGAGGCTCCACATCACGTTCAAAGGATGCATCCTCCCGAGCAGATCATTGGTGATCTTGATCAAAGGGTAACACGTTCTCATGCTCATTTCATTGATTCAGCTTTTGTTGCTTCCTTTGAGCCCTTAGATGTTAGTCATGCACTTTCTGATTCTAGTTGGATCAATGCCATGCATGAAGAACTTGAAAATTTTGAGAGAAACCAAGTCTGGACTTTAGTTGATCCTCCACCAAATGTTCATTTCATTGGAACAAAATGCATTTTCAAAAACAAACAAGGGGAGGATGGGACTGTAGTTAGAAACAAGGCTAGACTTGTAGCTCAGGGTTATTCTCAATTAGAAGGGATTGATTTTACTGAGACTTTTGCACCTGTTGCACGTCTAGAGGTCATTAGGATTTTTCTTGCCTTTGCGACATCCCGGGGTTTCAAACTCTATCAAATGGATGTCAAAAGTGCATTTATTAATGTCTTCATAGGCGAAGATGTTTATGTAAAACAACCCCCTGGCTTTGAAAACCCCAAATACCCACATAATGTCCTTAAACTTCATAAGGCTCTTTATGGACTCAAGCAGGCCCCTCGGGCATGGTATGATAGACTTAAGTCTTTTCTGCTTGAGCGGGGGTATTTGATGGGATCTGTTGATAAAACCCTGTTCACTCTCAAGCATGGCAAAGATTTCCTTCTAGTTCAGATTTATGTGGATGATATCATCTTCGATGGCTCTTCTCATGCTTTGGTTGCCGAGTTTGCAGATATCATGAGCATGGAGTTCGAGATGTCCATGATGGGCGAACTCACATTTTTCCTTGGTTTGCAAATCAAGCAAAGAAAACAAGGTACTTTCGTCCACTAGACGAAGTACACCAAGGACCTGCTTAAGAAATTCGACATGGCTGATGCGAAGCCACTCGTCACTACAATGGCTACATCTATAGCATTGGATCCTGACGAAGATGGAGAAGCCGTAGATCAAAAGGAGTTCCAAAGCATGATCGGCTCCCTCCTCTACTTGACTGCTACGAGGCTGGACATACACTTCGCATTGTGTCTGTGCGCTCGTTTTCAGGCTTCACCACGAGCTTCGCACCGCCAAGCGGTAAAGTGCATTCTTAGGTATCTCAAACATACCCTCGAATTTGGCATTTGGTATTCTACATCTTCATCTTTGTGTCTTCGAGGTTATTCCGATGCGGACTTTGCTGGGTGTAGGATTGATAGGAAAAGTACCTCTGGTACTTGTCATTTTCTAGAGGTCAATGGTTGAGGACAAATATGTTGCTGCAGCTAGCTGTTGCTCTCAGATTTTGTGGATGGTTTCCACTTTGCGAGATTTTGGGTTAGATTATAAGAGTGTTCCACTTTTTTGTGATAACACTAGTGCTATTTGTATTGCAAACAAACCGGTTCAGCATTCCAGAACCAAACACATTGATGTGCGATATCATTTTCTTAGAGATCATAATGAGAAGGTTGATATTGAGCTTCAATATGTTGATACCCAACACCACCTAGCCGATATATTCAAAAAACCCCTCGATGCTTCACGTTTTGCCTACTTGCGTGGGGAACTTGGTGTTTGTCACCCTTATGGCATTTTGTGAGGGGGAGCAGATTTTGATTGTTGTGCATATGCTCATTGTGTATGAAATTGCATTTACATCTGTTGCACTTATATGCTTGATTTTAATTCATGAAATCATGTCAGCTCAGCTCTATTTAATATGTCTAAAACATTTTGTGCATGATTTTTTCTTTCCAAAATCAAATCATGCTCACTGCTTAGTCTTGAATCTAGCATGCTTAGGCAGGACTGCTTTAGCTATCTTTTATCTTCTTGATAGCAAGACACCTTTTCTCTGGATGCTAAACATTGCAACTTGAAAAATTGTATTCATGGATATTCATCAAGTGCTAAACAATTTGGTCACTAAATTAAAAAATTCAAAAAATCCATGATTTATATGTTACAAGCAAAAAAGATCCAGGTGGGTTTGTTTGTCGCACTGCTCTATTCTAGACTGCTTACCATTGTACTTTGGTCTTGTTGACACGGAAACGTGCCCCCGCACTTCGGTCAGTACGGCGATCCAAAAGTGCACGAATACTTAGGGACAGGCCTAAGCGTGACGTAGCACCGACGCCGCTTTCCGACTTCCCTTAATAGTGATAAGGGGTGGAGTCACGAGGCAACCAGATTACAAGAAATAATCCAATTAGCCGAAAGAAATAGTTTAAACAGGTTAAAATCAGCAAACCAGTCAGAGCCTTCCTGGTTCGAAGTCTGATGCGAAGGGTGCGCCGAAGGGTACCTTCGGCGTCTGGTGCGAAGTGCTCCGCCGAAGTGTGCTTCGGTGTTCGGACTAATCCGGCCGAAGGTAGACTCCGAACGGATCTGAACACGGTGATCACCTCCGAACAGCGGGGTTCGGCGTGCGGTCTCCGATGGAGCGAATTACAGAGTGGTGGCGCGAAGGCCACGCGCGGGTGCAACTTCGTCTTGGCGTGGAGTACGTTCGTGGCGAAGCCTATCACGACGAAGTGTGCTGGCAAAGCCTGCTGTCGAAGCCTGTGGTCTTGTCGAATGGCGTCCTGGGGACCTCTGGAACCAATTTCTCAGCTCCGAACACCTCCGGCGAAGGGGCTCCGAACGTGCGAACCTGCAACAGGGATGATGCAAAGTACCAATTCGGCCTTAGGACCGAATTTGCGAGGTGTTGCACGGGTGGCGAAGGTAGTAATCTTTTACGCAGATCAGCGGATACTTCACAGAAGAAGTAACAAGGCGATAGCAATCTGTTATGTAGATTAATGGGGACTTCACGGGCGAAGTACCAAGGCTTACCACTGTTCCGTAGTGGCGGACGGAGGGCTTCCAGGCAAACCCACGAAGAGGTACAGAAAAGTAAATGCAAAGTAAAGGTACGATCAAAGCATGGCTTTGGTTTGTTTGTGTTTGGGGGGCTTCTACGCTGGCCAGGCCCCTCTATTTATAGAGGGTTAACTCTAATCTAATCTGCTATTAATCCGGCCGGATAGGGGTAAAGCTTGAGCTGGCAACGCGTCAATCTCTATCTCTGCCGAGGTGAGCTTCGGTCAGGCCCACCGAGGCCTTCTCCTCGGGCCGAAGCTTCGGCAGCATGGGCCTCCGAAGGTACCGAAGCTTTGGCAGCGTGGGCCTCCGAAGACTTCCTGGTCGAAGCCCATGGGCTGGTTGGAGACTTTCGGAGCCCATAGCTCGACGGGCTTCGGCCCCGTAGGGCTTCGGTCAGACCCTAGACATGTGTATTTTCGGCCCAAATCACCAAAAATTGATATTTTGATAATCTAGCCATCAATGCCATTTTTGCTATCAATACATGCCCCTAGCCTTTTAGTGAACTAGTGAACTAAAAGCACAATGAGCTTGAGACGATACTGTTCATATCGGCTTTTTGACATTTTATGACGTTTGCCACACACTTGGGAAGTATCTTTTTAAGTACTTACCATTCAAAGCCCTTCGAAATCGCTCTCCCTGCAGGGATTCCAACACGTATGCGTTGCCCGGAGCGATTTCGGCTACCTTAAGAGGACCTTCCCAACTAGGCGACCATTTCCCGAATTTGGGACTTTTCGTGCCTAAAGGCAAAATCGTCTTCCATACCAAGTCTCCTATTTGAAACGATTTTGGTATAACCTTCTTATTGTAGGCTCTAGCTACTCTCTTCTTGTCTACCTCTATGGCTTCTAAAGCTCTTAG
Source organism: Zizania palustris (assembly GCA_019279435.1). NCBI lineage: Eukaryota > Viridiplantae > Streptophyta > Magnoliopsida > Poales > Poaceae > Zizania > Zizania palustris. The sequence goes on along the minus strand of JAAALK010000079.1, from coordinate 33,089,209 downwards.
TCTCTTATCAGTCACTTCCTCCAGACTGTCCTTCAGAAGAGCTTCATATTCATTGACCGATAAACCGTCTTGCTTCAATACTCTTAAGGAGCCAAGATCTACCTCTACAGGCAGAATGACCTCTTGTCCGTATACTAACTCATATGGATTGACCTTGGTGGCACCGTGCTTTGCAATCCTACAAGCCCATAACGCTTCGGAAAGCACCTCATGCCACCTTTTAGGAAACTCTTCAATTTTCTTCTTGATGAGCTTAATCACGGTTTTCTTACTAGACTCGGCCTGACCATTGGCCTAAGCATAGTAAGGTAAAGAGTTTATTAACTTAATGCCATAGTATTCGGCAAAGTCCCTTACTTCTTTTGAAACAAATGAACTACCTTGATCCGTAGTAAGAGTTTGAGGGATGATGAATCTATGTATGATGTGCTTTAGAATAAAATCGCGTACCTCGTTATGGGTCATGTTCTTGAGAGGTACGGCCTCGGTCCATTTGGTGAAGTAATCCGTTGCCATCAACACGAACCGATACCCTTTTGAGAAAGGAGGATAGATCTGGCCGACGAAGTCTAGACCCCAACCTCGAAACGGCCATGGCTTAACAATAGGATTGAGTAATGAGGCAGGAGCTAATCGGATGTTGCCAAACTTCTGACACGCCTCACACCCTTTGTAGTACTTGAAGCAATCTTCAGTTATAGTTGGCCAATAAAAACCCGCTCTTTTGAGCATCCAACTCATCTTTTGGGCTGACTGATGAGTGCCGCAAAGCCCCTCATGGACTTCTCCTGTAGCTACCTGGGACTGCTTATGGTCTAAACACTTCAATAGCACTCTGTCAATGGTTCGGCGGTACAATGTGTTGTCTACCAACACGAATTTGAAAGCTTGTCGCCGAACCTTCTGATCAACCCTTCGGCTAGGGTCTTGCAAATACTAGACGATTGGGATTCTCCAATCGCCCTTACAGATTTTAGACGGCTTCGCTGGCTCACCTTCTGGAATAACTTCTAAAACACCAACTTCGGGGTGCCCCCCGAGCCATTTCATCTTCTGCCAAAGCCCGGCCGAAGTGTCCGCTCGGAGAGTGCCGGGCCGAAGCCCTTCGGAGGGTTCATACCCTGGAGAGCCTTCCCCGTCCGAGAGACTTCAGACTATAGGCTTCGGCATGCCAGACCCCTCGGTGGGTGGAGCACTCCGATCTAGGATCTCCGGCATGTGGTGGCCTTCGGTGACCTGTGGGCCTCGATCTGAAGGGTGCGCCTATCCAGCATCACTGGCTTCGGCAATGAGACCAAACATCGGCTTTTTCAACACAGAAAATTTCCCTCTCCTGACTTGGTAGCCAGATGCTTGCTGAGCCATATCATTGGCGATTGAATTGGCCTCTCTTGACACGTGAGATATTTTGAAATCATCAAAAGTAGCAACTATGTCTAGGCACTTGTCCAAGTAGCTATTCAGCAAGCCATTTAAACATTGAGCATTCTTGGCTACTTGTTGCACCACTAATAATGAATCACTGTACGCGTGAACGTGCTTAGCGCCTACAAACTCTAATAGTTCAAGTCCTAGCAACAAAGCTTCGTATTCAGCTTGGTTATTAGTGGAAGAAAACTCCTGTCGGGCCGAGGTCTCAAAGCACATACCTTTAGGTGATATGAGAACCAGTCCAATACCCTGACCGTTCTTGCAAGCCGAACCGTCAAAATAGATTTTCCATGGCACTACCTCAACTAGAGCAATAGAATCACTCCAGCTAGCATCTATGTGATGATCGACTATGAAGTTAGCCACGACTTGGCCCTTCATCGCCCTTAAGGGCTCGTAGGCCAAATCGTATTCAATCAACGCGTAAGCCCACTTTCCGATTCTTCCACTTAGAATCGGCCTTTGTAACATGTGCTTTATAACATCGGTTTGGCAAACGACAACACATGTGGTGGAGAGAAGATAATGCCGCAGCTTGGTGCACGCATAATAAAGTGATAAACATAATTGCTCCACGAATGCATACCTAGTTTCGGCGTCCAGCAGGCGGCGGCTCAGAAATGTGACGATGTACTCCTTCCCTTCCACCTCTTGGGTCAGCGCGGCTCCAATTACGATGTCTTCAGCGGCGATGTATAGCCGAAACGGAATCCTGGCCTTGGGTGCTCTCACCACGAGCGGTGACGACAAGCATTCTTTGATCTTCTCAAAGGCATTTTGCTGACTTGCCCCCAAGTGAACTCGGCTTCATTTTTTAGCCGGAGTATGGGGACAAAGGCATCAATCTTGCCGGACAAGTTGGATATAAAACGACGCAAATAGTTCAACTTGCCTAACAACTTTTGCACATCTTTCTTGCAGGCCGGCGCTGCAACGTTCCTAATCTTCTCAAGTCTCTTAGGATCAATCTCTACACCTCTCTCATGAATCATGAAACCTAAGAACTTACCTACCGACACGGCAAAAGCACACTTGAGTGGGTTCATCTTCAACCCATACTGTCGCATCCTATCGAAAGCAACCCTCAAATCGGCTAAATGGTTTCCATGGCGTCCGATTTGACCACGACATCATCGATGTAAACTTCTAACATGACTCCTAACAAGTCGTGAAAGATCAAGTTCATACCACGCTGATACGTGGCACCGGCATTTTTCAACCCAAAAGTCACGACGACCCATTCGAATAGACCGACAAAACTAGGGCATCGAAAGGCAGCCTTATAGACGTCCTCTTCGGCCATAAAGATTTGATTGTAACCGGCATTGCCATCAAGAAAACTTAGTACCTTGTGTCCTAAAGCATCGTTGATCAACATGTCAGCTATTGGCATTGGATACTCGTCTTTTGGAGTGGCTCTGTTCAGATCCCTGAAATCAATGCATACCCGTATCTGGCCGCTCCCTTTCTTCTCTACAGGCACAATGTTAGCAACCCACTCCGCGTACCTGCATGGCCTAATAAATTCATCTTTAAGTAGCCGCTCTACTTCCTCTTTAACTCGGTCGTAGACGGCCGAATTAAAGCGACGGGGAGGCTGCTTATAAGCCCTGAATCCAGGCTTGATGGGCAGCCAATGCTCCACGAGCTCACGGCTTAGACCTGGCATTTCGCCATACTCCCATGCAAAACAATCAACATACGACCGAAGTAACTTTATTACTTCAGCCTTTACACCAGGCTGTAAATGTTGATTTACAAAAGTCGGCCTTGGGATGCTTCCATCGCCTATATCAACCTCCTCTAAGGGGTCGGCCAACGCAAAACCCTGCCCTAACTTTTCTACTTCGCTAAAGTCCTCGATGGCCTCGGCAATACCGTCTTTACTGGACCGATACTGCTCCACGCGGGACTTTAGCCAATCTAGATTATCCTTGCTAGACATGACTACTAATACAAAAATAGCCATGCTACTCCAGCCGGCTTTACAGACACTGGTACAAACCGTCCTCCGGATACACTATCAAAGTCGTAATTTGAAAGATCTCTACCTGATAGACACTCTACTTTGTTATGGAAGGCGCCAACCGACACATCGGCCAAAGCTACTTGGGCCGAAGTGTCCGCGGGGATGACCTCCACCTCATCGTCGTCCCACTGTACCAAGCACTGGTGTAGGGTAGAGGGGATGCAACAGTTCGCATGGATTCAGTCGCGTCCGAGCAAAATGTTATAGTTACCTTGTACGTCGACGACGAAGAACGTTGTTGGCAACGTTTTGTTGCCCACAGTCAACTCCATAGAGAGTACTCCCTTGGCTTCGGAGCTCTCGCCGTTGAAAGCGTTGAGCATCAAATTGGTCTTCTTCAGGTCGTCTTCGTCCCTCCCAAGTTTCTTTAACAATGAATAAGGCATTAGATTAACCGTGGCGCCGCCGTCGATGAGCATTTAGGAAATTGGCTTCCCATCGATGTGACCCCTGACATAGAGGGGCTTCAGATGGCGTGCCGAGTCCTCGGGCTTCTCGAAGATGGCGCTGCGCAGACCGAGGTTCAACTGAGCGATCTCGGCCTCATCCCGTGGTGGTGCAAACTCAGCGGGTAATGTGACGATGTTGATGTCCATCGCCTGAGGTGCGGGCCCCTCGGAGATGGGCGAGTAATCATCGTCAAGCATGTCATCCTCGTCGTCACTTGGACTGGGAGCCGGGTTGTTTATCTCAACCGGCTTCTCTCTCCATACCTTCTTTGTGGCTGGCCGAGGGCGGATCTCTTCGAAGATAGCATCGCGCTCGGCCTCAGCTACCTTCTCGCGCATTTCCTGTGCCCGCAGCCTTTGCAGGCGTCTCTTCTGTGATTTGGACATGCTCGGGGGAGCCCAAGATGGCTTCGGTTTGGTGCCTAGAGCTACTGTCTGACCCCTGCTAATTCTAGCCGAAGTGTGCCCTTCGGCCTCGGGCACCCTGTGTTCGAAGGGGGCTTCTCTGCGAACCCCGTCAAATGGACCGGCCTCGTTCGGCCAATCGGACCCAACTTCAACGCGGAGCCCGGCCGAAGCATGCGGCTTACCTACGTTAGCCTACGGCGGCGAAGTCTTCGGGATTGGGACTTCCTGAGACCCAACTCTGATAGGTATGGCTTCGGACTCCCTGACTTCGGCCTCTGCGTTCTCGCACCTTTCGGCTTCACTCTGCAGGGTCCGATTCGGAGGCACCACAGACAGTCTGTGGACGATGCCTCCCTCCGCTGCGCCTGTTGGCCCTTGCCATCCATAATATTCTGAAGGAAAGTAAGGCATAGAGTTAGTCTGCGGAGGGTACCCTGATTCAGATACGTGCGGAGCACACGGGGTCCCCGCCCAGTCATACGGCAGGGGCATCGGAGGCTCTAGCGGCTTCGCCCACTACGAGCTGAACCCGTTGCTGGGAAGGTGGTTCGGCCAAGTTGAAGGCATCTCGGACCATACTAGCGAAGGGTCCTGCCATGTCGGAGGTATGTTCGGCCAGTACGGGCCGAAGCCTCCCATCGGAGTCCACCATGGTGCGGGGTTCGGCCATTGGGGGCCGGAGCTGTCGTATGGGGGACCCGACCATTGGGGTGCAAAGTTGTCGCACGGGGGGTTCGACCATTGTGGCTCGGAACCACCGTGCGAAGCACCAGGATACCTCGGTTCGAAGCCTTCGTGCGGAGGGTCCGCAACCTTCAGTCCGAAGGTACCCTTCGAAGGTTTTGGCCCCTTCGGCTGCTTTGGCCGAGCGCGTGGGCCTGCTTCTTTTGTCCTCTTCTAATGTTTGTTCAACAGCATGTTATATGTCACCTTCGGCCTCTTGCGAGCCTTAGCCGAAGGAGTATTGATGTTCTGCTTCCACACTCCTACCTCGGGGTTCTTTGGTACGAGTGTGCAAGCACGCGGCTCTCCAATAATCACTTCTTTTCCTTTAGCAGACTCGGCCAGTTCTGGCCGAATCAACACCTTCTTCTCACCGAGGTCGACGGCGTTGGCTGGAAAAGGATCTTTATCCAGCTTCATTTTTGGATCATGGTCTATCTTCAATCGTCCTTCTTCTATGGCCGATTGTATCTGTCACCGAAAAACATTGCAATCATTAGTATTATGAGAATGTGAATCATGCCACTTACAGTATGGATGCTTTTTCAACTCGTCGGCAGGTGGGATAACATGACCCTTAGGTAACCTGAGAAGCTGACTTTTTAAGAGGAAATCAAATATTTTATCACATTTAGTCACATCGAACGAGTATTTGACTTCGTTAAGTCTATTCTTTGTGGGGGATGGTCGAAGTTCGGAGCAAGTGACAAGTTTGTTTTTAGCGTTTGTAACCCATTCGGCCGCGCAAATGTCGGCCGAGTCCTCCTCCTCTGACTCCTCCTCATCAGAGCGCTCCATGATGTGGATATCGGCTCTAGGCTTTCTAAACATCTTAATAAATTTCTTATCCTTGGCTCGGCCTTCTTGGACCAGAGCCTGCTGTAGAACTTGGCTAACTTCTAGAAAGTTCTGGTTATCTAATTTTTCTTTAAGTTCGGAACGCAACCCGTTAAAAGCTAATTCAGCCAAATCCCTTTCTGAAATATTAAGAATAAAACATAAGTTTCTGGTATCTCTGAAATGCTTGATATACTCAGAGGGGCTCTCACTAGATTTTTGTTTGACCGATGTCAAATGCGAAAGCCTAAGTTCTGTTTCACCCGTGTAGAAATAATCATGGAATTTCCGTTCTAAATCATCCCACGTGTGGATGGAGTTCGGAGGGAGCGCCGAAAACCAAGTGAAAGCCGTGCTGGATAGCAAGAGAGAAAATAGTCTAACCTTTAAGGCGTCTATCCCGCTAACCTCTCCACACTGCGCCAAAAATTGACTAACATGCTCTAGTGTGGTCCGGCTACCCTCACCATCGAATTTAGTAAACTCGGGGATCCTATAGCCGCGAGGGGAGGGCACTGTATCAAGATGATCGGGGTATGGTTTGCGATAAACCCTAATCCGTCCCTTGGGCACAAAGCCGGCACACTCCCTAAACAGTGCACGGATCCGCTCATCTAAATCATCTTGGTAATTTGTTTGCATGCGTCTCTCATGTGGGGGCGCGACACGCGGTGGGATATCGGCGTGTCGGCCATGCACCTCTTCCCTACGCGCTATTTGTACAATGTGCTCGTGTCTGGGCACCTGCGTGTGTGGTGCGGGTAACGCGGGCATCGACGCAGGTGTTGTGTGAAATGCAGTGTTAGTTTGTCCATAAGGATAATGATTGGTCTCGGCCATAAGCGGTGAGGTCGGAGACATGTTTGTCGGAGGTGTACTAGCTATAGGAACCAGGGTTGCGGCCTCGGTGAAGCCGAACCTTCTAAAAGTCGCCTCTACTTGGGAGCTGACCGCCGAATCTAAACGGTTGGCTAGCGAAGCACTAACAGCCTAATCCACTGATGCGGCTATTTTCTGCTCAATTTCTAAAGAAGATAAATGAGGCGATACCAGTGTTACCTGGACCTAAGCGGGATCGAGGGTGATGATGTCGCGCTTGACGAAGCCTGCGCGTGTCTTGATGTAGCCTCCAAGCATCATGTCTTGGAGCGCCTTTAGTCTTGCCTCGATTTCTGCTCGGTCTCCTTCGGGGATATCTTCGAGAGTAGGGGACATTATGTTGTAGCTGTCGATATCCGCGCTCCCTGTTGTGTCCACCAGCGGTGTAGACGTAATAGTCGAAGTAGATGTACTCATCGTGTTGGCGTAGCTCTTCCCCAGCGGAGTCACCAAAAAGTGTGTTGACACGGAAATGTGCCCCCGCACTTGGGTCAGTCCGGCGATCCAAAAGTGCATGGATACTTAGGGACAGGCCTAAGCGTGACGTAGCACCAATGCCATGTTCTGACTTCCCTTAATAGTGATAAGGGGGTGGAGTCGCCAGGCAACCAGATTACAAGAAATAATCCAATTAGCCGAAAGAAATAGTTTAAACAGGTTAAAATCAGCAAACCAGTCGGAGCCTTCCTTGTTCGAAGTCTGATGCGAAGGGTGCGCCGAAGGGTACCTTCGGCGTCTGATGTGAAGTGCTCTGCCGAAGGGTGCTTCGGCGTTCGGACTGATCTAGCCGAAGGTAGACTCCGAACGGATCTGAACACGGTGATCACATCCGAACAACGGGGTTCAGCGTGCGGTCTCCGATGGAGCGAATTACAGAGTGGTGGCGCGAAGGCCATGCGCGGGTGCAACTTCGTCTTGGCGTGGTGTACGTTCGTGGCGAAGCCTATCACGACGAAGTGTGCTGGTGAAGCCTGCTGTCGAAGCCTACGGTCTTGTCGAAGGGCGTCCTGGGGACCTCCGGAACCAATTTCTCAGCTCCGAACACCTCTGGCGAAGGGGCTCTGAATGTGCGAACCTGCAACAGGGATGATGCGAAGTACCAATTCGGCCTTAGGACCGAATTTGCGAGGTGTTGCATGGGTGGCGAAGGTAGTAATCTTTTACGCAGATCAGCGGATACTTCACAGGCGAAGTAACAAGGCCATAGGAATATGTTACGTAGATTAACAGGGACTTCACGGGCGAAGTACCAAGGCTTACCACTGTTCCATAGTGGCGGACGGAGGGCTTCCAGGCAAACCCACGAAGAGGTACAGAAAAGTAAATGCAAAGTAAAGGTACGATCAAAGCATGGCTTTGGTTTATTTGTGTTTGGGGGGGCTTCTACGCCGGCCAGGCCCCTCTATTTATAGAGGGTTAACTCTAATCTAATCTACTATTAATCCGGCCGGATAGGGATAAACACTACAAGAAAACAGAAAGTTTTCATCGGCTATTTTATCTTCCGTCGGCTTTTCGAAAAGCCGACGGAAGTTAGAGGCATTTTTCCCCGCCCGGTATAAATCCCTTAATTTCCGTCGGCCAACATAAAAGCCGACGGAAGTTAAAATTAACTTTCGTCGGCTTTAGATGTGGCCGATGGAAGTTAAGTACACGTGCTTTTTTTCGCAGGCCGCGCCTCTTTTTCTCAGCCCATGCCTTGTTTTAACCCTAGGTTTTCCCTTCTCTCTTCTTCCCCGCCCGCCTCCCCGGCCTCCCGCCGCCTCCGCCCACCTCCGCCGCCTCCACGGCCTCCGCCGCCTCTGCCCGCCTCCGCCGCCTCCACGGCCTCCGCCGCCTCCACGGCCTCCCGCCGCCTCCGCCCACCTCCATGGCCTCCACCACCTCCACGGCCGCCCGCCACCTCCGCCGCCTCCCGCCGCCTCCGCCCACCTCCATGGCCTCCCGCTGCCTCCGCCCACCTCCACGGCCTCCGCCGCCTCCACGGATGTTGATACGGCCGCCGCCTCCGCCCGCCTCCCTGGCCTCCCGCCACCTCCGCCGCTGCCGCCGTCGTAGTAAGGAGGAGGAGGAGGAGGAGCGGGATGGGGCGGCCGCCGAGCAACGGGGGGCCGGCGTTCCGGTTCACGCAGGGGGAGGTGGCCGAGATGGAGGCGCACCTGCAGGATCTCAACAACGCCATCCCTCACCGTGGCGTCATCCAGGCCCTCACCGACATGTTCACCGCCTCCGCCGCGCGCGCCGGCAAGGTTACCGTCTACATGGATCAATTGATATGTGATAGCTATGTGGGTTCTTTCTAAATTCACATCATCAATTTTAGTGATTAAGATCTAAATACTATTTTGCATTGGATATGCTGTGAACTGTTTGTGTATTTCCTAATTGATTGAACTGATTTTCAGAGAAGTGTAATTAGTTTTGAACTGAACTATTTCAGATCAGTTGTGTATGAAATCTAATTCAATATCTGATCTCTGTTCTTATTTTTCTGAAAAAAACTGCAGCAGATTGTCTGAGTTTGTTTCAACAGAAACTTGTTGATGTGTGGTAGCTGTGGCTAATATGAATTGGTTTGTATCATTGATATCCTGATTTGTTTACAAGTAATTCAGTAAAGTTTGAGACTTATTGATTCAGACTTGAGTTGAACTGAAAAATTATTCTGAACTGATTGGTGTTTCTGGTTCATTTAGCTACTGGTCAAAGTCTGAGTTTAATCTAGCTGTACTGAGTTGATTGTGTACTGAATTTGTTGAATAGATGGCAGGTTGAACTATTTTTGCAAAGTTCTGAAATGCATCTGTGAGTTTGAGTTAAAACTCTCTCTATTCTGTTCGAGCTTTGATGTTATGAAAGAAAGTAGGAGATTGGATATGCTCCTCTATGAAGAACCAACCTTTTGATTTCATAAGGCAGTGATGTGTCTTTGGATATCGGATAGTATGTGCTTGTCACAGTCCCTTGTGGAAATCACTTAACAAAGTGAAGTCACTCCAGAACTTTAAAGAAATATGCTACATTTTCCATTTTACAACCTTCATGGATAAAACATACGAGTGTTCTGTGCAGTAGTTTTTGAGGCAATAGTTGGATCACCACTATGTTACTTTATGCTATGGTGGTACTTTGGCCACTAAATTTCAACAGCTATGTGGTATAATGCAAGTGACATTCTTATGGCTGAATGATTTGATTGTACCACACACTTGTACATGCAGCATATTTTTCTGAAACTTTTGCTCGGTAGTCATTTTGCAAATTTTCTTTTTTTGGATTTTTTAGTTAACTTCCGTCGGCCAACATTAGCCGACGGAAGTTATTGGCCCGTCGACAGAAAAAAGAAAAAAAATAAGTTTCGTCGGCTAGGATTTGGCCGACGGAAGTTACCGATTTCCTGGTAACTTCCGTCGGCTAGGTTTGGCCGACGGAAGTTAGCTAACTTCCGTCTACACGCTTCCGTCGGCCAAAAGCCGACGGAAGTTAGCCTTTTGCCGACGGAAGTTAGCTTCTTCCGTCGGGAAAGGGCTAACTTCCGTCGGCTTTGGCCGACGGAAGTTTCCTGGATTGTTGTAGTGAAAGCTTGAGCTGGCAACGCATCAATCTCTATCTCTGCCGAGGTGGGCTTCGGTCAGGCCCACTGAGGCCTGCTCCTCGGGCTGAAGCTTCGGTAGCGTGGGCCTCCGAAGGTTCCAGAAGCTTCGGCAGCATGGGCCTCCGAAGGTTCCCGAAGCTTCGGCAGCGTGGGCCTCTGAAGGTTCCCGAAGCTTCAGCAGCGTGGGCCTCTGAAGGCTTCCTGGTCGAAGCCCATGGGCTGGCTGGAGACCTTTGGAGCCCGTAGCTCGATGGGCTTCGGCCCCATAGGGCTTCGGTCAGACCCTGTACATGTGTATTTTTGGCCCAAATCACCAAAAATTGATATTTTGATAATCTAGCCATCAATGCCATGTTTTGCTATCAACAGGTCTGAACTGGGATAGTGTAGTGTATGCCAAAATCACCGCCTTAAGCTTCTGATGGCTTTTGTGCCTAGGCTTGGCCTGATTGGAAAGTATGAGGTAGACAAACAAATAACCCCTGGCTTTGTGAAAAGAACAACAAAAATTCATTGTTCATCACGTTTGCTTTCAATGCTCCACTTGAACTGGACTTGTTTGTCTAGAGTAGAAATTGACTAGCTTTGTGTAGTCCCTACTTTTACTTGTCTAGTTACCATGATTGAGTGGTGGTGCTTTTATTTCAAAATGATAAAATCATATGCATTCATCATGTTTTTAGAGAATGTTAAATTGAGCTGAGCACATGATAATTGGTATTAAGGTTGGCATATTTTTACTTTATATGTCTTTGCAATTCTGTCCATTTCGAAGCTATGCATCTTTTATATGCTCCTTGATGCTTGCATTGCCAAAGGGGGAGAAATTTTTGAGTTCTCTGCAGCAAAGGGGTAAAATAACTCAGGGGGAGTTTTTATCTTGCAAAGGGAAGATTTGCCGAAGGGGCTTTTACTCTTTTGAAAAAGGGGGAGGAAAATTCTTTTGTCAAGTGACATGTTTTTGGCTCGATTCTGAGTTTTATGGTCACTTGTGTGCTGAAATTTTTCAAATTTTCTTGAACTTGAATTTGGTTGTCAATGCACTCATCAAGGGGGAGATTGAGAAACCAAGGGTTGGTTTCGGAGTCTGTGATGAGTGATTGACATATTTTATCCTCTGATTCGAAGGGGTCTCTCTGAAGGGATTCGGAGGTTGTTTCACCGAAGGATTCGGTGGGTCTGGTTGCTGCAGCTGTTGCAACAGAGTGTGCCTATCGGAGGGGTCCGACAGTACACGATTACTAGGTTGTACCGAAGGGTTCGGTACTTTGGGCTGTACACCGGAGTGTGTGTCGAAGGTTGTTTACCCGGAGAGGTCTTCGGGGTACTGGATACACTTGTCTGTCTGTCTGTGGTGCGCAGGTGACTTCGGAGGCGATGGACGGTTCACAGCAGGTGAACCTGGGTCAAGCGGGAGGCTTGATGCCAGGGGAGCAGGGAGCTCCGTCACGAAGGCTACGAAGGGGTCGAGGTCGGACCTCGAGTCAAGGTGCGCCAGGAGAAGGCAGTAAGTGCGGAGTGTGGCTCCGGGTGAAGGTACTCCGAGATGAAGTCCTCGAAGGCGAGGCACTTCGAAGGGTACTCCGAATGGAGTGACTTTGGAGTATGGTGGATCAAGTCCTCAGCAATGAGGCAAGGTGTTCGAAGTGTGCTTCGGAGGGAGACACTCGAAGGTATACCCGACGAAGGTCTCAGAAGTTGAGGTGCATCGAAGGTATGGTCCAGGTGAGGATCATCGAGGAGTGTGCTCGGGGAGAGACACTATGACGAACTGCTCATGGAATGCTTCATGCGGAGGCCTTGGACGAAGGAGGGACTTCGAAGGGTGGTACTCCGAAGGTGGGGCTTCGGAGTGAGGCTGGCTTCAGAGTGAAGCTGACTTCGGAGTGAGGTTGGCTCCGAAGTGAGGCTGACTTGAGGTACTTCGACCATGCTTGGCTTCGGTACACGGACTGATGGAGTTCGAGCTAGGAGAAGCTACGAAGCCGTGGTGGTCCACTCCGAAGGTGTTGGTGCGAAGGCCCAAGGGCTTTGACGGCTTCGTCTCAAAACCGTCACTGTATCGAAGGCTAACTTCGGTGAAGTGAGGGCCGTCAGGCTCAAGGTTTCTCACCGAAGCTATCGCACCCCTCGCATGCGAAGGGGGGCTTCAGAAGGGTCCAAAACTGCAAAGGCTGACAGCGTCTGCTCTGCAAAAGCTGGTGATGTCCCCTCTGCGAAGCTGACAAAAGAAGCCTCCAAATAAAGTAGACTACCAGTTGTACCCCCTGTTCTGATGAGACAAAACCAGTGTAAACCCTAGGGGTAAATTAGTCTATTCACAGGGCTAAATAGTGCCTATAAATAGTGGAGGCTAGCTAGGTCACATCAATACTTTGAGCAGCCATTGTAGAACTCCTGTGCTCGCCGCCACACTCTCTCTATTCATCCTGTGAGTTCATTTTGTGTTCCCTGTTCAAGCAATGAAGCTTTGATTCTGTTTTCTTTTACTGCTTGAACTTGTATGCGTACTTCTCTGCATGCTTTGATTTCTCTGTACACCATCTTCTTGTGAGTTTTCTGGAGAGGTGTGTGAGAAGTCTGTCTAGGTGAAGTGTGTTCTTCAGTGTCTGTTCGCTTTGTGTAAACTGGAGGCTAGACCTCTCTGATTACTAGCGAAGCACTGTTCGAAGCCCATTTTTCTTCCCTTGTCGAAGTTCTTTGGTGAAGCCTGTTCAGTGTGCATTTAGAACTTCGAAGTACGAAGCCTAGCACCAGTTGCTGTCGTTGAGTATTTGGTCGAAGTCCACATAGGGAAGTCTGCTCCTGCGAAGGGTGTAGTGCGAAGCCTGCTCGAAGGCACCTAGTGTGCTGAGCCTACACTAACTTAGCAGAGCTGATCGAAGTCCTCAGAGGGAAGTCCGCTCTTGCGAAGGGTGAAGTGCGAAGCCTACTCGAAGGCACCCTGTGTGCGGAGCCTGCACTGACTTAGCAGAGCTGAATTTTTGGGGTTGTGGGTGGAGCGAAGTCTTCTTGGTTTTGATCTTTTGCTCCTTGCGAAGCCTGATTTCAGAGCTGTGAAATACCTCCGAACCAGAACTTCGAAGGGTGTGTTCGAAGCCTGTTCCGCAGAAGACAGAAGTAAAACAGAAGGCTATTTTTAGTCTGAAATTTTAAAAGCTCCCATAACCCCCCCTCTGGTCGCCGTTTTCGGTCCAACATGCTGCCACTTGGATCTCGGTGGTCTGCTGGTGTAGGTGAGTTGTGATATACTTGTCACGGTACTGTCTTGAGAAGTACTATAAAATAAAATTTAAACAAAACTATTAGAGAATACTGTTTGTATAAATTAAGTACATGATCAAATAACTTACCACCGACTTCTTATTGATGATTGTGTTATTTATTGTGCAGACATATAACTGACTCTCGGAGGATAAACCTACCGAGATGTCTTGTAGGAGAGTCTTCCTTGTTGGAGTTACATTTGTTGGATTGCCAAAATAACATATGTGCTTCAATTGGTCCATTTGGTTGGTGTCGACCTTCCTAGCAATCACCTTCCCCTTCCTATCTATAACATTGCTAGGTCCCTCCCCTAACATTATAAGAAACCATGCATGATAAGAACAAAAACAAAAGATGTCCATGTTAAGTAATGTCGTCGCTTCTCTATGTATACCACTATTGTCGTTGTCATCCAATTTGATGGTCGTTGGGGTCTTCTCATCACCAAAGTTTGTGTAGAATTTTGTCACAACAGTCAATGGGGCTTGTCCCATTGTTAATACCAAAGATCCTTGTGTTAGGCAACCTCTTTGCCTAAATTCACTCCACCCTTTGTGGAGGCATATCGTACCACCGCCCCCACAGCTCATAACCTTAACCACAGTAGTGCACCCATCTCTTGTCATTATTTTGAGGGTGTCACCCACACAAATGTTATTGACTTTACAAAATCTTTTTGATAAATACTACAACAGTAATAGATGTGCTTCAATTTGTTAATTAACACAAAAAATAGGACATGCAATGTACAAAAAACTATAACTAAATTGACCTGGTGACACCCTCCGTGAATGAGATGATTGATCTTTATTAAGAAACTATCAAGAACATAGGTTAGTACTTGTAGATCGTTCGGATACGTTGCCATATCCCTAATTCACAAATTCAATAAACAAATTTTGCTTACATGAAGATCGATCTATAAACTGAGATTTAATAGTAAGCATAGACAAACTTGCGAGAATGACGACGAAGGGCACGAGCGATGGAGCGACGAAGGCGATGGAGCGATGAAAGCGACAGCGGCGGCGGGAGTAAGTTAGGGTTGTGCGAAATGAAAGCGTGACGACCCACTTCCTGTCCTGCCTATTTATAAGTAGGAGTCATCTAAGGAGCCATGCTGAATAGCGTGGGCCTCATGGCTCCAGATGTGATGAGTCATTGTCAACGATAGTCAAAGAGGACAAAAGAAGAAAGGAGATCTGCTGTTTCATGGGCCGCGTGTGACTCAGGTACACGGGCAGCAAGCGACTGTCGGGCAGAGGAGGCTGCGAAGTCGGGCTGGCCCAATCCGGGTACATGGGCCAGAAGCAGCAGAAGACCCACTGGGCTGTTGACCAGGATTGACTCAGGTACACGGGCGGTGAGTGATTGTCGGGCTGAGAGAGCTGTGGAATCAGGCCGGCCCAATCCGGGTATCTGGTGCAAAGCCGGTGGAGGCTTTGTCAGTTTCGGCGCAAAACTGACAACCGTTGATCTTGTATCGGACTGTCCAGAAGAGAAGCTGTAGTCGCTATGAAAGCTTAGCTTCCGGATAAGTCATCTGTATCTTTAGGCACACAGTCAGTCAATCGAGTCTGTAAAAATTCCTAAGGGCAGTTGAGTCATTTCCTTTATTTTAGCGTCTGTAAAAACCCTAAGGGGCTGGTGGAATATTCTAGGTCATTGGTCAGCCTATAAATAGGGCCACAATCCCTAGGGTTGGACTACCCCTTTTTGTTAAAATCATTGCCTACTCTATTGGGTCATTTTTGCTCCCTGTCTTTCTGAGATTCATTTGGTTCTTTGCTGTCTGGAAGAATTTATTTTGTCTATTTTGTGCGAAGCATTTATGTGCGCAGCACTTCATTCACTGTCTTTGCTGTTGTGTGCATGCGATTAATTTATTCTGTGAGAAGAAGCTTCTCTGTTGCTGTGACTTGTTCTTCACGAGGAGTACTAGTTCTTGTTGTTTGCAAGTAGTACTACTACACTGTAGCAACAGTACACTAGTATTAGCTTTGCTTTTTTCTGCGTAGCCTTTTTGATCGTGTAGACAGAGCCAAGTGCCTTTTCTGGCTGTTTTCTACAGAAGCCCCTTCTCTGTTCGAAGCCCCTCAGCTCCGTGAGGCAGGCTTCGATCTGACATCCTCGAGGGCTTCGCTTGAACTTCGACTTCGCTCTTGTCTTGTGAATCTTGTTTCGAAGTACGTGTTGCACTTAGTCTGTTGGCTTGTCATGCTTCGACTGTCTTTGCGAAGGTGAACTCCTACTTGTGTTATTCGAAGTTCATACTTCGACAGGCTTCGGAGTTAATTTCGAAGCTAGCCTGTGGTTCGAAGGTCATACCTCGATAGTGCTAGCTTCAAACATAGTCGTGTAGGCTTCGAGTTGATCTTGCTACCGCGTGTCGGGCTTCTCTTATCCTTCGAAGGTTGTTTTTCTGTGCATCATGTTCGAAGCTCTCTGTTCGAAGGATAGGCTTCGAAGCACACTGTTCAAAGCAAGCCTCGACACTATCATACTTCGCTTCAAAGCATACTTCGCATTTACACTCGAGCTAGGCTAGACTAAACAAACCTTCGGCACGTTAACTACAACCTTTGCTCAACTTCAACAATCTTCGACCTCCGAAGCAGGCCTCGACCTCCAAAGCAGGCTTCGACCAGCGAAGCAGATTTCAACCAGCGAAGCAGGCTTCGGCCAGCAAAACAGGCTTCGCTAAGTTTCGAACAGGAGACAGATTTCGAAAGGTAACTTCTCATCTCACTTCATATATACTTAGATCATCCAGTGAGAAGTTTTGACCTGCCTTGTCTAGTATATTTTGTTTATCTGTCTAGTAGCAATGCTTTGATAAGTTCTCTGTTTAACATCAGTTGCTTCTATGCTAGATACCTTTAGACTTAGGCAATCTGTTCATATTCTGTTGCTTAGTCTTTTGAGGTGCGTTGGGTGTTTGGAACAGGCCATATATTCGAAAGAATTTTTAAGGCGCCCATTCACCCCCCCCCTCTGGTCGCTACTTTCGGTCCTACATCATCAGTGACGGGTATAAATATAACAAGTCACTAAAGATGGCCTTAGGGTTTTGGGCAACACTCATTAGTGATGAGTGGTACTACCAACCGTCACTAATGTGGTATCTTTAGTGACGGGTAATTGTATGACCCGTCACTAACGTGGGCGGCCCAGCCAGTCTCATCTATAGTGACGGGTCATACCACGACTCATCACTAATGATACAACATTACTGACGCGTGTGAATCAACCCGTCACTAAAAGTGCATTACTGATGCATGTCTTTTACCCGTCCGTAAAGTCGCGTCGTCACTAAAGACCATTTTTGTGGTAGTGAGTACAAGAGCAATGTTTATGTGTGTGCATGCTCTGGTCTCTGGATATTGAGTTTTTGACCAAAGAAATGCCTCCCCATGAATGATCATGAATGTCTCATTCAAATTGAATACTGATAGAAATGAATTTGGATATCACTATTTACTATATTTTATTTTAGATTCGAATACAAATACGAATGTTTTTAAATTCAAATACAAAATGAACAGTAAAAATTTAAATGCGAATCCAAATGTTGACTAACTTAAACTTGAATTAAATATAAAAATGAAAATTTTGAAATCCATCTAGACTTTAATTGATCAAATTCAATTAATCAACAAAAAATTTATGAACGATATATATAAACATGCGCCTGCCACAAACATAATCGATGAAAAAATTGTGAATTGAACATAATCAATCAATCGACCAAATATCTTCACTTCACCAATCTAAAAGAAATATATACAACAGTTATTTTTTGGTTCTACACTTTAATAATATATGTATGGAGAAACAACAATATACAATATCAAATACTTAAATTATGTATATCTATAACTGATGCTCTACTACTTGTATGACTATTAAGTGTACAGATAAAACCATTTTCTCAACTACTTCAACACTTTTTATTCAAATTCAAATCAACTGTCTGCAAATAAAAAAAGGGCAATTTAATCATCATACTGCTTTCTACTAATAGAAAACTCCTACTTACTTAAGTGTTTCTGTTGACACGAAAACATGCCCCCGCACTTAGGCCTGTTCGACGATCAAAAATTGTGTGGATACTCAGGGATGAAACTAAGTGTAACACAACACCGACGTTGTGTTCCAACTACCCTTAATAGTAGCAAGGGGGTGGAGTCACCAGGTAATCGGATCACAAAGAAATATTCCAATTAGTCGAAATATATACATAAAATAAACCAATCGGCCGAACGGAGCCTGATTGGTTCGGAGTGTATCGTGTGAAGGGTCACCGAAGGGGGCCTTCGGTGTCTGGTGTGAAGTATGCGCCGAAGATAACCTTCAGCATTCGGATCGATCTGACCGATGATGGGCTCTGAACAGATCACGACGTGAAATCGCCTCTGAACGACAGGGCTCGGCGTGAAGCCTTTGACGTGACAAAACCCAACACAGAGTGCTGGCGTGACGAAACCAAACGTGGAGCATTGGAGCGACGAAGTCTAGTGCGGAGTGTTCTAGTGCGATGAAGTCCGATGCTGTGTGTTCTGGTGTGACTCCAGCGCGAAGCAACTCCGATGTGAAGTAGCTCCGGGGCGCGGGACTCGACTAGACCGACAACAGCGTGATGGATCTAGCACGGAGGGACTAAGCGAAGACTCGCCGAAGGGTGCTTCGGCAGCCTCCGAAACTAGCATCCTAGCTCCAGAAACCTTCGGCGAACGGGGCTCCGAATGTGAAACCTACAGCAAAACAAAGATCAATTGCCAATTCGGCCTAGAGACCGAATTACCAAGTGTAGCCATAGGAAACAAATGAAACGAAGGGTAGCAATATGTTACGTAGATTAAAGGATGGTTCAAAAGTGAGCCAACAAGGTGATAACAATTTGTTACGTAGATTAATGGATGATTCATAGGCAAACCAACAAGGCTTACCACAATTATAGCGTGGTCGACGGAGGGCTTTCAGCGCAAACCCATGAAGGTGTACTGATCTAATGCGGAAAGTAAATAAAAGTAAGGCTACAGTTCAAACTAGGGTTTGAAGAGTTGATCTGTGTTGGGGGTCCTATGAACTGGCCTCACCCCTATATTTATAGGGGCTAGTATTCCTATCTCTAATTCTAATCTGATAAGATTCGGCCTAATCAAGATAAGACCTTATTAGAGATAAAGCAACATGAATCCTTATCAGACTCCTATCGGAAGCCTACCCAAAGTGGGCCTTCGGCAGGCCCGCCGAAGTATGCTCCTTGGGCCAAAGCTTCGGTGAAGCAGGCCACCGAAGGGGACTTTGGGCCGAAGCCAGCCTGCGAAGCAGACCGCTAAAAGGCCCCCAAGGCTCCATGCATATGGGCCTCCAGCACTTCGGGGCTTCGGCCTGTACCAGGAGTTGTATATTTTCCACCCAAAATTACCAAAATTGACATTTTGACAATTTCGAGCATTATTGCCATTTTTTGCTATCAACACTTTCATAATTATATAAAGAATAAATAAACCACTCATATTAATATAGTGATGTCATGTCATCCCAAGTCCCTAATAGTTTGATCTATGTGGAATCCTAAAATGGATACGATCGTATCCACATTCATCAGAAATTTGGATATCTGTTTGCCAAATGAATTCAGATGTTTTCATTTATCATCTATATTTAATTCAAATACAAATAAAGATATCGATATTTACAATTTTTCAAATACAAATATGGATAATTAAGATATTTTGACATACATATTCATCCCTAGAATAATCAGGCAGATGATTGTGGATGACCTTGCATTGGATTCCTCTATCCCTGGACTTGTGAATTGTGCCAATGCAGTCAAAACTCAAAAGCAATGAACAAGAATGACATGGGAGAGAGATGAGATGACATGGGAAAGTATTTGGTGTAATGACATGGTGTGTTGTATGTAGTAAAAAGTTGTATTGAAGAGGACCTAAACACTATATTGAGAGGCTCTCCTCTGAATGGTTGTCACGTGTAAGGGGATGATGGAGATGGTGCGCCCTTCATGAGTCTGGCGGGGTGGCGCCGGTAGTGTGGGATGTCGGTGATGCAATGCCACGGGACACTAGTAGCACGGGCAGTGCGGCCGCAATCATCTCCACTGATGAGGACAACACCGGCTAGGATATGACCATGCTTATGTGTTATAATAAATAACCCAAGGTGCATACATTCCATATTAGATTTAAATTTTATTTATTTGAACCATGTACGCTACACAATGAAATGTGTTGCTATTCAATTACAAAATACTTACATAGATAAAGTGACATGTTGAATGCACATCAAGGCAATGGAACATCATGGAAGTTGATTGGGGACTAAGTCAAGGCCATCCAAAGATAATATACAAGTTTGGGACGTTACTTTTGTGCCAAGAGAAGGTGGAGATAAATTTTTTGCACATCTTGGACTCAGACTCAGACTACAGGGACAACATCAAATTAAAATATGCATAACTTTTACATGGAAGCTCCAATTTTGATGATCTTGGACTCTTTGGAAAGCACGAGAAGTCCACTTTCCAACGGATCTATCTACACCTCCAGATTCTATCCAAGCATATCGCAATCACCAAAACAATATGTATTACTTATTTAGTCTAAAGCCCATGGGCCTTGTGTTGACACGAAAACGTGCACCCGCACTTGGGTCAGTTCGACGATCCAAAAGTGTGTGCATACTTAGAGACAAGCCTAAGCGTAACACATCACCGACGTCGCATTCCGACTACCCTTAGCCGTGGTAAGGGGGTGAAGTCACCAGGCAATCAAATCACACAAAATAATCCGATTAGTCGAAAGAAATATATTAAACAGAATAAATCAGCAAACCGGTCGAAGCCTGTCTACTTCGAAGTATAGTGCAAAGGGGTTCACCGAAGTATACCTTCAGTGTCTGATGCGAAGTGTCCCGCCGAAGGGTATCTTCAGCGTTCAGACTGATCTGATCGAAGATGAACTCCAAACGGATCTGGACGCGACAATCACCTCCGAACAACGGGGGTTCGGCTTGAATTCTCCGATACAATAAGATGCAGAGTAATGACTCGAGTGCGATGCGCAAGCGTGTAACACCCTAAATTTTCAAAAGAAATAAAAATAAATTTTTATTATATTTATTCTCTGAAAAGGATTATTTTATTCCTTAAATACCATTTATGCCCAAATGAACTAAAACCTAGAGGAGGTAACAAAACCAGAGGCTAGAAAATTTTGTATGTGATCCCAAGGCCATGATACATTTTTGAGAATTTTTACAAATTTTTACCACCCTTGAAAGTAGCCCAAATATTTTAAACTAATTTCTGCAATTATTTTTATTCAGAAAATGATTGAAACAGTAACGGGCCTCCCTCCCTCAATCTCCCTCAACCTGCTGGCCCAGCCCCCACTCCCTTCCCCACACCCGTACTGACACCCGAGCCCTGCTTGTCAATGACCCCCTCTCCCTTCGCGCGCGTGCCTGACCGCCCGACCCCACCTGTCGGCACCGACTCCCTCTCTCGGCCGAGCCCGACCCCACCCGTCAGTCGCCACACCCGTACGCTCGCGCCCGCTGACCGCCTTGGCCCACCTGTCAGACCCATCGTCCACCTCGTGCTAACCCCCCTAACCTTGCCGGCCACCAATCCCGCCTCGGATCCACCCTCGCCGGCGTTTACTCTCGGCCTCCCTCAATTGCACCCCCTCTACCCCGTCGATGACCCTATTTAAGCCCCCTAGTACCCCCGCGTCCACCCCTCGCTAGCACTCGGAATGAACCTGACCAGAACGCCCGTGACGCTCACTTTAATGCCACACTGCCGCCCTCGCTCCAGCCACCGCTCGCCGTCACCGGAGTCCTCCTCCACCCTTGGCAACCACACCAACGTGACCGTCGACGCCTCCCCGACCTCAGCCACCCGTCCACCGACGACGAACCCCACCAGAACACCATCGCCGACAAGAACCCGAGGAGCTCCATCGCCCCTCTACGTCGCCAGTCATCGTCAGCTCGCCGTCGCCACCACCGCTGGTACCCTCGTGTTCCCCGTAGTTCCCTCTTTCTGTTTTTAGCCCTAACTAGGTCGGGTAGTCCTCGCCGTCACCGGAATTGCTCACCACCGCCTCGCCGGAGTCGGGGAAGAAGGGTACTTTACCCCTCCCGACGCGTGTCATGCTGGATTCTGGCCTGGCCACACGATCTTGATCCGGTGGCGTAGATTAAAGCCCTTGCGACATTTAATCCCGCGCGTCCATCTGGTCAAAGGGGTATCGAGCCCTGTGGGCCGTTGATCGCCACTTAACATCCCCACCTCACCCCCGCGCGTTGGATCTGGATCCAACGGTCCAGGATGGACCGGACCACGCGCACAGTGCACAGGTTCATGGTGGATCCGGTTCACCGTGGACCCGAGACCATTTTCAATTTTAAATAAAAATCCAGAAATTGATTTAAACTTTGGAAAATCATATCTTGCTCATTTTAACTCCAAATTTAACCATTTCAATTCCAGAAAATTTATAATTTTATTCTCTACATGCTAGTGCAATAAAAACAATATGTTTACTTTGAATATTTCATGTTTATTTAATAAAATATTCAAATGCACTTTAGGATAAACTACAAATTTGTCCATTTCAACTTAAGATAAAATTTATCTTTTATCCTTTTCATACTAGTATAAGTGAAATCCTAGGTTCATTCTAAACTCTCTATTTTAAGTGGTTAGAAATTTAAAATACATTAGTTTGCATTATTTTTCCTTTTTAGAAAGGCCATTATTTCATTAAAGTTCACTTTAAAATGTTCTTAAGATAAATTTCGGGAAGTTAATGACTTTATTTTCCTTGGTTCAAACCAATCAAAACCTATATGCCTATGGTGTGGATTTTGGGATGTTTATTGAATGTTATGTTTATTACTTTTGTCAAAAAGACTACAACACCGCCGAGGAGCCGGAGTACTTCCCGGAAGTCCCTCCCTCGCCTTTCACCAAAAAAGGCAAGTCACCAAACCAATCTTTTGACCATATTGAACCCATGTTTTACTAAACTATCGCTAAAACACATAGGATATACATGCATTAGTCAAATGAAACCCTTACAATATATTTATTAGGATCCCCCGACCTTGATGTGCAACCCAAGCCATGCTATCTAGCCTAAACTCCTTGTCACCATATTATTAGTACTATTAGCTAGTGTCCAATGTATCAACCCGATTGTTGTAGGATTAAAAATGAGTCGGAGCGATTGGAATCTACTATATGGTCCCCGTTATTCTCATCTCTGGAATGCTATTGGTTTTAGAGTTTTGGTTGTGAGTGAATACATGGTGGGTTCCGGGTGCAAGCTAGGGCATTGGTCGGTAGCACCCAGGGCACTATAAGGACCGGTCTGTGGGATCCATTGCAATACACTTCTGTACTAACCACAAGTCTAATGGGTAAGTCCTAACTAAGGTATGGAGTGTTCCAAACTGAGGCCACCACTTGGATATGAGTCAAGCAGCACCTGTGGGTGGCTTATACCGACGTGGCGCAAAAGGGGGTGCGATGTTAGACGGGATGCGGCCCGGCGCGCCGGCGAAACCTAGAGCGGGTAGTTATTGCTTGGAGCATTTCATGCTGAGGTTTTGGCATGAGTTCCCGTGGTATGGGTCATCTTGTTACACTTTGGTGTTTGGGATGAGTGTGTGCCTTGTGGGTACAGTCAAGGGCAGGTTGTGTGACATCCCCCAGTTAGTTTACTTTTAATGGATGTGCATGATGATTTGACACGTAAGGACCGTTGTGCGAGGAGGGAAAACGTACTCCTCGAGTTAGATGGTATTATAATGTTCATATTTAATATTTCGCATGATTAAATTTGACTACACTAAATGCAATAACTGAAGAATGTACTTTTCCGCACTTTTAGTCATTACCCTTCCTTTGTTATTACCTTGCATTACTATTGCATTTGCGGTGGCTTGTTGAGTACTTTTTGTACTCATACCCGTTGGACACACCATTCAGAGGATGCCTACTACGAGGAAGATGGTCTGGAGTATGACCCAATCAAGAAGAAGATCCTGAAGAGGGCGTTCGTCATGCTTTTATTTGCTTATTTTAATTTTACTCTTTTTGTAATAATGTGGTCTGCGTACCACGGATGATTTCTCATATGTACGTGTCGCATGATGAACCTCTTGTATTATTATTTTTCTTTGGAAATTCAATAATGTTCCGATTTGTTAAATCGGGGCATCACAAAGCGTGACTTCGTCCGGAGCAGAGTACGAGCGTGGCGAAGCCTGTCGTGACGAAGTCTATTGGTGAAGCGTGTGGTCAAAGCAATCAGTCCCACCGATGGGTGTTCTGGCAACCTCCGAAATCGATCTCTTACCTCCGAACACCTCCGACGAAGTAGCTCTGAACGTAGGTAATCTGCAACAGATAAGATTCGAAGTACTAATTCGGCCTAAGGACCGAATTCTGCTAAGTGTTGCACTAGGAGCGAAGGTAGCAATATGTTACGCAGATTAGCGAATACTTCATAGGCAAAGTAACAAGGCGATATCAATGAAGTATGTAGATTAATGGATACTTCACAAGCGAAGTAACAAGAATTACCATTGTTCCAAAGTGGCCATCGGAGGGCTTCCACGCAAACCCACGAAGAGTACAGAAAAGTAAAGATAAAGTAAATGCAATCAAAGCTAGGGCTTTTGTTTGTTTTGTGTTGGGGGACTCTCTGAACTTGCTTCGCCTCTATATTTATAGGGGCTAGACCTCTGATCTAATCTGCTATAATTCGGCTGGATAGAGATAAAAACTTAGCCGGAATCGTGTCTAACTCTACCTCTGCTGAAGTGGGCCTTCGGCTAGGCCCGTCGAAGCCTGCTCCTTAGGCTGAAGCTTTGACGGCGTGGGCCTCTAAAGGCTTCCTAGCCGAAGGCCGTGGGCTGACTGGAAGCTTTTAGAGCCCATATCCCAATGGTCCTTCGGCCCTATAGGGCTTCATCCTGACTTGGGACATGTGTATTTTTGGCCCAAATTACCAAAATTGATATTTCGACAATCTTAGTCATTGATGCCATTTTTGCTATCAACACATGCCCCCCTTCCTTTTAGTGAACTAAAAGCACAACAAGCTAAGGACGATACCTTCCATATCGGCCTTTCGACACCTTTTACGTTGTTTGCCACACACTTGGGAAATATCTTTTCAAGTATCTACCATTCAGAGCTCTTCGAAACCACTCTCCTTGCAGAGATTCTAACACATATGCATTGCCAGGAGCGATTTCGGCTATTTTGAAAGGGCCTTCCCAACTAGGTGACCATTTACCAAACTTGGGACTCTTAGTGCCTAAGGGTAAAATCGTCTTCCAAGTCTCCCACTTGAAATGATTTTGGTTTAACCTTCTTATTATAGGCTTTAGCTACTCTCCTCTTGTCTACCTATATGGCTTCTAAAGCCTTCAATCTCTTATCGGTCACTCCTTCTAGGTTGTCTTTCAAAAGAGCCTCATACTCATCGACCGATAAGCCATCTTGCCTTAACACTCTTAAAGAGCCAAGATCTACTTCTACTTGTAGAACGGCTTCTTGTCCATACACTAACTCGTATGGACTAACTTTGGTAGCACCATGCTTTGCGATCCTACAAGCCCATAGCGCCTCGGAAAGCACCTCATGCCACCTTTTAGGGAACTCTTCGATTTTCTTCCTAATGAGCTTAATCACGGTTTTATTACTAGACTCGGCCTGACAATTGGCCTGAGCATAGTACGGCGAAGAGTTTACCAACTTAATACCATAATATTCGGCGAAGTCCCTCACTTCTTTAGAAACAAATGAGCTACCTTGATCTGTAGTGAGAGTTTGAGGAATGCTGAATCTCTGTATGATGTACTTCAAGATAAAGTCAAGTACCTCATTGTGAGTCATGTTCTTGAGAGGCACGACCTTGGTCCACTTGGTGAAGTAATCTGTTGCCGTCAACATGAACCGATGCCCCTTTGAAGATGGAGGGTGAATTTGGTCGATGAAGTCTAAACCCCAACCTCGGAATGGCCATGGCTTGACAATAGGGTTGAGTAATGAAGCAGGAGCTAACTGAATATTGCCAAACTTCTGACATGCTTCACACCCTCTATAATAGTTAAAACAATCCTCAATCATAGTTGGCTAGTAGAAACCCGCTCTTTTGAGCATCCAACTCATTTTCTGGGTCGACTGATGAGTGCCACAAAGTCCTTCATGGACTTCTCCCGTAGCTACCTAGGATCGTTCATGGTCTATACACTTTAACAGTACTCCATCAATGGTTCGGCGATACAGTGTGTTGTCTATCAACACAAATTTAAATGCTTGTTGCCGAACCTTCCGATCAACCCTTTGGCTAGGGTCTCTCAAATATTGGACGATTGGAATTCCTCAATTGCCCTTATGGGCTTCAGAGGGTTTTGCTAGCTCACTCCCTGAAAAAGTATCTAGGCTACTGATTTCGGGGTGCCCCCCGAGCCCTTCCTGCTTTTGCCGAAGCCTGGCTAGACTGACCATGCGGAGCGCATCAAGCCGAAGCCTCCTGCCGGAGGGTCCATACTCCCGGAAACCCTCGCTGTCCCTGGGACTCCGGCTCGTGGGCTCTGGCGTGCCAGACTCTTCGGTGGGCAGAGCACTCCGGTCTCGGGACCTCGGCGTGCGGTAGTCTCCGGCCACCGGAGGGGTCCGTCCCGGAGGGTGCTCCTATCCGAAGTCACTAGCTTCGGCAGTGAGACCAAACATCGCCTTCTCCTATACAGAAAATTTTCCTCTCCTGACTTGGTAACCAAATGCTTACTGACCTAAATCATTTGCAACTGAATTGGCCTCTCTCGACACATGGGAAATTTTGAAGTCATCAAAAGTAGCAACTATGTCTAAGCACTTATCCAAGTAGATGTTTAGCAAGCCGTTAAAACATTGGGCGCTCTTAGGCGCATGTTGTACTACTAAAAGAGAGTCACCATGCGCATGAACATGTTTAACACCTATGGATTCTAACAATTCAAGCCCTAGCAGTAAAGCCTCGTATTCAGCTTGGTTATTATTAGAAGGAAACTCTAAATGAGCTGAAGTCTCAAAGTGCATTCCGCTAGGTGATATGAGAACCACCCCAATACCTTGGCCATTTTTGCAAGCTGAACCATCAAAGTAAAGTTCCCACGGTATTACTTCAATCAAAGCAACATTGTCACTCCATCTGACATCTATGTGGTGGTCAACTATAAAGTTGGCTACGATCTGGACGTTCATAGCTCTTAGGGGTTCATAGGCCAAATCATACTCGATCAAAGTGTAAGCCCACTTTTCAATTCTTCCACTTAGAATCGGCTTTTGCAACATGTGTTTTATAACATCGGTTTGGCAAACGACAACACATGTAGTAGGGAGAAGATAGTGGTGCAATTTGGTGCACGCGTAGTAAAGTGATAAACACAAGCGTACCACAAACGCGTACCTGGTCTCTGCGTCCAGCAGGCGGCGGCTCAAGAACGTGATGATATACTCTTTTCCTTCTACCTCCTGGGTTAGCACGACCCCGATCACGCTATCTTCAGCAGCGATGTATAGCCGAAATGGAATCCCGGCTTTGGGTGCTCTCACCACGAGCGGTGATGACAAGCACTCCTTGATCTTTTCAAAGGCACTTTGATGGCTTGCCCCCCAAGTGAACTCGGCCTCGTTCTTTAGCCGGAGTATGGGGACAAAGGAATCTATCTTGCCAGACAAGTTGGATAAAAAGCGATGCAAATAATTCATCTTGCCTAGCAACTTTTGCACACCTTTTTTGCATGTCGGCGCCGTAACATTTCTAATCTTCTCAAGCCTTTTAGGATCAATCTCTATGCCTCTCTCATGAATCATGAAACCTAAGAACTTACCTACCAACACGCCAAAGGCACATTTGAGTGGGTTCATTTTCAAGCCATATTGTCGCATCCTATCGAAAGCAACATTCAAATCGGCTAAATAGTTTCCCATATCGTCCGATTTGACTATGACATCATCAATGTAAACTTCTAACATAACTCCTAGCAAGTCATGTAATATCAAGTTCATAGCACGCTGATACGTGGTGCCAGCATTTTTCAAACCAAAAGTCATAACGACCCACTCGAATAAACCGACAAAACTAGGGCATCGAAAGGTTGTCTTGTAGACGTCCTCTTCGGCCATAAAGATTTGATTATAACCAGCATTGCCATCAAGAAAACTTAGTACCTTGTGTCCTAAAGCATTGTTAATTAGCATGTCGGCTATCGGCATTGGATATTCTTCCTTCGGAGTGGCTCTGTTCAGATCTCTAAAATCAATACATATTCGTATCTTGCAGCTCCCTTTCTTTTCCACAGGCACAATATTAGCGACCCATTCCGCGTACTTGCATGGCCTAATAAACCTAGCGTTGAGCAGCTGCTCTACTTCTTCTTTAACTCGGTCATAGATGGTCGAGTTAAAGTGACGAGGAGGCTGTTTATAAGGCCTAAATCCGGACTTGATAGGTAGCCGATGCTCCATGAGCTCGCGGCTTACTCTAGGCATCTCGCTATACTCCCATGCAAAGCAATTGACATACGACCGAAGCAACTTTATTACTTCGGCCTTTTCATCAGGATGTAAATGCTGGTATATAAAGGTCGGCCTCGGGATGCTACCATCTCCTATGTCAATTTCCTCTAAGGGATCGATCGACGCAAATCCTTGTCCTAATTTCTCTACTTCACTAAAGTCTTTGATGGCCTCGGCAATACCGTCTTTATAAGACCGATACTACTCTACCCGAGACTTTAGCCAATCCAGATTACTCTTGCTAGACATGACTACTAATACAAAAAGAACCATGCTACACCAGCCAGCTTTACAGATACTAGTACAAAATGTCCTCCGGATACGCTATCAAAATCGTAATCCGAAAGATCTCTACCTGATAGACACTCTACTTTGTTGTGAACGGCGTCAACTGATACATCGGCCAACGCCACTTGGGCTGAAGTATCTGCGGGAATGACCTCTACTTCATCACTGTCCCACTGAATCAGGCACTGTTGTAGAGTAGAAGGAATGCAGAAATTCGCGTGAATCCAGTCGTGCCAAGGTAGCACGCTGTAGTTACCTTGTACATCGACGACGAAAAATTTTGTTGGCAATGTCTTGTTGCCCACTGTCAACTCCATGGAGAGCACGCCCTTGGCCTCGGAACTCTCGCCATTGAAGCCGTTGAGCATCAAGTTAGTCTTCTTTAGATCATCCTCGTCCCTACCAAGTTTCTTCAATAACGAGTAAGGCATTAAGTTAATAGTGGTGCCACCGTCATCGAGCATCCGGGAAATCGGCTTCCCATCAATGTGACCTCTGATGTAGAGAGGCTTCAGATTGTGAGCCGAGTTCTCGGGCTTCTCAAAAATAGCATTGCGTGGGCCAAGGTTCAGCTGAGCAACCTCGGCCTCATCTTGCAGCAGGGCAAACTCGGCGGGCAACGTGACGATGTTGATATCCATCGCCTGGGGTGCAGGCCCCTCGGAGATAGGCGAGTAGTCGTCATCGAGCATGTCGTCGTCGTCGCTCGGACTAGGAGCCGGGTTGGTCATCTCAACCGGCTTCGCCTTCCATACATGTCTTGTAGTTGGTCGAGGGAGGATTTCTTCAAAAATAGCGTCGCGCTCATCCTCGGCCTTCTTCTCGCGCATCTCTTGTGCCCATAGTCGTTGCAGACGTCTCTTCTGTGATTTGGACATGCCTGGAGGTGCCCAAGATGGTTGTGGCTTGGTGCTAGGTACCACTGCCTGGTTCCTATCAACTTTAGCTGAAATGGTACTGCCCCCTTCGGCCTCGTGCACTCTGTATCTGGAGGGGCCTTCGCTGCAGACCCCGACAGTTGGACCAACCTTGTTCAGCCAATCGGACTAGGCTTCGGAGCGGGCTCCGGCCGAAGCATGGGACTCACCTCCGTCAGACTTCGGCGATAAGGCCTTCGAGATTGGAACTTCCTGAGACCCTACTCTGATTGTGATAGCTTCAGACTCCCTATCTCCAGCCCCCTCACGCCTGCACTCTTTGACTTCGCCCTGCACGGGCCGATTTGGAGGTACCACGGACAGCCTGTGGATGATGCCTCCCTCTGCTGCGTCTGTTTATCCCTGCCATTCATAATACTCCGAAGGAAAACAAGGCATAGCGTTAAGTTGTGGAGGGTACTCCAACTATGATACGTATAGAGAACACGGAGTTCCTGCCCAGTTGTCCGGTGGAGGCATCAGCGGCTCTAGTGGCCTTGCCCACTGCGAGCTGAACCCGTTACCTGGAGGGGGGTTCGGTAGGGTCGACGGTGTCTCGGACCATACCAGCGAGTGGTCCTGCCAGGTCGGAGGTACGTTAGGCTAGTGCAGGCCAAAGCCTCCTGTCGGAGGGTTCGTCCAGAGTGATGCGGGGTTCGGCCATTGGGTGCTGAAGTTATTGTATGGGGGGTTCGGCCATTGAGGTCCGAAGCCACCATACGGAGTGTCAGGCCACTGTGGCCCGAAGTCGCCATGCGAAGGGTTCGGCCACTGCGGTCCAAAGCCATCACGAGGAGGGATCGACCACTGCGGTCCGAAGACACCCTCCGAAAGTCTTGGGGCCTTTGGCTGACTTAGTTTTTTAGCGCGGGGACCTGCTTCCTTCGCTTTTCTTTGATGCTTGTTCAACAGCATCTTGTATGTTACCTTCGGCCTCTTGTGAGCCTTAGCCGAAGGGATATTAATGTTCTACTTCCACACTCCCACCTCGGGGTTCTTTGGTATGAGTGTGCGTGTGCGCGGCTCTCCAATAATTACATCTTTACCTTTAGTCGACTCGGCTTGTTCTGGCCGAATCAATACCTTCTTCTCGCCGAGGTCGACAGCGTTGATGGGAAAAGGATCTTTGTCCAGCTTCATCTTTGGATTGTGGTCTATTTTCAATCGTCCTTCTTCAATGGATGATTGAACCTGCCATTGGAAAACATTGCAGTCGTTAGTATTATGTGAATGTGAATCATGACAATTACAGTATGGATGTTTCTTCAACTCATCGGCACAGGAAATGCCTTGACCTTTAGGCAACCTGAGAAGCTGGTTCTTTAAGAGAAAATCAAATATTTTATCACACTTAGTTATATCGAATGAGTACTTGACCTCACTAGGCCGATTCTTTGTGGGAGATGGCCGTAATTCAGAACAAGTGACAGGTTTACTCTTAGCGTTCCAAACACATTCGGCTGCGTACATGTAGGCCGAATCCTCCTCTTCTGATTCCTCCTCGTCGGAGCATTCCATGACATGAATTTCAGTTCTAGGCTTGTTAAACGTTTTAATAAACTTTTTATCTTTGGCTCGGCCTTCCTGGACCAAAGCCTGCTGCAGGACTTGGCTAACCTCCAAAAAGTTCTGGTTGTCTAATCTTTCTTTAATCTCAGAACGTAACCTATTAAAAGCTAGTTCCACCAAATCCCTTTCTGTAATACTAAGGCTAAAACATCGGTTTCTAGTATCCCTAAAACGCTTGATGTACTCGAAGATTCTCTCGTTAGATTTCTGCCTAACCGATGTCAAGTGTGAAATCCTAAGTTCTGTCTTGCCCGTGTAAAAGTAATCATGGAATTTTCGTTCCAGATCATCCCACGTATGAACGGAGTTCAGTGGGAGTGCCGAAAACCAAGTGAAAGTCGTGCCGGATAGCGAGAGAGAGAATAGTCTAATTTTTAGAGCGTCTGTCCCGCTAGCTTCTCCACACTGTGCTAAAAATTGACTAACATGCTCTAGTGTGGTTTTTCTACCCTCGTCGTCGCACTTAGTGAATTCGGGGATTCTATAGCCACAGGGGTAGGGTATCGTATCGAAATGATCGGGATATGGCTTACGGTAAACCCTAATCCAACCCTTAGGCACAAAGCCAGCGCATTCCCTAAATAGTGCGCGGAGTCGCTCCTCTAGGTCATCTTGGCCTGCTGCCTGCGCACGTCTCTCCTGCGAGGGCGTGACACACGGTGGGACATCGGCGTATCAGCCATCAGCCTCTTCCCTACGCGCTGGCTGTACGATGTGCTCGATACCAGGTGCCTGTGCATGTGGCGCGGGCAACGTGGGCAGGGTTGGTACCAACGCAAGTGGTGGTGGTGCATGGTACTCAGTGCTAGTTTGGTCGTAAGCATAGTGACTACTATCGGCCGCGGGTAAGGGGGTGGTAAGGAGGGTGGAGTCGGTAGGCAATCAGATCACACAAAATAATCCGATTAGCCAAAAGAAATATATTAAACAGAATAAATCAGCAAATCGTTCGGAGCCTATTTTCTTCGAAGTATAGTGTGAAGGGGTTCAAAGAAGTATACCTTCGGCGTCTGATGTGAAGTTTCCTGCTGAAGGGTATCTTCGGCGTTCGGACTGATCTGATCGAAGATGAACTCCGAATGGATCTGGACACGAAATTCACCTCCGAACAATGGGGGTTCGGCGTGAAGTCTCTGATACAATAAGATGCAGAGTAATGACTCGAGTGCGACGCGTAAGCGTGACTTTGTCTGGAGCGGAGTACAAACGTGGCGAAGCCTGTGGTGACGAAGTCTGTTGGCGAAGCGTGCGGTCCAAGCAATCAGTCCCGCCGAAGGGTGTTTTGGCAACCTCCGAAACCGATCTCTCAGCTCCAAACACCTCCGACGAAGTAGCTCCGAATGTAGGTAACCTGCAACAGATAAGATTCAAAGTACTAATTCGGCCTAAGGACCAAATTCTGCTAAGTGTTGCACTAGGAGCAAAGGTAGAAATATGTTACGTAGATTAGCGGATACTTCATAGGCGAAGTAACAAGGCGATATCAATCTAGTACGTAGATTAATGGATACTTCACAAGCGAAGTAACAAGGATTACCACTGTTCCGAAGGGGCCATCGGAGAGCTTCCAGGCAAACCCACGAAGAGTACAGAAAAGTAAAGATAAATTAAATGCGATCAAAGCTAGGGCTTTGTTTTTGATTTGTGTTGAGGGGGTCTCTGAACTAGCTTCACCTCTATATTTATAGGGGCTAGACCTCTGATCTAATCTGTTATAATTCGGCTAGATAGAGATAAAAACTTAGCCGGAATCGTGTCCAACTCTACCTGTGCCGAAGTGGGCCTTCGGCCAGGCCCATCGAAGCCTGCTCCTCGGGCCGAAGCTTCAGTGACGTGGGCCTCCGAAGGCTCCCTGGCCGAAGGCCGTGGGCTGGCTGGAAGCTTTCGGAGCCGATAGCCCAATGGTCCTTTGGCCCTTTAGGGCTTCATCCTGACCTGGGACATGATGAGGAGCCATGCTGAACAGCGTGGGCCTCATGGCTCCAAATGTGATGAGTCATTGTAAACGATAGTCAAAGAGGACCGAAGAGAGAAAGAAGACTTGCTGCGTCATGGGCCGCGTGTGACTCAGGTAAATGGGCAGCGAGCGACTGTCGGGCTGAGAGAGCTGTGAAGTCGGGCTGGCCCAATCCGGGTACATGGGCTAGGAGCAGCAGAAGACCCACTGGGCTGTTGACCAGGATTAACTCAGGTACACGGGTGGTGAGTGATTGCCGGGCTGAGAGAGCTACGGAATCGGGCTGGCCCAATCCGGGTACCTGGTGCAAAGTCGGTGGAGGCTTTGTCAGTTTCGGCGCAAAACTGACAACTGCTGATCTTGTATCGGACTGTCCAGAAGAGAAGCCATAGTCGCTATGAAAGCTTAGCTTCCGGATAAGTCATCTATAAATAGGAGTTTACTATTTTGTCCCTAGGCCCACAGTCAGTCAGTCGAGTCTGTAAAAATATCCTAAGGGCAGTTTAGTCTTTTCCTGTTATTTCAGCGTCTGTAAAAAACCCTAAGGGCTGGTGGAATATTCCTAGCTATTGGGCAGCCTATAAATAGGGCCCCAAACCCTAGGGTTAGGTCACCCTTCTAGAATTTACTTTTTAATCTATTTGGTCATTTTGTTCCCTGTTCATTCTTCCGTGCGTCGCCAGCTCCTGCTTACACGATTCTTCCCTGCATTCCTTCTGTTCTTCATGATGCCGTGAGATTCTCTCTTCTATTCATGTCTACTGAAATGCAGCGGTTTTTGTGGATCTGAAGCTTCGTGTACCGTGTGTATTTTGTTATCTGTTGCTTCTGATTGCTTCTTTGTTGCTACTGTTCTTCACGAGAATAGTACTAGTTCTTGCAAGTAGTACCTATTCACTGTAGCAACAGTAGGCTAGTACTCTAGCTTTTCTTTTCCCTGCGTAGCCTTTTTGATCGAGTAGACAGGACTATGTTCTTCTCTGGCTGTTTTTGGTGAAGCCCCTTTTTTTGTTCGAAGTCTTTTAGCTCTGCGAGGCAGGCTTCGGCCAGACTCCTACGAAGGCTCCGCTGAAATGTTCAACTCCGATTTTGAACTGTGAACTTAGCTTCGAAGTATGTTCTGTACTTAGTTTCTGATCTCTTTGCATACTTTGGCAGTTCTTGCGAAGGTGTACTTCGACTCGAGCTTTTCGTAGTCAATACTTCGACAGGCTTCGAAGTTAACTTCGAAGCATGTCCCTCTGGTAGACTTCGCTTGGGGTGTGTTGTCTGAGAAATTGTTCTACTGTTGTAATCTTCGCTGGTCTCGGTTTGTGAAGTTCGAAGCTTGTTTTTTCTGAAGTATGTTTCAAGGCTTCGATCTTTTGTGAGGGCATCAGCATACTTCGATTCGAAGCTTGTCTGTGTTTCGAAGGTTACCATGTTGGTAGTCATACCTCGATCAAGCTAGTTTCGAAGGTAGAGTGTAGGCTTCGATTTGGTCTCGCTGCCATGTGTTGGGCTTCGCTTCTCGTTCGAAGATTGCTTTTTTGTGAACTTTGTTTGAAGCTTCCTGATCGAAGTCTAGGCTTCGAAGTACATTGTTCGAAGCAAGCTTCGATACTTTCATACTTCGTTTCGAAGCATACTTCGCTCTCTGCCACACTCGAACTAGGCTAGACTCAACAAACCTTCGACACTTTAACGACAACCTTCGCTAGACTTCAACAAGGGACTCCGAAGGAGGCTTCGACACTACGAAGCAGGCTTCGACTCTGCGAAGCAGGCTTCGACACAGCGAAGCAGGCTTCGCCAAGTTTCGAAGAGGAGACAAATTTGAACAGTAACTTCTCATCTCTTTTCATGTACACTTAGATCATCTACTGAGAAGTTTGATTTGCCATGTTTTGAATATTTTGTTTATCTGCCTGTATTGGTGTTTCTCGAGGACACCAGTCTTTTCTAGGCTAGATACCTTTAGACTTAGGCAATCTGTTCACGCTTTGCTGCTTAGTCTTTTGAGGTGCGTTGCGTGTTGGGAGCAGGCCATAGATTCGAAAGAATTTTTAAGGCGCCCATTCACCCCCCTCTGGTCGCTACTTTCGGTCCTACAAGTGGTATCAGAGTCTGGTTAGGGTTTTTCCATACCTTAACCGGTTCTAAACCCCAGTAGTGATCATGACATCTCCTGGCAAGGTCCCGTCCTTGTAAGCCTATGGCTATAACTATTGGAAGACTCGCATGCGAGCCTATCTTATGAGCTAAGGCTCGAACATCTGGGATATTTGCATTCACACCACGTTTGTTATATTGCCAGTTGCAGGGCATGGTACTCCAGGTATCATTGCCCAGCATTTGAGTAATAGTAAGGCTGTGAACATCTTGTTTTCTGGTCTAGGTCCCACTGAGTTTGAGCGTGTGAGCCATCTCTCCACTACGAGAGAGATCTGGGCTACCCTCAAGGCACACCATGAGGGAACAGGCCAGATCAAGGCTCGGCTCTATCAGACCTATCGGCATGAATATGAGAATTTCACACAAAAGCCGGGTGAATCTATTGAAGCGTTGTTTGGTCATTTTCAATCAATCATAAACAAGGCTGAGGGTGCTCAGTTAGTCTCAGATCATGAGCAGGCGCTCAATGTTCTCCATACTTTGGACCCAAAGATCTAGGAGATCAAGGTATCCTCTATCATTGAGAGCACATCTTATGATACCTTGACCATTTCTGAGTTGTTTAGCAAGCTGAAGGCCACTGAGGTTAATATCCAGTTGATATCAAATCTCACTGGCTCTGGATCCAACTCTCTAGCCCTTGCTACACCTTTTGTTGATCCTTCTTCTATGAGCTATGCTGGGTTCTCTTTGATGTCTATCACTGAGGACCAGCTTGAGTCTTTGGGGGATGATGACATGTGTCTTTTTAACAACCGGGTGCGTCGTGTTTATGACAAAAGAATGTTCAAGAGACACGGCACAAAATCCGGGTGTTTTGAGTGTGGTGATCTAGGACACTTCATCGCCTACTGCCCCAAGCACAATGGACACAAGAAGGGCATCGGTGGTGGCTTCCATAACTCCGCCAAGCACGAGAGCTCCTTCTTCAACAAGGGCAAGCCAAAGACCAGATTCTTCAGAAAGGCCCTAAAGGACTACCGGCGAGAGAACAAGACGCGCGACAAGGCCTTCTTCGCCGAGATGGAGAAGAGTTACTCCAAGCGGTCCACGTCTTCTTCCTCTTCATCGAGCTCAAGCAATGAGGAGATCGTCATCAGGAAGGGGAAGGACAAGGATGATCCGGCGGGTATTTGCTTCATGGCTTTCGGGTACAGACCGAAGAGCCGCTCACACCAACGCCGAAGATCCCGCAAGAGCTTCTGCTCAATGGCTCTTGGGGATAAGGAACAGAAGAGCTCCTCCGATGACTCCGACGACGACGACAACGAAAAGGTATCATCTTATGAACGTGAAATCGTTGATTTACTTGAAAGCAATCGTCAGGAGTTAAAATATCAGGAAAAACTGCTTAGGGGAGCTAAGAAGAGGATAGATGAGTTAGAGAGTGAGCTTGCCGTGGCCAACGGCAGAATTGAGAGTCTATCTTCTTCCCCTTGCTTGGGTGATAGCAGTGAGTGCCCAAAGTGTGAGGTGCTTCTGTGTGACCTATCGACTCTGAAGTCCAGGTACACAAAAAGGGTTGATGAGAGGGACGCTTTGGCCACTGAACTTGAAAGCGCTCAGCTGGAGCTGAAAGATGCTCAAGCCACTGTCATCGTGCCCTGTGCTGATTGCCCATCTCATCTGGCTAGTTTAGCTGAGCTGAAAGCCAAGGGTGATGAGCATTTGGGTGATTTGGAGAGAGTTAGAGCTGAGCTGGCGCAGACTAGGCTAGAGCTTGAGACACTGTCAGTTCCACCCACTGTCTGTGAGAACTATTTGTCTCTTAGAATGGAGTTGATCAAGCTAAAAGCCGAGAAGTATGTCCAAGTAGATAGAGAGTGTGAGACCTGTTTGTCTCAGGTGGAGGTTCTAGCTTCCTTGAGAGAGGAGCTAGATGATTCCCATAATGAGAACTTTTACCTCCGTTCTATCTTGAGTTGGATCAGTCCTAGAGAGCCACAGCTCGGCATGATGATCCAGCAGTTTAAGAGGCAGGATGGGTTTGGGGTAGGTTACACCTACACCAAGGCTGACTTTGAGAGTGCTATTAGTCGGGTAGTTGAGTGGAGTAAAATGACTCCTGAGCAGAGATACCCCAAGACTCACTCCACTGATTTTTCCCAGGCTAGTCAGCCCAAGGATGGAGTGATCCATGAACAACCCAAAGCTCCACCCAAGAAGCCCATCTGGGTTCCAAAGCCCAAACACCTCCACACTTCTCTTGACTCTCTTCCTGGACTCTCTCAACCCAAGAAGACTACACCAAACACCACTAAGCCCAAGAACCCTAAGCCTCAACCACATCCCAAGAAGCCCACCTATCATTGTGAGTACTGTCAGAGAGACGGGCATCTTGCGGAGTTTTGGTTTAGGAGGAAGCGGGTTGAGAGAGCAGAGAGAGCTCGTGGTGGTCAGGAGCAGTTCTACCAACAGGGTGGTAGACTGCGTGTTTCTAGATGCGGGGAGAGGCTGGAGGCCAGGCCGCGTCGTGTAGGTGGTGGTAGAGGAGACGGCTTTCATGCTCGTGCTCCAGTTGGTGGTGTCCGTTCCAGCAGAGCTCCAAGACGTTTTGGCTATGGTCCTGGACCTCGTGGCCGAGGCTTTAGGCCGAACCGAGGACCGCGCTTTGAGCCGCGCTTTGGTCCAAACTCCTCTGATGGTTTTCGCTTTCCGTCTTTTGAGCAGATGGCTCGACACTGGTTTAGTTCTTTTGCTAAACATAGTGTCAGACCATTTGCTCCCCCATACAACCACTGATTGTGTAGGATCGGGGACTGGAGGACGTTTGGATCATGGACTCAGGATGTTCTCACCACATGACGGGACATCGCAGATGGTTCTCCAGTCTCACTCCCCCGAGCTCCAAAGAGTACATCACTTTCGGGAACAGTGGTCAAGGGAAAGTAAGTGGCCTCGGCTCAATTCGCATTTCAGATCATTTCTCTTTGAAGAATGTTGCCTTGGTTAAGATTTTGACCGTTAACTTGATTTCTGTTTCGCAACTTCTTGAGGATGGTTTGGAAGTGCGTTTTAAGAAGGGTAATTCTTCTGTGTTTGATTCTAGAGGGTCTTTGATTTGCCAAATCTTACCATTCGGTAAAGTTTTTCGAATTGACTTCTCTAGTTCTTTTGGCCTTTCTCTCTGTTTGATTGTTGGATCTTCTTCTGAGCTCTCGAAGTGGCATAGGAGGTTAGGTCATTTGAGTTTTGATCTGCTAGTCAGGTTAAGCTCTATGGACCTCATCCGAGGATTGCCCAAGCTTAAAATGGAGAAAGATCTAGTTTGTCATCCCTGTCGTCATGGGAAATGGTTGTTGCGTCTCACTCACCTGTGACTCAGGTGATGACTTCGTATCCGGGCGAGCTGTTACATTTGGACACTGTAGGTCCAGCTCAGGTACGCTCAATCAGTGGGAAGTGGTACGCGCTTGTCATTGTTGACGACTTTTCTCGATTCTCATGGGTTTTCTTTTTGGAGTCTAAGGATGAAACTTTTCATTTTGTTCATGACCTGATTTTGAAGCTGAAGAATAAGAACAATGGTCGGATGCGAGCAATTCGCTCCGACAATGGCTCAGAGTTCAAGAACTCTCAGTTCGTCAGCTTCTGTAGTGATCAGGGTCTTGACCATCAGTTTTCTGGTCCTTACACTCCCCCACAGAACGGCGTTATGGAATGAAAGAACCGCACGCTAGTCGAGATGGCCAGGACGATGCTCGATGAGCACAGGACTCCTAGGCAGTTTTGGGCTGAAGCCATGAACACGGCTTGCTATCTAGCCAACCGCATTTTTCTTAGAGCTTACCTTGGTAAGACTTCATATGAGTTGAAGTTTGGCAGACAGCCCAAGGTGAGCCACTTGCGAGCGTTTGGCTGCAAGTGCTTTGTGCTCAAGAAGGGAGGGCATTTGGACAAGTTTGAGTCTCGTTGCTGGGATGGTGTTTTTCTTGGCTACGCTTTGCATTCTCGAGGCTTCCGTGTTTGGAACCTCGAATCCCAGCAGCTTGTCGAGACTTGTGAGGTTTCTTTTGATGAGTCATTGCCTTCTTTAACTCCTTTTGACCTTTCTAGGGATGATGAGATGGGAGAGTCCATTTTCGAGGAAGATGAGGATACTCCAGCTGCTGATGAGGGTGGGCCTTCTGCACCTCCTGCAGAGCCCACACCTTCTGAGACTTTGACTGAGGATGAGGGCGGACCTCTGATCACTTATTCCACTTCGATCGAGCCCCCTCAGTCGAGTCTAGAGGTGCCAGCTGCTGACTCCGGTGAGGTGACTTCAGATTACCAGGGATCCCGAGCAGTTCAGCGTGATCACCCCTCAGAGCTCATCATCGGTGATTTTACTGAGAGAACTTTGCGTTCATCTGATACCTCTCTTGATGTGTTTGCTGAATCTGCTTTTGTTGCATCTTTTGAGCCCAGAGACGTTTCTCATGCTCTTTTTGATTCTAATTGGATTAACGCTATGCAAGAAGAGCTTGATAATTTTGTCCGTAATCGGGTTTGGACACTAGTTGAGCCGCCACCAGGATGCAACCCCATAGGCACCAAGTGGGTGTTCAAGAAAAAGCAAGGTGAAGATGGGGTTGTGGTGTGCAACAAAGCTCGACTAGTTGCCTAGGGTTTTTGCCAGAAGGAAGGTATTGATTTTGAAGAAACCTTCGCTCCTGTTGCCCGTCTTGAGTCCATTCGCATTCTTTTAGCTTTTGCCACTTCGAAGGGTTTTAAGCTTTTTCAAATGGATGTCAAGAGTGCTTTTCTGAACGGGTACATAGAGGAGGAGGTTAATGTTAGGCAGCCCCCCGGTTTTGAGAACCCTAAGTTTCCTCGACATGTTTTTAAGCTGCAGAAAGCTTTATACGAGTTGAAGCAAGCCCCTAGGGCTTGGTATTACTGGTTGAAGCAGTTTTTGTTGGGGAAGGGATTTGTGATGGGTTCTATGGATAAGACTCTCTTTTTGCTCAGAGTTGCTTCAGATTTCTTAGTTGCTTAGATTTACGTGGACGATATTATTTTTTGTGGTACTACTGATTCTCTTGTGTCCAAGTTTTCTGAGCAGATGCACAATGAGTTTGAGATGAGCCTCATGGGTGAGCTCAAGTATTTTCTAGGGCTCTAGATCAAACAGACCAAGGACGGCACCTTCATCCACCAAGGTAAGTATACTCGAGACATGCTGAAAAAGTTCGACTTTGGTGGAGAGCTGAAGCCTCAGATGACCCCAATGGGAACATCTGGGGGCCTGGACAAGGATGAGAGCGGCGTCAAGGTCAATGAGAGAGAGTTTCGAGGGATGATCGGTTCACTGCTGTACTTGACGGCGACAAGATCGGACATACAGTTCGCCGTGGGACTTTGCGCGTGGTTTCAGTCTTCACCATGCGCATCTCATCGGCAGGTTGTCAAGCGCATCTTCAGGTATCTCACTTATGTGCCCGATCTCGGTCTTTATTATTCAGCATCATCATCTCTTAATTTATCTGGCTTTTCGGACGCTGACTTTGGTGGGTGCCGGTTGGATCGCAAGTCGACTTCCGGTACTTGCCAGTTTCTTGGTTCTTCTCTTGTCTCTTGGTCTTCTCGAAAGCAATCTGGAGTTGCTCTTTCGACCACTGAGGCTGAGTATGTAGCTGCTGCTAGCTGCTGCTCCCAGTTAGTTTGGATGATTTCCACTTTGCGAGATTTTGGGTTGTTCTTTCCTACCAGGGTTCCATTGTTTTGCGACAGCACCAGTGCTATTAGTGTAGGGAAAAACCCTTGTCTCCATTCTAAAACCAAACACATTGATGTGCGCTTTCACTTTCTGCAGGATCAATATGAGAAAGGTGTCATTGACCTTGTTCATGTTGATACCCATCATCAGTTGGCTAACATTTTCACCAAACCCCTAGATCAGTCTACTTTTGAGCATTTACGAGGAGATTTGGGTGTTGTGTATCCTTTTTAGGATATTTTGAGTCAATTTTTTTTCTTCTTTACTCTTTTCTTGAGTCCTTTTTGTGTGTGTTCATATCATACATATTCACATATCACACTTTTTAGCTTGCTTCTGTTTTATGATTGAACTGCTTTACTTACTCTAGCTAATACATGCTTTTGAATACTTGTCAATGATCATGCTTTGGTTTAGTTCACTTGATATGTCTGATATCTATCATATGCATGGCTTTTATGCTTTAAACTTGAAAAATGATCACCATTGCTTGTAGTAACTAGCATGCGTAGGCTGAATGTTCTTGCTATCTGTTACATGCCTTGTAGCTAGTTCCTGACTTAGATGCAAATATGCAACTTTGACATCTTTCTGCTTTAAACATGGAAATGTGTTATAAAATGATGAAAAATCAAGAAAAATGAAAATTCCATGCCTTTTTATGCATAACTTGAAAAGATCCAGGTGGGTTTGCTTTGTCGCATTACATTGTTCTGGACTGCATACCATAGCACTTTGGTATGAACTAGGACAGTGTAGTGTATGCCAAGACAAATATTTTAAGCTTCTGATGGTCTAGTTTTTGCCTAGGCTTGACTTGGTCGGTCAGCATAAGGTTTGACATGCAAATAACCCCTAGCGAAAATGAAAAAGGAAAAAGAAAAAGCCTGAAAATTGAAATGATACCAAGTTTGCTGAAGCACTTTGTTTTGGATAATCCTTATCTTGGTATATATCAGTTAGCTGCTACATCTCATGCTTTACCTTGCTTGTCAGCTGGAAAATGTGGTGATGCTTTTGTTTGCAAAAATTGAAAATGCGTGCTAATGACTTTCTTTAGATATCATCTGTTGCACTGATCATGCCATGTATCTTAGACAGTATGTCTTTTGCTGTATCTGTTAGATGTTGTAATTGCAGTCAATCATATCTGAGAAGCATGCTTTATTCACTCCATCTGCACCCCAGTTGTAGTCATTGC
Organism: Zizania palustris; assembly: GCA_019279435.1. Classification (NCBI taxonomy): domain Eukaryota; kingdom Viridiplantae; phylum Streptophyta; class Magnoliopsida; order Poales; family Poaceae; genus Zizania; species Zizania palustris. The sequence continues at coordinate 33,047,190 of JAAALK010000079.1, read as the reverse complement.
ATATTTTGAGGGGGAGTTGTGTTTCAGGGGGAGTCTGTGTCTTTTTCGAGTGCTTGATGAGTTCACTTGTCAACAAGGGGGAGAAATTTTGGGATAACAGTTCAAGGGGGAGTTTTGGTTTTCTCTGGTTTTTGTTTTAGGGGGAGTTTTTGTTCTGTTTGCCCTTACTCTTTTGATATCCTTGTTAATGTTTCTGAGACTGGAATATTCCTAGCTATTGGGCAGCCTATAAATAGGGCCCCAATCCCTAGGGTTAGGTCACCCTTCCAGAATTTACTTTTTAATCTATTGGGTCATTTTGTTCCCTATTCATTCTTCCGTGCGCCGCCGGCTCCTGCTTACACAATTCTTCCCTGCATTCCTTCTGTTCTTCATGATGCTGTCAGATTCTCTCTTCTATTCATGTCTTCTGGAATGCAACGGTTTTTGTGGATCTGAAGCTTAGTGTACCGTGCGTATTTTGTTCTCTGTTGCTTCTGATTGCTTCTCTGTTGCTACTATTCTTCACGAGAATAGTACTAGTTCTTGCAAGTAGTACCTATTCACTGTAGCAACAGTACGCTAGTACTCTAGCTTTTCTTTTTCCTGCGTAGCCTTTTTGATCGAGTAGACAGGACTTTGTTCTTCTCTGGCTGTTTCTGGCGAAGCCCCTTTTTTGTTCGAAGTCTTTTAGCTCTGCGAGGCAGGCTTCAACCAGACTCCTACGAAGGCTCCACTGAAATGTTCAACTCTGATTTTGAACTGTGAACTTAGCTTCAAAGTTTGTTCTGAACTTAGTTTCTGATCTCTTTGCATACTTCGGCAGTTCTTGCGAAGGTGTACTTCGACTCGAGCTTTTCGTAGTCAATACTTCAACAGGCTTCGAAGTTAACTTCGAAGCATGTCCCTCTGGTAGACTTCGCTTGGGGTGTGTTGTCTGAGAAATTGTTCTACTGTTGTAATCTTCGCTAGTCTCGGTTTGTGAAGTTCGAAGCTTGTTTTTTCCGAAGTATGTTTCAAGGCTTCGATCTTTTGTGAGGGCATCAGCATACTTCGATTCGAAGCTTGTCTGTGTTTCGAAGGTTACCACGTTGGTAGTCATACCTCGATCAAGCTAGTTTCGAAGGTAGAGTGTAGGCTTCGATTTGGTATCGCTGCCATGTGTTGGGCTTCGCTTCTCGTTCGAAGATTGCTTTTCTGTGAACTTTGTTCGAAGCTTCCTGATCGAAGTCTAGGTTTCGAAGTACACTGTTCGAAGCAAGCTTCGATACTTTCATACTTCATTTCGAAGCATACTTCGCTCTCTGCCACACTCGAACTAGGCTAGACTCAACAAACCTTCGGCACTTTAACGACAACCTTCGCTAGACTTCAACAAGGGACTCCGAAGGAGGCTTCGACACTACGAAGCAGGCTTCGACTCTACGAAGCAGGCTTCGACAGAGCGAAGTAGGCTTCGCCAAGTTTCGAGCAGGAGACAAATTTGAACAGTAACTTCTCATCTCTTTTCATGTACACTTAGATTATCTGCTGAGAAGTTTGATTTGCCATGTATTGAATATTTTGTTTATCTGCCTGTAATTGTGTTTCTCTAGGACACTAGTCTTTTCTAGGCTAGATACCTTTAGACTTAGGCAATCTGTTCACGCTTTGCTGCTTAGTTTTTTGAGGTGCGTTGGGTGTTGGGAGCAGGCCATAGATTCGAAAGAATTTTTAAGGCGCCCATTCACCCCCCCCCCCTCAGGTCGCTACTTTCGGTCCTACACATGTGTATTTTCGGCCCAAATTACCAAAATTGATATTTCGACAATCTTAGTCATTAATGCCATTTTTTGCTATCAACACCTTGTAACCTAGTTGTATTCATCTAGGTTTCTCTTTGAACGACCCCCACACATCCCTAGCCTCTTAAATACCCCCTATATATAGAAGTAGCTGCCCCTAGTAAACTTGGCTATTTATTTTTGAAATTAGATTGAATCATATTGAAGTGTTATTTTGCCTTCTATTGTTTATCACGAATTCTTGTTTGTTTTGATCAAGAATTTTACCTCCACCGCTTTGTTTCAATCTGGTGTGTTTGCTACTAGAAAATTCAAGTGTTCTTTGCTGTTCCATTGGGAATTAGGAGATAGTAGCACCCCTTCATTGCCGGCGGCTACGTGCGCAAGTGTGTGGTGTTTCGAATATCTATAGGGTTGAGATATGTTGCATTGGCAGCAGGGGAATAGCCGGATAATCATTAGTGTCTCACAAGTTATCCTTCATATACATCAAGCTCAGCGAGAAGATCGGGCCGCCCCATATCATCTTGGTATCAGAGCACCGGGTTTACTCGGTGAGCAACATTAATCTGTAGTTAGGTTTTAATTTTTGTCCCATTAATAAAAAGCCACGAAAATTATGAGCTTTATCTATTTTTTTTCTAAATCGAGTCATAGAGTCTAAGTTTCAATCTTGTCTTGCTGTTTTCGTTGGAGTCAAGAATCTAATTGGAAGGTTTCAACATCTATTTAGTTGCTAGAAATTTCATTTTAGATTGTGTTATTGTTGTTTGTTCCATATGGGCTTGTTTGGGAATTTCAAATCCCAGCCCATTCCCTGGGAATGGGCCGGGATTTGAGGTTCCCAAACAGGCCCTATGAGTCCACATAAATCCCTATCTTTTTCAATTAAGAACCATAGAAAGCCAATGTATTGCGTATGAATTTTTTTCCTAACCCACGAGACTAGCATATTGAAAACTCTAAGGACATCTCACTTAGGTTTGTCAAGTGTTTCCAATTGTTGGCAGTGCTAAGTTTTATTCCATTGCGAAAATAAAAATTAGAGTTGGCCAAATACAAAAAAAAGAAGAGGAAGAAGTGTTATTTCCAAAGTATGTCAAAAAAGAAGGAAGAAAGAAAGAAAAGTGGCCGAAAGTGTTTAATTCTGTTTGGACTTTTTATTTGAAGTTTCAAATTCTGTACTGCATCTTTCGTTTCACTAGTAGATGTGAGCAATCATGTGCTCCCTTATTTGAGTTATTGCTAGCGTCGCTTCCTATGCGTTGCAACATGAGCATTACTATGACATTGATTTTAAGCTCATCCCTAAAGCTCATCTCCACGTGTGTGTTTCCAATTGAGTCATGTGTCATACGAACAACACTAGGATCAGTGAATTGGTATTGTTAGGTCTTCCAACCAAACTCCACTATACAGCCTGGTCTGTTGTGTTATACTTTTCACCCTTGGTATTCGCTTCATCACATTTGTGCACGTTTTGCCCTAAAAGTCGGTAAGCTACTCAAATTCACCCTAGAATGGTAAGATACATTGTTTACTTTCAATTGAGAGAGTTGAGAGTCGTCTCACATATATCCCATTTTTTCTTTCTTCTTGTTCTGTTTATCTATTTTGTGTCTACTAAATAATGTCTTCCGAGGATGAGTGTATTAATGTTTTGTAGAAAAAGGATCCTTCTTCACTTTTGCATTGGAATGAATATGAAGCACTCCGCGATCACTTGAAGGTAAAAATTGACCATGTTGTTAAACCGTTTTCTACTGATTTGCAGAAAGTAAAGCTGAAAGTAGATGGCGCTATTCACACGATTCAAGCAGCACAAAGGCAAGTGACAACACTTCAATGTTCTATCACAGGCTTAACACATGTTGTAGAAACCTTGCAAATGTCGTTTGATCGTCAACACAATCGGCAACATGTGGATGAATCTGATGATGATGGAGATAAAAGTGTTTATAATGATCAGCATGACCGCGGCAATGGAGGTCATGGCAACGGAGGCCATGGCAATGGAGGTTGTGGCAATGGAGTCCGTGGTTCTGTTCGTCGTCTAAAGTTTGATGTTGATGTTGCATAGGCTAACCGTGTAGATGGTGGACTAGACAAACCAAAATTTTCTATACCCATGTTTGCAGGAACTACTAATGTTTAAGAATACCTCACTTGGAAGTTAAAGATGGAAAAGTTTTTGCGCTTACATGACTATACCGAAGACAAAAAATCAAGTTGGCATCTTCTGAATTTGATGGATATGCTTTGCATTGGTGGGATAATCTAGTCAAGACTAGACATGAAGATGGTGAGCCAGACATCGTTGCATGGAGAACTATGAAGCAAGTCATGTGTGAGCGTTTTGTTCCACGCAAATATATCCCCTCTCAATATGACAAACTGCAAAATTTGAAGCAAGGTATTATGACTATGGATGATTACTATCAAGAGATGAAGTTGATCATGCAGCGAGCTAGAGTACTTGAACAACCCAAGCAAACCATGCAATGTTTTCTTTCTAGTTTAACATACAACATCAAGCGCATTGTTCGGCATCACAAATATAATGACATGACAGATTTGTTACACCAAGCACGTGAGGCTAAACTTCAGATTACCGAAGACATCAAGGTTGATTGTCATTCCATTATAGCTAGAGGTCAGATTTCTTCTAGACCGACTAGTGGAGTGCCTACCTTTGACACTACCTCTGATGTTTCTTCTGTGGGCAAGTTAGAAATTATTGCAAGAAACAAAGTGCAACCTACTGTTAGTGGTGTTGATTCTTCAATATCTATAGCAAGAAATCAAGATATGAGTTTCTATACATGTGGTTTAGAGTATGAGACTGGTGATGATGATGTTCTTACCTCTTAGATTACTTTGAATCCAATGCCAACACAGCAAATAGTGGATGAATCTCAGCAAAAATTTGAGTTGAATTCTAATATGACAGAGTTTCGCAAGGATCCCACTTCTATTCCACATGAGCTCATGTGCAAGGTTGAGATTTCGATTACTAATGATATGACCCCTCCCTCTCTTGGTGTTTCTACTGTTTTGTAGGAATTTTGTGACGTGTTTTCAGATGAGGTACCTGCTAGTTTGCCACCATTACGAGGTATGGAGCAAATAGTGGAATCTATTTCTGAAATTCCTTTATCACAAGATGATTTTTATGTTATTCCTTATGATAAAGAAGGGTTGTGCAATGCTTCACTTATATATGTCCCACAACTAGTGAATGAATATGTTGATTTTGCTGCCGAACATTTAAATGATTTGATATATGTTGTTCACATTGCTAGTGAAAAGGAACAACAAAAAATATTATCTTCTTTAAATACTTGGGGTTATATTGAATTTGATAATCTTTGTGAACTCAGTGCTTTAAATGAGAAATTATTCACTAGAACTAACTTTTCATGTAATTGGCAAATATAATGATAAAGGAGTATACTTTGTGCATAGAGTTTACATATGTTCTGATTTGAAACTGCATGTAAAGCCTAAAAATAATAATCTCAAGAAAGGTGTTTTTACTAATCCTATTATCTCGAGAGTCTCTTGTATCCTTTCATCAAGGATGATTCTTCAATGACACTTGAACATCGGAATGCTAAGGTGAGTTGGTTTCCTCCTACTCTCAACATAACAAAAGAACAAGTGATATTGCACAATGATTTTTTTGCTAGGAGCTACAATGACTACCAATACAAGAACAAAACGGGGACAATTTTTAGCCAAGAAGGAGAGAATGATGAGGACATCACCGGCTGGGATATGATCATGCTTATGTGTTATAATAAACAAGCCAAGGTGCATACATTCTATATTATATTTAAATTTTATTTATTTGAACCATATACGCTACACCATGAAAAATGTTGCTATTCAATTACAGAAATACTTACATGGATAAAGTGATATGTTGAAAGCACATCAAAGCAATTAAACATAATGAAAGTTGATTAGGGACCAAGTCAAGGCCATCCAAAGATAATATATAAGTTTGGGACGTCACTTTTGTGCCAAGAGAAGGTGGAGATAAATTTTTACACGTCTTGGACTCGGACTTGGACTATAGGGACAACATCATATTAAAATGTGCATAACTTTTACATTGAAGCTCTAATTTTGATGATCTTGCACTCTTTGGAAAGCATGAGAAGTTCTCTTTCCAACGGATCTAGCTACACCTTTGAGTTCTATCCGAGCAGATTGCAATCACTAAAACAATATGTATTACTTATTCGGTCTGAAGCCCATGGGCCTTGTAACCAAGTTATATTTATCTAGGTTTCTCTTTGGACGACCCCCACACGTCCCTAGCCTCTTAAATACCTCCGATATATAGAAGTAACCAGCCCTAGCAAACTTGGTTGTTTATTTTCAAAATTAGATTGATTCAGATTGAAGTTATATTCTGCCTTCTTCTGTTTATCACAAATTCATGTTTGTTTTGATCGGGAATTTTACCTCCACCACTTTGTTTCGATTTGGTGAGTTTGCGATCGGAAAATTCAAGTGTTATCTATTGTTCCATTTGAGAATTATGAGATAGCAGCACCACTTCGTGACCGATGGCTACGTGTGCAAGTGTGTGGTGTTGCGAATATATATAGGGTTGAGATCTGTTGCATTGGTAGCAGGGGAACAGCCAGATAATCATCAGTGTCTCACAAGTTATCTTCTATCTACATCAAGTTCAGCAAGAAAATCAGTCCACCCTGTATCATCCACGCTCCTCTTCTACCTCTCTTCCTCGCTCCACGTCATGGCTTGGTGCTAGATCCATCTCCAACCGTGCTACCAGTGCCTGCCGGACCCACGCTGGCCGCGTGGTCTCAACCGTCCTCGTCTTTGCTTCATCCCCACCATTGGTTATTATCCTCTTCCATGTAGCAGCCATTCGAAGAAGGATCGTAGTGTTTAGGACCTACAATTTTTTCTGTCCTGGGGGCTGGCAGTAGGTAAAAATAGCTTACTTGGCATGGTTGCTGGCCGAAGCTGTTGGAATTTTACTGTATCGGTAACATGCCTAGCCACTGGCTTGACTGGTCAGCAACATTTTGTATTGACTTGGTGAGTGGTGCCTTGGTGCAGCAGTGATGGAAGCGATCTGCTTGTGTGTCAATTGTTATGTGAAGAAAAAGCATAGGATGCCAACAGGAAAACTGCAAGTCTGCCAACCCCATGCGAGCGGTACATATATCTGCTGATGCAGGCATTTGGATCTCAATAGATTCCTGGTCAAAGTAAAATGTGATGATATTTGGATCTTGGAAGCTAGCAATGCATTCAAATTCTACAACCAACTTGCTGAAATGCCCTGATTGTAAGATGAAAACATGTCTATATGTGATTTGGTCTCAGAACTCAGAAGTCACCAGATGCAGACATGTAATCAAATAAAACACATTTTAATGACAATCAGAGCATAATTTCATGAGAAAAGCAAAAAAATGTAGTCTATAGTGAAATGGAGTTCATTAATCTTATTGCAAGTAACTTCGCTGTATTTTTAGAATAACCACAAAAAACAGCAGGATGGCAACAAGGGAAGAACCTTCCAAGTTTTTTTTGAGGAAAACCAAGTAGGACAGGCTCCTACTGGGGTTCATTAAAACTCAAAGTGCATACAAAAGATTGAGAGGAATGGAGGTAGGGAGGGGGAAGAGGGGGACAATGAGCAGAGCAAAAGAAAGTGAAGCCAAGAGAAAACGGCCTCCCGAAGGGTAGTAGGGAATATGTTACATTGAAGCAAGAGCTCTTTGGAGAAGATAGAGACCTAGGAGACGACTAAAGAGGCAAAGCCTTTGAAGATCACTATTCTGGAGAATCCATAACGCCCAGGAGGCAGAGAGAAGAACTTCCAAGAAGAAACCCCCGTCAACAGATCTCGAAGGTTGCATGACTAGGTCCATGAGACGAAGGTTGAGATCCCAAGAAAGGCTGATGTGGTTCCAATAGGCCATATTGAATCGGCAAGAGAAAAAGAGATGTAGAGTAGTCTTTTCCAGCTCCTCTAGGCAGAGAGGGCAGTTGTAATTTTCGAGAGCGCACTGTTTTCAATGGAGGATATTCCATATATTAAGCCTGTCATGGATAAGAAGCTAGAAGAAGACGCGAAGCTTGTTTGAGCATTTGTACCGCCATAACTTGATGATGCTCTCATGAACTGCCAAACTATTGAAGGGAAGTTGTAGAAACTTTTGGAATTGTAGGTAGCGGAGCCCCAAACAACACACCAAGAATCATCCCCCTCCCTCTGAAGGGGCTAGTGAAGCAAGAAATTATTGAAGTTATAGAATTCCTCAAAGTCCTTAGTAGACAGAGGAAGGTGGAAATGCTATAAAAGGTCTTCTCGGTGGAGGAAGCTGAAAACTGAGATTCTTTTCTACTTTGCAAAGGTGAAGAGGTGAGGGAAAGAGTTGTGCACGAGACTATCAGACAACAAGTATGACCACAAGGAGAGCAGCCTTCCATCACCTAGAATTTGGATCGCCACGTCCCTGAATAGGTAAGCTAGGCCAAGAAGTGAACACCACCAAGGGGAGCACTTCATGCAAACAAGGTGAGGGACCACCCCCTGGGCGTAGTGGCAAACCCTAACTAGGAACATGCAAGGGGTTTGGAAGTTGTTAGAGAATTTGTGAAGGTGCTTGATGAGCAGGACAATGTTTTGACTTTTGAGATTGTTGATGCACAGGCCTGCTTTGAGCTTCGGCTTATAGATGGCCTACCATGCCACAAGAGGGCGAAAGGTCTAGCGATCAGAACCACGCCAAAGGCAATGCCGCCTAGCCTGATCAATTTGAATAATAACTTTTGCTAGCAGCTTGAACATACACATCGTGTAGCTAGGTAACGTAGAGAGGACAGAGTTGACAATTTGAAGCTTCCTACCATTGATAGTAAAAAGGAGGTTGCCTCAAGACAGCGCTCAATTCTGGTAATGAGGGGTTGAAAGTCGGCAAGTTTAGGGCGATGCGTGCTCAGTAGAAAGCCGAGGTAAGGAATTGGTAATGTTTCCAATTTGCAACCGAAGGTGGTAGCTAGGCTAGTAGCAGTGACATTTGTAGGACCCAGAATAATGACCAGAGGGGGTGAATGAGTGCCTCAACAAATTCTTTTGAATCGATGGCCTACCCTTAACACCCAACGCTGCTCAAAAAACAACCGGTAGAAACAAAACAAATCATAGGGAATTACCACACACGAAACTAGTGCTATCACTCTCCTATTGGATATAGTGAGATGACATAGTCTGAGAGATCACAAGCACTAAAATATAATCAAGCCTAAAAACGACTGGTGTCCTAATCGAAAAGACACCACCACAGTGCTTAAAGGAAGATTAATACTCCTCACGGAACAAATGATAGATCAACAAAATATTTCACCAAATCATAGGTAATCCATCATGCACATAGATAATCTCCATTGTACACATGCATTTCAACAAACATATAACAAGCAGAAACTACTTCAAGCACTACCGAGGATATTCAAAAATAAATGTTGTAGATGAACGAGGAACAAGATGTGGGATATTTAGTGCTTCAAAAATTAGAGTCCTGCTATACACGTACTTCTTATGTGTGACTCTGGCTTCTCGCGTAGCAGTTGCGGCCTGAGCACAAGTCCCGCACTGAGGGCGCCATTTCCGCCGAAGACCACACACACTTCAGCGCACAAAAAAACTCTGCCTCCGGGCCAAAACCGAGTGCCACAGTGCTTAAAGGAAGATTAATACTCCTCACAGATCAAATCACAGATCAACAAAATATTTCACCAAATCATAGGTAATCCATCATGCACATAGATAATCTCCATCGTACACATGCATTTTCAACAAATATATAACGAGCAGAAAACTATTCAATCACTACTCAGGATATTCCAAAATAAATGTTGTAGATGAACGAGGAACGAGATGTGAGATATATTGTGCTTCAAAAATTGGAGTCATGCTTCACACGTACCACTTCTGTGTGACTCTGGCGTCTCGCGTAGCAGCTGCGGCCTGAGCGCAACTCCCGCCCCAAGAGTGTTGTTCCCGCTGAAGACCACACACGCTTCAACGCACCAAAAAAACTCCTCCCATGCCAAAACCAAGTGCCACACGCCGACAGCGGTTTTCCATGGACCCAAATAAAAATTGGCTGAGTGCCGAACTGGGGGAGGCAACCCATGTCAAATGACAATCGGTTGCGCGCCGCTCGTGGAATCCTCTTGGTAGCCAATAGCTAAAGTGGCTACCGTTGTTGTGCTCTTGAAGGCGATAGGAGGAATCAAGCGACGACGAGATTCTAGAGAAAGGAATGACGACACTTCATTTTAGAGAGGAAAATTTCTTTAAAATAAAGTGAACTCGAATTTTCTATTAAGTGAGTTGGTGAAATCCTAGGGTATACATGGCCTTTTATAGACAATTCAAAAACTAGAAAAGACACCTTTACCCTAGGGTAAATTATACATAGATGCAAAAATAAAACTGCGGGCCCAACAGGCAAAATAGTAAAATCCTAACTAAAGGTAACTTGTCCTGACGTTGAGCTTTCATAGCAGCTACGCTTTCTCTTCGGGACTATTGGATCTCTGATCAACTCTCTAGATTTGTGCGTCGGTTTTATGCCTAAACCGACAAAGCACTTGTCGCATCTGCCCCGAGTACCCGAATTGGGCCGACCTGACTCTACGGCCCCCTCAGCCCAGTAGTCGCTCACCGCCCATTTACTTGAGTCAAACTCGGTCAAACCATGACGAGTCCCCTGCTGTTCTTGGCCCATGTACCTAGATTGGGTCAGCCCAACTTTGCGGCTCACTCTGCTCGGTAGTCGCTCGCCGCCCGTGTACCTGAGTCACATGCGGTCAAGATATGGTAGGTCTCTCTTCTCCTCTTTGTATCCTCTATTTGACTTCCATTGACAATCACTCATCACTTCTAGAGCCATGAGGCTCATGATATTCAACATGGCTCCTCAACATCATCAATGTTGAGTGGGATGAGACAGGATTTGAAAAATTTTACTCTAAGCCCAGTAGATTATGATAAAGTCTCCATCAAACTCTTAAGGCAGAAAATGTCCTTTAGGGAGGCCCGGAGAAAATTCATTGTGTCATCCATGTATTGGACAGTCCGGAAGTTCGCATTTGTAATATGGCATTGGGGCTGGAAGAGGCCATGAGAGTGAGCGTTGTTGATGATACACTAAAGCAGGTCCACAGCAATAATGAAAAGAATAGGAGAGAGGGTCGCCCTGTCTAACCCCCCTCCTATAGTCAAAGAAGGGTCCAGGAACACCATTGATAAGAACCGAGGAGTTTGTTGAGGCCAAAATTGTCTAGACCCAACTAATCCACTTTGAAAAGAAGCCATGCTACTCTAGAATTAATAGTATCATGTCACACTCGATGGTGTCAAAGGCCTTCTCAAAGTCTAATTTAAGGAGGACTGCACCCTAACTTGAGCGAGAACAGAGGTGAGTGAACTCAAAAGTCCAAGCAAGACAATCCTGGATTGATCTTCCTTTGGGTGAACCTGGTCCATGATGATAGGTTGAAGGCAATTCGCCAGGATCTTCGTGATGATCTTAATAGAGTTGTTAACCAGGGAAATGGGCCTAAAGTCATTAGTAGAATATGGACAATCAACTTTGGGAACAAGAGTGATGTAGGAATTATTAAGCGCTCTCAGGTCAATTCTATGAAGGGAGAAAGCGATGCAAAGGTCGATAATATCCTTCTTGACGATGTGCCAACATGACTTAAAGAAGCGGACATTAAAGCCATCGGGGCCTAGGGATTTATCAGGAGGCATAGCTTTAACAACTTACTCAATTTCTTCTACTATGTAATCTTCCGCAATATGATCAAGGTTTTGATGAGGGTTGATAAGATCCCTGAGATTGAAAGTCATCCTTGGGTAATAGGAGAAACCCATGTGAAGAAGTATCCAGGAATGCAACGACTTTATCGTTTGGGGAGGAAGCAATAGTGCCATCCAGTCGAGCAATGGAAGATATGGTATTGAGTCTTAACCTGTTGGTGGTGGCGGCATGGAAGAATTTTTTGTTTTCATCCCCTAGGTAGGTCCAACAAATAGTGTACCACTGTTTCTAGTAGATATTCTTTAATCTTAATAAATGAGTGATGTGATCCTTGAGAATATTGCGAAAATTGACCTCAGGAATTCATATGCCTCTAAAGTCCTGCAAAATTGACTTCTTCTTCCTTCTCTGATCTGCTAGATATTTCTTCACTAGCTTCCTCCATCTCCTTTGTGTTGTCTCCTCCTGTCCAACCCATGGCCAACTTCCCTGTCAACCCTTTCCCTTTCATCCCTCAAGGTTGTTAGCTAGATGATGGTGCAGGTTACTTGAGGTGCAGAAGGAACAGCATCACTGTCAATGGTCCTTTTGTGCATCATCATGTGGATATGGCCATTGTGGAGTGTGATGAGGAGAATGGGCTCTTTGAGGATGCTCGTATAGAGCTTCTACATATATCAACCATCACCTGACAACGATCTTGTAGGATCGGAATGGCGACTAGAGGGGGGTGAATAGGCGTCTCGACAAATTCTTGCGAATATGATGGCCTTTTCAAATCACCCAATACACCTCTAAATGAACAAACGGAAGCAGATATAGTAAAGACTCCGATAAAAATAGATGTTATCACCCTCCTATCTGATATTATGTCAAATGATAGATTGAGGGATTACCGACACTGAATTTTCACACACAAAGACTGCACTTTAAAAATAGCTTTGAAACTTTTTCTGTTCTATACAAAAGACTCGTATAAAAAAACAATTTTAGAATGGGCTTGGCCGAACATGTGCTTGGCAGTATATGCAGTTGTTAATGGCGAAAAGCATCACTGCATACGGCAACACATGATCGGCAAGCTGGGAAAGAAAAAGAAAGGAGAAAAATGTTTCTAGATTCAACTTTCAGCCTTCAAGATTTTCAACAAATGACCACCTTCCAGAATTTTATAGCATATAGATGAGATAAAAACTATATTGTTGGCGTAATATATTACGCTAATAGGTTTCTGAAGATTAGAAACTGACAAACGAAGTGTTTGCGAAGGAAACTATTCCAAGGCTCCGAAAGGATAATAACTTAGAATAGTTTGAAAGTGTGTATTGAATAACTTGTATTCGGTCCTCATTACAGGGTAAAACGGGGGGTATTTATAGGCCCAAACATTAAGGAAAATACCTTTTTACCCCTCTATTACAACCGACATAGTGGAAACTATTCGGTACCCTTAATAGGGCTAAAATGGTAAAAGACTAATCTAATGAGAAAGAAGATAAGTCTTCCATCTTAGCTGGCAAAGAAGCTCTCGGAAGAGTCCACGTTCGAAGATATACTTCGAACCAGAGTCTGTCTTCATACTTCGAACTTGACTGGATGCATCTCCGAAATTATATATTGGACATCATCTTAATCACCAATCTTTATCTTGTTGCTACGATAATCTTGAAGATGGAATATTTTCCCCCAACATATATGTAGATGTGTTCAGAACCTTTTACAAACTTCAAACATGGAACCCTTGTAACTTGGACAACAAGAGTTATGTAGAACTCAGGTCCAAAAACAGAACCAAAATATATCAAAAATCGACTCAAAGATTGAATCCACACTAAAAACAGAACCCAAAACTTAGCAGAAAACAGCAGTTTTCAGAACATTTTAGGCACTTTGTTGGACAAGAAAATATATACAGCAGTGGTCAAAACCTTTTGAAAATTTAAAACATGGAACCCTTGAAATTTGGAAAATATAAGTTATGTAGAACTCAGGTCCAAGAACAGTACCAAAATAGATCAAAACTTGACACAAAGATTGAATCCAGGTTGAAAACAGAACACAACTTGGCAGAAATCGGCAATTTTCAGAACATTTTAGGCACTTTGTTGGACAAGAAAATATATGCAAACATGGAACTCTTGAAACTTGGACAACAAAAGTTATGTACAACTTAGGTCCAAGAATAGTACCAAAACAGATCAAAACTTGCCTCAAAAATTGAATCAAGACTGAAGACAACTCAAATCAGCAGAAATCAGAAGTTTCCAGAACTGTTTAGGCACGTTCTTGGACAGAAACATATATGCAGAAGTGATCAAAAACTTTTGCAAATTTCAAAAATGGAACCCTGGAAACTTGTACAACAAAAGTCGTGAAGAACTCAGGTCCAAAAACAGCATCAAAACAGCTCAAATCATAGCTCCAAAAGTGAATCTGAAAAGGATGAACAGGACCTTTGCTGAAGCTCCTCGATGTTGTTTTTGCTAGATCAGAATGATGAACACTAAGACCGAAATTAAGAACGGCAAAAAGGCTAGAACAAAATAGAAATTATGGTTGGTAGCCCCCAAAATGTTCAGCTGAAAGAGTCTAATAATAGCCACACAAGTCACACCAACCCTAGGCTTTTGGGTTCTTTATATAGGCAAGCCCATAAAGGAAACCCCAAAATGCCTCTAGGATTTAATTATAAATTAATACTTAAAACTAATTAAACCTGAAATATCCTTTGATATTTTTCAGAATTAAAATCTAGAAAAATACACATAGAATATACCTAATTTATTACCACACTTAAACATATACTTTTAATATATTTTTAGAATTTGACAATTCCGAAAAATACTAAAATTTTACACTTAATCTAAATTACTAAACGAAAATAAACTCCTAATTATTGGAATTTAAAAAAATTTACAGATAAGACGGTTTTCAGCAAAAACCAACAAAGCCTCCTCGATCGCCGACATGTGATGCCAATCCGCGAACTCGACCGCCAGCAAGTCTCTCACACTCTCGATCCCCTCGAGTCGCATGATCACTTGCACTGGCCTGCCTTTCGCTGACTTGACCGTCACGCTGTGTCGACCATCCGTCCATCTATGTCTTGCTCTATCTCCTCGTGCACTCCGGAGATCATCTCCAACTTCACCCGGCATCCTTGATCCTCTGGCATCGAGCTCCCTGCTCGACCCTTGATCACCCGCCGCTGACAGTTGGTTAGCATCTCTACCCTACACACATGAGACAAGCCAAAACACGAAATGTGACGCACACCAATCCCCTCGGCATCCACTCTCCATAACCACACATCGATCCCATTGATGCAATCAAATCATCACTCAGTCATTCAACAGATCACTCAACCTTCTCAATCACTCATCATAAAGACAGAAACCACAGTGCGACCTCTCTTAGTTTCACAATCTCCCCCTTGATGAGTGCATTAACAACCCCAAATAGAAACATCATGAAAGTTTCAAGTTAAGCGCACAAGTGACCATAAAAACTCAGAAAAGAGCAGAAACATGTCACTTGATAAAAGATCCCCCCTTGGGCAAAAACTCATGCAAAGCATTCATTCTATCTTTGGCAAAAGCATCAATGCATCATGAAAGACATTACTCCCCCTTAACAAAGTAATCACCCAAAAGCATCATATAAACCACTTGATAAAAGATCTCCCCTTGGGCAAAAACTCATGCAAAGCATTCATTCTATCTTTGACAAAAGCATCAATGCATCATGAAAGACATTACTCCTCCTTAACAAAGCAATCACCCAAAAGCATCATGTAAACCATTTCTCCCCCTTTAGCAATGCAAGCATCAAGATGATAAAATATACAAAGAGGGGTGTGAGGGTAGAGTATAGATGCAAGCGTTTGAAACATGAGTAACTCCAATTACAGTACAAACAAGCATTTGCTTTGAATATTGTCTAAAAGTACTGTATGAAACACTCAGATGAATATCATCTAAACAAAAGGCATGAGCAAGCATTTTCGGATTTTAGCAAATAAAAGCATCACCACTTAGACTAGCATACTAGACATGGCAAGGCATGAAATGCAAAAGCTAATCAAATACTAACCAGATAAGCATATGCCACTCCAAGGAGCTCCAGCAAACTTGATATGCAATTGATTCAAGCTTTTGATTTTTTATTTTTCATTTAGTGCCAGGGGTTATTTGCATGTCAACCTTATGCTAACTGATCATGCTAAGCCTAGGTTGAAACCATCAGAAGCTTAAAGCTATGGTCTCGGCATACACTTTAATGTCCCAGTTCATACCAAAGTGCTGTGGTAAGCAGTCCAGAACAAAGTAGTGCGACAAAGCAAACCCACCTGGATCTTTTCAATTTCAGCATAAAACAGTATGAATATCATTCATTTTCATTCATTTTTCATTTTTTTAATTTTCAGCATAATATTTTTGAAATGATCAAGTTGCGTATTAGCATCCAAGTGAAAAGGACTTAGCTACCAAGTAAGTAAAAGATAGCTAAAGCACTCAACCTATTCATGCTAGTTTCTAGACTAAGTAGTGATTATTTTAAAATTTTCACAAATAAAAAACCATGCTCATGATAAACATCAGATGTAAACAAGCCAAGTAAAATCTACAGTATTAAAGACAATACTTCAAAGGCATAACAAATCATGTATTTGTAAAAGCAATTAATCATATAACAGAAGCTCATGTAGTGCTACACAACACACCCTCAAAACATGCTAGAAGATTTCGAATGCTCAGTGCTGGGTGAGTGAAAAATTATTTAGGAATCCAGCATTGTATAACACGACAACCAGGTAAAGCAGTAGACTGATTATGCATAGGGTATGAACCATGATAAAAAGTGTGTGGTCTACCTACAAAGTGTGAACCTGGAAAATGACGAGGTATCCTAAACTGTCGAGATTGAAAACCTCTTACACGCAGTCTAGCACCATATGAAGCATGGTGTACACCACGACGGGCAAAATCTCTCATGGGACCATGGGGAGCCTCAAAATCTAGCCTTAAGTTCATCAACATTCCTATTGTTGATAGCAAAAAATGGAATTAATGGTTAAGGTTGTCAAAATATCAATTTTGGTAATTTGGGCCAAAAATACACATGTCTTGGACTGGACCAAAGCCCTACAGGGCTGATGGCCCACTGAGCTATGGGCTTCGGAAGTTTCCAATGAGCCTGATACCTTCGGCCCGAAGGCCTTCGGAGGCCCACCTCATCGAAGCTTCGGCCCGAAGAGCAGGCTTCGGTGGGCATGGCCGAAGGCCCACTTCGGGCTGATTTCTGGAGATAGAGTTTGAGTCCGATTCTGGCTAATTTTATCCCTACGTGTGATTAAGCTGAATCCTATCAGATTAGGCTTAGAGATTAGAAGTCTAGCCCCTATAAATATAGGGGTGAGGTAGGTTCATTAACCCCCCCAACAACACAAATCAACACAAAGCCCTAGCTTTGAACCGTACCTTTACTTTTACCTTTACTTTTCTGCAACCTTCGTGGGTTTGCCTAGAAGCCCTCCGATGGCCACTTCGGGACAGTGGTAATCCTTGTTACTTCACTTTTACCTTTACTTTTCTGCAACCTTCGTGGGTTTGCCTGGAAGCCCTCCGATAGCCACTTTGGAATAGTGGTAATCCTTTTAGCCAGATCAGTCTGAACGTTGAAGGCACCCTTCGGCGGGACCCTTCGCATCAAACACCGAAGGTACCCTTCGGCGATACCCTTCGCACTGTACCCTTCGGATCATTCAGGCTCCACTCGGATTACTCTTTTATTCTATTTAATATATTTCTTTTGGCTAATTGGATTATTTCTGTGTGATCTAATTTCCTGGTGGCTCCACCCCCCTTATCACGGTTAAGGGTAGTTGGAACGCGATGTCGGTGTTGTGTTACGCTTAGGCTTGTCCCTAAGTATCCGCACACTTTTGGATCGTCGAATTGACTCAAGTGTGGGGACACATTTTCGTGTCAACACACTTTTTGGCGACTCCGTTGGGGAAGGCTGCACCAACATGACATGTACATCTACATCGGCCGTAGGCACGTCTACGACGACTACTACGTCTACACCGCAGATGGATCCCATGGGAGGTGCGGATATCGACAACCGCAACATCATGACGCCTATCCTCGATGGATATTCCCGCAGAAGACCGAGCAGAGATCGAGGCAAAGATGAAGGCACTCCAAGACCTCATGCTTGGGAGCTACGTCAAGACACGCGCAGGCTTCATCAAGCGAGACGTCAACGTCCCTGACCTCGCTCGGATCCAAGTAACGCTGGTATCGCCTCGTTTATCTTCTTTAGAGATTGAGCAAAAGATAGCCGCATCAGTAGACCAAGCCGTTAGCGCTTCGCTAGCCAACCATTTAGATTCGACAGTTAGCTCTCAAGTAGAGGCGACGCTTAGAAGGTTCGGCTTTGCTGAGGTCATACCTCCAAATCCTATTGCTAGTATACCTCTGATAAATCACATTTACAATAGAACTAACGGTAGTACTGGCAAAACCATTGCGTCTCCGGCCTCGATGTCCATGGCCGAGACTAATCATTATGCTTACAGCCAAGCCAGCATCGCTCACCATGCACCGTCTCCACCTACGTCGGCACCTGCTTTACCCACGCTGCTCGCACCACATGCACAAGTGCATAGACCCGAACATGTCGTACAGCTAGCGTATGAGGAAGAAACCCATGGCTGACACACCGACATCCCACCATGTGTCGTGCCCCTGCATGAGAGACGCGCGCAGGTAGTAGGTCAGGATGACATTGAGGAGCGAATACACGCACTATTTAGGGAGTGCACCGGCTTCGTACCTAGGGGTCAAGCTAGGGTTTACCAGAAATCGTACCCCAATCATTTCAGTACAATACCTTACCCTCGCGGCTATAGAGTCCCTGAATTCACCAATTTCGAAGGTGAGGGTAACAAAACCACACTAGAGCATGTTAGCCAATTTTTAGCATAGTGTGGAGAAGCTAGTGGGTTGGACGCTTTGAAACTTAGAATGTTTTCTCTCTCACTATCCGGCACCACTTTCACTTGGTTTTCGGCACTCCCGCCGAGCTCTATCCAAACGTGGGCTGAATTAGAACAAAAATTTCATGACTACTTTTACACGGGAGAAATGGAACTTAGGCTTTCACACTTGACATCAGTTAGACAAAAATCTAGCGAGAGCGTCTCTGAGTATATCAAGCATTTTTGAGATACTAGAAATCGATGTTTTAGTCTTAATATTTCAGAGAGAGATTTGGAAGATCTGGCTTTTAGCGGGTTACGTGCTGAAATCAAAGAGAAACTAGACAACCAACACTTTTTAGAAGTTAGCCAAGTCTTGCAATAGGCTCTGGTCTAGGAAGGCCGAGCCAAATATAAAAAGTTTACTAAGACATTTAACAAGCCTAGGGCTGAAGTCCACGTCATGGAACACTCCGACAAGGAAGAATCAGAAGAGGAAGAAGATTCGGCCGACATGTACGCGGCCGAATGGGTTTGGAACGCTAAGAGTAAGCCTGTTACTTGCTCCAAGTTGCGGCCGTCTCCCACCAAGAATCGTCCTAGCGAGGTCAAGTCTCATTTGATATAACTAAGTGTGATAAAATATTTGATTTCCTTTTAAAGAACCAGCTTCTCAGGTTGCCTAAATGCCAAGTCATTCCATCTACCGACGAGCTAAAGAAACACCCATACTGTAAGAGGCATCATTCGCATTTGCATTATACTAACGACTGCAACTTTTTCCGTCGATAGGTTAAATCGGCCATAGAGGAAGGACGATTGAAGATAGACCCCAGTCCAAAGATGAAGCTAGACAAAGACCTCTTTCCCATGAACACCGTTGATCTCAACGAAAAGAGAGTGTTGATTCAGCCAGAACAGGCCGACTCAACTAAGGGAAAAGCGGTCGTCAATGGAGAGTCAAGCACATGCACACTTGTGCCTAAAAACCCTAAAGTAGGAGTGTGGAAGCATAATGTTGGCACATCTCCTTCGGTTAGGGCTCGCAAGAAGCCGAAGGTAACATATCAGATGTTGTTAAACAAACACCAGAGAAAGGCTAAGGAAACAGGCCCCCGCGCCAAAAGGCTAAGTCAGTCGAAGGGACCAAAGTGGTCGGAGGGTGGCTTCGGACCACAGTGGCCAAACCCTCCGCATGGTGGCTTCGGACCACAATGGCCGAACCCTCCGCATGAGGACTTCAGGCCATGAATGCCTAGCACCCCTTACGGTGGCTTCGGACCCCAGTGGCCGAACCCTCCGTAGAGTGGCCCCGAACCCCAATGGTTTAGCTCCACGCAGATCGAGTTCAGACCCCAATGGCCGAACCTAGCTCTGCTCTGGACGAACCCTCCGACGGGAGGATTCGGCCCACACTGGCCGAACGTACCTCCGGCCTGGCAGGACCCTTCGCTGATATGGTCTAAGACACCATCAACCTGGTTGAACCCTCCTCCGGGTAACGGGTTCAGCTCACAGTGGGCGAAGCCATTAGAGCCACCGATGCTTCCGCCATACAACTGGGCGGGGACCCCGTGGGCTTTGTACGTGTCACAATCAGGGCACCCTCCGCAACATAACGACATTCCTTGTTTTCCCTCGGAGTATTATAACTGGCAGGGACAAGCAGACATAGCGGAGGGAGGCATTGTCCACAGGCTGTCTGTGGTACCTCCGAATCAACTCGCACAGGACGGGGCCAAGGGAGATGAATGCTAAGAGGCGAAGGACAGGAGGTTCGAAGCTATCACAGTCAGAATAGGGTCTCAGGAAGTCCCAATCCTGAAGGCCCCTTCGCCAAAGCCTGATGGAGGTAAGTCTCCTACTCCAGCCAAAGCCCGCGTCGGAGCCTGGTCCGATCGGCCAAACGAGGCTGGTCTGATTGGCAGGGTCCAGAGCGAAGGCCCCTCCGATTATGAACCATGCGAGGTCGAGCTGGATAGTACCCCTTTGGCAAAAATAATAGAACCAGGCAGTGGCACCTGGTACCAAGCCATAGCCATCTTGGGCACCTCTAGGTATGTCCAAATCACAAATGAGGCATCTGCAACACCTACGGGCACAGGAGATGCACGAGAAGAAAGCCGAGGGTGAGCGAGACACCATCTTTGAAGAAATCTACCCTCGGCCAACAACGAGACAGGTATGGAGGGTTAAGCCAGTTGAGATAACCAACCCGGCTCCTAGTCCGAGTAATGACGACGACGACATGCTCGACAACAACTACTTGCCTGTCTTTGAGGGACCTGCCTCCCAAGCGATGGACATCAACATTGTCATGCTACCCACTGAGTTCGCCCTACCGCAGGATGAGGCTGAGGTCGCTTAGTTGAACCTCGGCCCGTGCAATGCTATTTTTGAAAAACCTGAGGACTCGGCTCGCCATCTAAAGCCTCTCTACATCAGGGGTCACATTGACGGAAAGCCGATTTCCCAGATGCTTGTTGACGGTGGCGCCACTACTAACCTAATGCCTTACTCACTATTGAAGAAACTTGGCAGGGATGAGGAGGATATAAATAAAACCAACTTAATACTCAATGGCTTCAATGGCAAGAGTTTCGAGGCCAAAGGCGTGCTCTCCATGGAGTTAACAGTGGGCAACAAGACGTTGCTGGCGGCTTTCTTCGTCATCGACGTGCAAGGTAACTACAGTGTGCTGCTCGGGCGTGACTGGATTCACACAAACTGTTGCATTCCTTCAACTTTGCACTAGTACCTAATTCAGTGGGACGACGATGAGGTAGAATTCATACCCACAAATACTTCGGCCCAGGTAGCATTGGCTGATGTGTCCATTGATGCCATCCACAACAAAGTAGAATGTCCATCAGGTAGAGATCTTTCGGATTACGATTTTGTTAGTGTATCCGGAGGACGTTTCGTACCAGTGTCTATAAAGTTGGCTGGTGTAGCATGACTGTTTCTCAATTAGTAGTCATGTCTAGCAAGAGTAATCTAGATTGGCTAAAGTCTCGTGTAGAGCAGTATCGGTCTGCTAAAGACGGTATTGTCGAGGCCATCAAAGACTTTAGCAAAGTAGATAAATTAGGACAAGGTTTTGCATCGGTCGACCCTTTAGAAGAGATTGACATAGGCGATGGTAGCATCTCGAGGACGACTTTTGTAAATCAACATTTACAGCCTGATGAAAAGGCCGAAGTAATAAAGTTGCTTCAGTCGTATGTCGATTGTTTTGCATGGGAGTATAGCGAGATGCCGGGATTAAGCCGTGAGCTTGTGGAGCATCGGCTACCTATCAAATCCGGATTTATGCCTTATAAACAGCCTCCTCGTCGCTTTAATTTGGTCATCTATGACCGAGTTAAAGAAGAAGTGGAGCGACTACTCAAGGCTGAGTTTATTAAGCCATGCAGGTATGCTGAATGGGTCGCTAATATTGTGCCTGTAGAGAAAAAAGGGAGCGGCAAAATACAAGTTTGTATTGATTTCAGGGATCTAAACAAGGCCACTCCAAAGGATGAGTATCCAATGTTGATAGCCGACATGCTAATCAACAATGTTTTAGGACATAAGGTACTAAGTTTTCTTGATGGCAATGCTGGTTATAATCAAATCTTTATGGCCGAAGAGGACGTCTACAAGACAGCCTTTCGATGCCCTAGTTTTGTCGGTTTATTCGAGTGGGTCATTATGACTTTTGGTTTAAAGAATGTTGGCACTACATATCAACGTGCTATGAACCTGATCTTTCATGACTTGCTAGGAGTTATGTTAGAAGTTTGCATAGATGATGTTGTAGTCAAATCGGATGCTATGGGAAACCATTTAGCCGATTTGAAGGTTGTTTTGATAGGATGCGATAGTACGGCTTAAAAATGAACCCGCTCAAATGTGTTTTTGGTGTGTCGGTGGGAAAATTCTTAGGCTTCATGATCCATGAAAGAGGTATATAAATTGATCCTAAGAGGCTTGAGAAGATTAGAAATCTTGCAGCGCCAACATGCAAGAAAGATGTGCAGAAGTTGCTAGGCAAGATGAACTATTTGCGTCACTTCATATCTAACTTGTCTAGCAAAATTGATGCATTTGTCCCCATATTCCGGTTAAAGAATGAAGTCGAGTTCACTTGGGGGGCAAGTCAGCAAAGCACCTTTGAAAAGATTAAAGAGTGCTTATCATCACCACCTGTAGTGAGAGCACCAAAAGTCGGGATTCCATTTCGGCTATACATTGCCATCGAAGATAGTATGATTGGGATCATGCTAACCCAGGTGGTGGAGGGAAAATAATACATCATCACATTCCTGAGTTGCCGCCTGCTGGACGCCAAAACAAGGTATGCGTTAGTGGAGCGCTTATGTCTATCACTTTACTACGCATGTACTAAACTATGTCACTATCTTCTCCCTACTACATGTGTTGTCGTTTGCCAAACCGATGTTATAAAACACATGTTGCAAAAGCCGATTCTAAGTGGAACAATTGGGAAGTGGGCTTACGCTTTGATTGAGTATGAATTGGCCTATGAACCCCTAAGAGTTATGAAAAGCCAAATTGTCGCTAACTTTATAGTTGATCACCACATATATGTCAGTTGGAGTAACAATGTTGCTCTAATTGAGGTAGTACCATGGAAACTTTATTTTGATGGTTCAGCTTGCAAAAGTGGCCAAGGTATTTGAGTGGTTATCATATCACCAGTGGAATGCATTTTGAAACCTCGGCTCATTTAGAATTTCCCTCTACTAATAACCAAGTTGAATATGAGGTTTTATTGCTAGGACTTGAATTGTTGGAATACATGGGTGTTAAACATGTTCATGTGCATGGTGATTCTCTGTTAGTAGTGCAACAAGTAGCTAAGATTGCTCAATGTTTTAATGGCTTGCTAAACAGTTACTTGGATAAATGCCTAGACATAGTTGCTACTTTTGATGTCAAGAGAGGCCAATTCCATTGCAAATGATTTGGCTCAGCAAGCATCTAGCTATCAAATCAGGAGAGGTAAATTTTCTGTACAGGAAAAGCCGATTCTTAGTCTCACTGCCAAAGCCAGGGTCTTCAGGCAGGCACGAGGGCTGCCAAACCCTCCAGGTCAGACCCCTCCAGCCACCCGAGAGTGACGCGCACTAGAGCCCCCAGGCCGGAACACTCCGTCCGCCGAAGGGCCTGGCGCGCTGGAGCCCCTGCGCCGAAGCACGCTGGACAATGAGAGTCTTCGAGAACCCGATACCTCCGACAGGAGGCTTCGGACTGACCAGCTCCGCACGACCAAACTGGTCAGGCTTCGGCAGAAGAAGGAAAGGCCTGGGGGGCACTCCAAAGTCAGTAGCTTAAACGTCACTCTAGGGAAGGAATCAGTAAACCCTCCAAAAGTCCCTAAGAGCGATTGGAGAATGCCAATTGTCCAGTATCTAAGAAACCCTAGTCAGAAGGTTGATCGGAAAGTTCGGCAACAAGCGTTTAAATTCGTGTTGTTAGATTATGTATTATATCGCCGAACTATTGGAGTACTGTTAAAGTGTTTAGACGATGAATGGTCCTATGTAGCTACGGGAGAAGTCCATGAAGGGCTTTGTGGCACTAATCAGTCGGCCCAAAAATGAGTTGGATGCTCAAAAGAGCAGGTTTCTACTGGCCGACTATGACTGAGGATTGTTTTAAATATTATAGAGGGTGTGAAGCGTGCCAAAAGTTTGGTAACATTCAGTTAGCTCCTGCTTCATTGCTTAACCCTATTATCAAGCCATGGTCGTTCTGAGGTTGGGGTTTAGACTTCATCGGCCAGATCCATCCTCCTTCTTCAAAAGGGCATCAGTTCGTGCTGATGGCGACGGATTACTTCACCAAATGGACCGAAGTCATGCCTCTCAAGAATATGACTCACAATGAGGTACTTGATTTTATCTTGAAGCACATTATACATAGATTCGGTATTCCTCAAACTCTCACTACGGATCAAGGTAGTTCATTTGTTTCAAAAGAAGTGAGAGACTTAGCAGAATTCTATGGTATTAAGTTAATAAACTCTTCACCATACTATGCTCAGGACAATGGTTAGGCCGAGTCTAGTAATAAGACTGTTATTAAACTCATTAAGAGGAAAATCGAAGAATTCCCTAAGAGGTGGCATGAAATGCTTTCCGAGGCACTATGGGCTTGTAGAATTGCAAAGCACGGTGCTACCAAAGTTAGTCCGTATGAGTTAGTATATGGACAAGAAGTTGTTCTACCTGTAGAAATAGATCTTGGCTCTTTAAGAGTTCTAAAGCAAGATGACTTATCGGTCGACGAGTATGAGAATCTTTTAAAATACAATCTAGAAGAAGTGACCGATAAAAGGTTGAGGGCTTTAGAAGCTATAGAAATAGACAAAAGGAGAGTAGCTAAAGCCTACAATAATAAGGTTAAACCAAAATCGTTTCAAGTAGGTGACTTGGTTTGGAAGACGATTTTGCCCTTAGGCACTAAGAGCCCTAAATTTGGTAAATGGTCACCTAGTTGGGAAGGTCCTTTCAAAATAGTTGAAATCGCTCCTAGCAATGCATATGTGTTAGAATATCTGCAAGGAGAGCGGTTTCGAAGAGCTTTGAATGGCAGGTACTTGAAAAGGTAGTTCCCAAGTGTGTGGCAAACAGCTTGAAAAGTGTCGAAAGGCTGATATGAGAGGTATCGTCCTTAGCCTATTATGTTTTTAGTTCACTTAGTTCACTAAAAGGCAGGGGGCATGTGTTGATAGCAAAAAATGACATTAATGGTTAAGGTTATCAAAATATCAATTTTGGTAATTTGGGCTGAAAATACACATATCCTAGACTGGACCGAAGCCCTATAGGGTTGAAGGCCCATTGATCTATGGGCTTTGGAACTTTTCAGTGAGCCTGATACCTTCAGCTTGAAGGCCTTCGGAGGCCCACCTCGCTGAAGCTTCAGCCTGAATTGCAGGCTTCGGCGGGCCTGGCCGAAGGCCCACTTCGGGCTGAGTTCTGGAGATAGAGTTTGAGTCTGATTCTGGCTAATTTTATCCCTACGCGTGATTAAGTTGAATCCTATCAGATTAGTCTTAGAGATTAGAAGTCTAGCCCCTATAAATATACGGGTGAGGATGGTTCATTAACCCCCCCCCCCAACAACACAAATCAACACAAAGCCCTAGCTTTGAACCGTACATTTACTTTTCTGCAACCTTCGTGGGTTTGCTTGGAAGCCTTCCGATGGCCAGTTCAGAACATTGATAATCCTTGTTACTTTGCTTGTGAAGTATCCGCTAATCTATGTAATAGATTGTTATCGCCTTGTTACTTCGCTTGTGAAGTATCCGTTAATCTGCGTAACAGATTGCTACCTTCACTCCCTAGCGCCACACTTAGAAGAATTCGGTCCCCAAGCCGAATTGGCACTTGATCTCTGTTCTGTTGTAGGTTTTCACGCTTGGAGCCACTTCGCCGAAGGTGTTCGGAGCCAGGAGACTAGTTTCGGAGGCTGCCAGAACATCCCTCGACGGGATTACTGCTTCGACTACCCGTGTCGGACCGTCACGTTGTTGTCGGTATGACCGAGTCCCACACATCAGTACGCTTCGCAACAGGCTTCGTCATGACTGGCTTCGCCACGTTCGTACCCCGCGTCAGACGAAGTCATGCCCACGTGTTGCGTTCAAGTTATTTTATCATGTCAGAGACTTCACGTCGAACCTCACTGTTCGGAAGTGATTGTGGCGTCAAGATCTATTCGGAGCCCGCCTTCGGCTAGATCAGTCTGAACGCCGAAGGCACCCTTCAGCGGGACCCTTCGCATCAGACGTCGAAAGTACCCTTCGGTGATACCCTTCGCATTGTACCCTTCGGATCAGTCAGGCTCCGCTTGGCTTACTGATTTATTCTGTTTAATATATTTCTTTTCGACTAATTGGATTATTTCTATGTTATCTGATTGTCTGGCGACTCCACCCCCCTTACCACGGTTAAGGGTAGTCGGAACACGATGTCGGTGTTGTGTTACGCTTAGGCTTGTCCCTAAGTATCCGCACACTTTTGGATCGTCGAACTGACCCAAGTGCGGGGACATATTTTCATGTCAACACCTATCTCTCAAATTAATGCTTTCAACAAGTAAAGGACAGTTCATGCATTCGTTGATGACAACAGGACTAGATTCCACCTCCAAAAGCTGCTTTTGAGTACTTTCAAGTTGTTCAATAACCTGAGCATGAGTAGTACGTAGCTGAGCAAGTTCATTCATGACAACAAGACATGACTCACATTCGGCATCATCAGACTTAGATTTCAAAATTGCAAGTTCGGTGGAAATAGTTTCAAGTCTTAATTTTAGTTCTTTTCGTTCTTTAGTAGCAAGTTTAAGTAATCTATCTTGAGAACAGACAGCATCATGCAATTCATCATTATGAACAAGAAGCTCATCACGGGATAGATATACCTCAAAAGTGTCGAGCTCGTTGCTGCTATGGTTGCCATCGACTATGAAGCAAAAGCCGGTGAGATCCATTGTCTTCTTCTCCTTCTTCTCCTTCTTCTCCTTCTTGGGAGGTTCCTTCTCTTCTGAGCTTGGCTCCTCACTTGATGTACTGTCGATGTCGCTGAGGGTGGCCACAAAAGCTCTGGCTACTCTTTTAGCCACTTTTCTGTGCTTCCCTTTGAAGTAAGGTTTCTTGTTCCACTTCTTGTGCTTGTGCTCATTTTCATTTTTCATTTTTAATTTAGGGAAATTTGCTTTTATGTGAGAAAGATATCCACATTCAAAACATCCATGTGACACACCTCTCCTTTGGTCTCGTTTATCATTGTAGAAGCAGGTGAACTTCTTGACAATGAGAGCTAGCTCCTCATCATCTAGAGTGTCCACTTGTTCTTTTGTGACAGAGACAAGGAAGGACAAGTCAAAACCACCAGAATAAGCACAAACTCCAGAACCGTTAGAAAAGTTACCTCCAAATGAGGTACCACTGCCAGGACCGGATGTAGGACCGAAAGTAGCGACCAGAGGGGGGTGAATGGGTGCCTAAAAAATTCTTGCTAAACTATATTTTAATCCCAAAACCTAAGTGAAATTAACCAGACAAATAATATTTGCAAAACAAATTTCAGAAATTAAAGTTGTCTAGCTTAAAAATGACCGGTGTCCTAATTAAAGAGATATTAAAGAATAGTCTAAATAAAAATATTGCAGTAAATACAAACACCTAGAAAAATCACGATATATTTATTATTCAGTCTAGGAATAAAATATTAATCAAATGAATAAAACTTATAACATCTAGAAATTAATGTAGCAGTAAAACTAAAAGATTTCAAGTAAATCTAGAATAAAAATATTACTGCGACTATTAATAAATTTTTCGGTTTATTTTTATATGAGCAGATTAAACAGATATAAATAAAAATATGTGATTTCTAAAAATAGTTTGGCAGATTAAATTAACATGAAATTTTTAAACGAATTATCCGCTAATTAATTAATAGATGATTATCTCTAAAATGATCTACTAAAGAATAGGAGATTAGATCATTTAACTTTATCTGGTTCTTCTGTTGACATCGCCGTGGAAATTCTTGCCATTGCAGAAAAACTCGCATGCATGCACGCCAAGGCACAGCTTCCGCATGCCGGCCGGAATTTTTGTGTGATGCGCAGAGCTGCTGGCTTGGATCCTACCGCCGTGGTCATGCGTGAGAAAGCTTCTATCGCTGCACTCCAGATGCTAGTGTCGATAGCCGCTGTAGTTATTCCGGAAATGCTGCAACTCTCTTGTTCCTCTTCATGCGCCGGTAAACAGATATACATCGGATGAATCAACAAAAGAAAGCCAAAAGCAAATTTCCCTTCCAGATGAACTCACGGCAAAGGAAAGAAAAATTTCATTTGGTTTGTTCCATGGAAAATGTTCTGGATTTCCCTGAGTTGTTTGCTTCCTGCCATCGTGGGGCCCGCCTTGGGGCAGCCGCTGCGTAGCACACGCCTAGCCCGATCGCTTCTGCACACCGCATGTCACGCCTGCGGCCTTTCCCGGAGAAGAACGATTTGTCGCTATGAAAAATTTGCAGATCGAAATATTTTCGGTGGAAAACAAAAATGGAGTGTAGATTGATCTATTAGAAACAGTCATCTATCCCTAGGGGGATAGGGGTCTATTTATAGGCAAATCCTAATACATGAAAAGACTAATTTACGCTCGGGTAAAATAAACTGACTCTAAAATAAATTCCGAAAATTACTAAAATATTCTTAGAAAAATCACCTGACTCAAATAAAAAATATTCTAAACTTAAAAACTAAATATTAATATCCTAAAAAATGAATTAAACATAGATTGTCAGTTTTACGCCGAAACTGACAAAGCGTCCACCGTCTTCGCACCGGGTACCCGGATTGGGCCGACCCGACCCCGCAGCTTCCTCAGCCCGGCAATCGCTCGCCGCCCGTGTACCTGAGTCAAACCCAGTCAACAGACTGGTTGATCATCTGCCGCTCCTAGCCATGTACCCGGATTGGGCCAGCCCGACTCCGCGGCTCCTCTGCCCGGCCGTCGCTCATTGCCCGTGTACCTGAGTCACATGCGCCTCAGACTCGGCAGGTGTTCATCTCTCCCTTCCTTTGACTTCAATTGACAATCACTCATCACATCTGGAATATCAAAACCATATTCTTCAACATGGCTTCTCACCGGAAACCAAAGCAATAGAAGGCAACAAAGAGTTTCCAAATCTTGGACGAGATGTCTTGGCAATCTCAGTAGACTTAAGCTTACTGAAGAGTTCGTCGCAAGTCAAAGTATCAAAGCTTGCCGACTCTTCAATACTAGAGATCTTCACCTCCCATATGCTACGATCATGAGCATAGATAAGTTTGATCGTCCTATCATGGTTTGAATAAGCTAAAGTCCTAGTGGAGCGCAAATTGCTCATAATCCCAACAAATCGAGCAAACATGGCATCTACAGATTCGCCAGGGCCTTGCACAAACATTTGATATTCTTGATTATACGTGCTTTGCCTCCTAGCCTTATTCTGAGAAGTGCCCTCATGAAATGTTTTCAAAGTAGTCCAAATTTCTCGTGCAGTTCGTAGGTGTTGAACCCAGTCAAACTCATGGCGACTCAGACTGATGAACAGAATGTTTCTTGCTTTGCTATTACACTCGTACTGTAACTTCTCAATATCTAAAATGCACTTTCTTGGCTTAGTAGATAAGCCTCCATGTGCACCTTCCAATAAGCAAAGTATCGACCATCAAACACCGGAATCTTCGTATTTTTGTCCATGTCGCCACAAGGATCACAAACCAGTTAAGGTCAACTTGTGATCTAACCGGCTCTGATACCAATTGTGGGATCAGAATGGCGACTAGAGGGGGTGAATAGGCGCCTCGACAAATTCTTGCGAATATGATGACCTTTTCAAATCACTGAATGCACCTCTAAATGAACAAGCGGAAGCAGATGTAGTAAAGACTCTAATAAAAATAGATGCTATCACCCTCCTATCTGATATTATGTCAAATGATAGATTGAGTGATCACCAGCACTGAATTTGCACACACAAAGACTGCACTTTAAAAATACCTCTGAAACTTTTTATGTTCTATACAAAAGACTCGGATAAAAAAACAATTTCAGAATGGGCTTGGTGGAATATTTGCTCGGTAGTACATGCAGTTGTTAATGGAAAAAAGCATCACTGCATATGGCAGCACATGATCGGCAAGCTGG
The DNA here is from genome assembly GCA_019279435.1 of Zizania palustris. Taxonomy (NCBI): domain Eukaryota; kingdom Viridiplantae; phylum Streptophyta; class Magnoliopsida; order Poales; family Poaceae; genus Zizania; species Zizania palustris. Next base: position 33,016,884 of record JAAALK010000079.1, on the reverse strand, counting down.
AAAGAAAAAGAAAGGATAAATATATTTCTAGATTTAACTTTCAGCCTTCAAGATTTTCAGCAAATGACCACATTCCTGAATTTTATAGCATATAAATGAGACAAAAACTATATGTAGATGTGTTCAGAACATTTTGTAAACTTCAAACATGGAACCCTTGTAACTTGGACAACAAGAGTTATGTAGAACTCAGGTCTAAAAACAGAACCAAAACAGATCAAAAATCGACTCAAAGATTAAAGCAGAACACAACTTGGCAAAAATAAGCAGTTTTTAGAACATTTTAAGCACTTTGTTGGACAATAAAATATATGCAGAAGTGGTCAAAACCTTTTAAAAATTTCAAACATGGAACCCAAGAAACTTGGACAACAAAAGTTATGTCGAACTCAGTTCCAAGAACAGTACCAAAAGAGATCAAAACTTAACTCAAAGATTGAATCCAGCCTAAAAACAGAACATGGCAGAAATCAGCAGTTTTCAGAACATTTTAGGCACTTTGGTTGACAAGAAAATATATGAAGCAGTGGTCAAAACCTTTTGAAAATTTCAAACATGGAACCCTTGAAACATAGACAAGAAACGTTATGTAGAACTCAGGTCCAAGAACAGTACCAAAACAGATTAAAACTCGCCTCAAAAATTGAATCCAGACTAAAGATAGAACTCAAATCAGCAGAAATCAGAAGTTTCCAAAACTTTTTAGGCACATTGTTGGACAGAAAACCATAAATGCAGCAGTGGAAAAAAACTTTTGCAAACTTCAAAAATGGAACCCTAGAAACATGTACAAAAAAGTCATGAAGAACTCAGGTCCAAAAACAGCATCAAAATAGTTAAAAACTCAGCTCCAAAAGTGAATCTAAAAAGAATGAACAGTACCTGCGCTGGAAGCTCCTGGATGTTGTTTTTGCTTGATCCGAATGATGAACACTAAGCACAAAATTAAGAACAGCAAAAAGGCTAGAACAAAATAGAAATTGTGGTCGGTAGCCCTAAAAATGTTCAGCTGAAAGAGTCTAATGACAGTCACACAAGTCACACCAACCCTAGGCCTTTGGGTCCTTTATATAGGCAAGCCCACAAAGGAAAACCCCAAAATGCCCATAGTATTTAATTACAAATTAATACTTAAAATTAATTAAACATGAAATGCCCTTTGGTATTTTTCAGAATTAAAATCTAGAAAAATACACAAAGAATATACCTAATTTATTACAACACTTAAACATATACTTTTAATATATTTTCAGAATTTTGACAATTCCGAAAAATACTAAAAGTTTACACTTAATCTAAATTACTAAACGAAAATAAACTCCTAATTATTGGAATTTAAAAATATTTAGAGATAAGACGGTTTTCAGCAAAAACCAACAAAGCCTCCTCGATCACCGACATGTGACGCTAATCCGTGAACTCGACCGCCAGCAAGTCTCTCCCGCTCTCGATCCCCTCGAGCCGCCTGATCACTTGCACTAGCCTCCCTTTCACTGACGTAACCATCACGCTGTCTCGACCATCCGTCCGCCCATGTCTTGCTCTATCTCCTCGTGCACTCTTGAGATCATCTCCAACTTCACCCGGCATCCTTGATCCTCTAGCATCGAGCTCCCTGCTTGACCCTTGATCACCCGCCGCTGACAGTTGGTTAGGATTTGCACCCTGCACACATAAGACAAGCCAAAACATGAAACACGACACACACTGATCCCCTCGGCATCCACTCTCCATAACCACACATCGATCCCATCGATGCAATCAAACCATCACTCACTCATTCACCAGATCGCTCAAACTTGTCAATCCCTCATCATAAAGATATAAACCACAATGCGACCTCTCTTGGTTTCACAGATCTTCCATCATTAGGCGGTCATCTTCAGTCGCTACCCGATCGGGCTTGGTATGTTCAAGTTGGGTGATTACTTTAAGAGGGATTGGCTTGTTGCATCAGGCCCCTTTTGGATCAAACAACATTCTATCCAGTTCATTAGGCATGATGAAGAGGTTAACCATCGCCGTTCGATTACTGGCCACATTAGGTGGGTAATGTTCCTTGCCTACTCGTTAGATTTCAAATAACTCCACTTTATTCAGTAAGCGGTGGCTCGTTTGGCAAGTTGATTTATTGGCATGTTGAGGATCCTAGATTCTCCCGGGTGCTTGTCAAAGTCCTCTACCAAGATTCGGTGAAAGTCCCCAGAAGAATCACACTCAAGGTTGCTCGTTCCTAGGATGGTGAGGAATGCTCGTGGACCTTTCTGGTCTACCTTCTGCACTCACAAATCATTGATGTCCTCCCGGCAAATGAAGGCCCTGTACCTCTAGACAATACAAACCTTCACCCTTTTGTAGGCCACGTCAACCAGGAGAAGCTTCCTGGGTGCAACAATGGGTGGACGACCAAATGGCAGGACCTCCCCCACATGAAGATCAGGATCAGCAGACGCTTGTTCAGAATGAGCCCAACCCCCTTCTTCAAAATTGGTACCCTATCAACCTTCAGTGGGACTAGGACAATTTGATACCACAAAACCCTAGTGCCACCAACTCTATGGTCTCTAACCCAATGAGCCCACCTCTGATTCAGGTCAGGCTTAATCCTACGAGGGCCCTGGTTCTCAAAGCTCTTGATCAGCCTATTATGCACCAGGAGGTGGGATTCTGGCTAGAGTAGTCCATCAATGCTCTGGGCATCCATTAGTAGCCCTCGGGTCCCTTGGTGGCACCGAGCAATCTGTTGCACCTTAAAGTCCAAGTTATAGTTTAGGTTGATCATCCTACCCGGTCTCTTGCTAAGGCTCCTAGGTCACCGACTGCTGGAGGGCAGAGCGTTGCTCTAGTCAGGAGCCAGTGCCCCATCACCATTGTATACCAGCGCAAGCGTCGCCGAATGAGTAACGACCACACGCAACGCATGACATCTACCTGTAATATATCCACACCTATCTCTATCATTGGCATGCATCGAAGTGTCAGGATTCAAAACAAACTAAAGGGTTTTCGTTTTGGTGAAGCTGATGTTGCATCATTGGCATAGTCGCGGATGGTCACCTCCATGGAAACACGATTTCCTCTCACATTGGGCAGCCAAGACCTAACCCCCGGGGTATGCTATCCTACCTAAGTTTGCAGGACTTTATTAATTTCTCCAAACCAGGCTCTCTCTACCCTTCTTTCAATTCAACAAATGCAACAAACTAATACGCAGCTTTGTAGTATCAATGCAGATCTTGTGGCCGTCGAAAACCTGCTTCATGAGGATCCCTCAAGGGAGCTGGCCTAGGTGACTGCTCCTGCTCCTATCTGCCGTTCAACCAAAGGTTGATTCAAGTCTACGTTTCACCCCAACCCCATCCTTTTGGCATCAAGCTCTGTGGGATGCGGTGGTTGGGTGCCCTGGTTCTATGTTGTATTTTAGTCTGGACTCACCTTTTGTTTGCTTCTACTGCCTAGCCGTCTTGGGTCTTTCTCTCAGCTTGGATTGCTACCGTTTGGGTTTCTACCTCTAGGTTGCTTTTGGCTTCTAGCTGTGCTGGACGCATTTATTCTGTTGTTTGTTATTTCTGTTGTGGGTAATTATTGCAAGGACTGGTTTATTTTGGATTGGAATGTTCGAGGGCTCAACTCATTGGATAAATGCCTAGCTATTCGATCTATTATGAGCAACAGAACTATCTCTATCAACTGCCTTCAAGAAACTAAGAGGTCTAGGTTTGATCACTTAGCCTGTCGACGTTTTGCCCCTAAGCGCTTTGATCAATTTGTCTTTCACCCTTCATTTGGGTCAGCTAGTGGTATCTTTATTGGTTACGTTGACTCTCTCTTCTCGCGTAAACTAATTGCCTCATCCGCCTTTTAAGTTACGGTTGAGTTCACCTCTAAGTTCAAAGACCACACTTGTTGCTTACCACGGGTCCTTGTCAAAACCTTACAAGTTACACGAGTTAATTCAAACACATTGTCAAGGGTGTAGTATCAAACAGATGCCTAGCACTTTAGGTTGGTGCAAACTTATCAAGCAAGCCATATGCAGTTACAAGTCCCAACATTCCAAGGAAAGAACATGAGGAAAACGCCACGAAGGAAAAATCTACAAGAATCCATTAAACACCAATAAACAAATTCACAATCTTGGTTCATACTACTTTCAAAAAAAATCTTGGTTCATACTATAGATGAAATGCAAGGGGAAAAGGGCAGAGGTCCATTTAAATAATTGCAGAAATTGAACTTTCTTGTGTTCCCGGCAATGCCCAATACTGCCTTAGCACCATCAGCCTATAGTCCTACTGACTTTAGTTCGTGTCCGGAATTAGTTCTGCTTTCCTACTTAGAACCAACTGGGATCAACTTGACCGCAGCAGCGATAGGCATGCCTATGAAACCGATGAAAATGCTGTTAATCCATTGCTGAAATGTGAGAGGAGCAGTGTTCGCAAAATCGCCCAGAAACTGTACTATTATGAACTGGAATATGACAGTGCTACTGAGGACGGCGACGAACACGTTGTTGTTTAGAATGCCTTCAAGTACATTTATCCTCTCCATCTCCCGTGAACTCACCTCATTGAACACCTGAACAACAACAAATAATTTAAGAGAATTGCACACTAATATTGGCAAAACACTGTTGAACCTTTTCATTAATCGTTATTTCGTAATGCACATTTGACATATTCTATTTTTTCAGCTGAAGTGCTACTTGATAGCGTTCTATCATTTTTTGTAGAAACTAAGGTATAGTTAGCTAACAAATGGAAGTAGAGGAAGAAACACAGAACAAATCCACATGTAGCAGGGAAAAATTGTGGAAAATTAAATGGGTGTGACAAGCACTTGCAAAATACCTGACAGAACACAAAACAATTGAAGATGAGTGTGTTCAAGACTAGATCGGAATTTTCTCCCTCCAGTGCAAATAGCCACTTTCCTTCTGTCTGTAGATACCATATTACAATGAATTGGTAAATGGCCTGTCCCAGGATATTCCTCCACATGATGTTGCTGATGAAGTTTCCTTTCCTTCCAACAGGAGTTCTCTTCATCAGTTCATCATTTGGAGGTTCTGTTGCCAATGCCAATGCTCCTAGTGTGTCCATTATCATGTTGACCCAGAGCAGTTGGACAGCAGTAAGAGGAGCACTCCCTAATTGTCAAGCAGCAGTACAAAGAACAGCGAAAAGTAAGTTATGAAAGCTTCTTTTTGTTTTTGCTGAATAAACCTATCCTTTTTAAGATTAGAATGAGGTCAAACAAAGACATCGAAGTTTGAGCTGTACCTGTCAAGCAAGCTGAGGAGAAGTTCACAATCAGAGCAACCATATTGACTGTCAGCTGGAACTGCACAAACTTTTGGATGTTGATGTACACTGACCGACCCCATTTAGCAACGGTGACTATAGTGGAGAAGTTGTCATCAAGAATAATGACATCAGCACTTTCTTTTGCCACCTACAAACAGTCAACAGATACCTAAAGTGAGACATTTTGGGAGTGAAATATGCATAAAATTGTGAGGGCATGTGATGGATGGCACAACATGACGAGTTAGCTAGCAACTACTACATTGCCAACCAGCCGGGCCCTTGGTACTGGTCATAGACTCATAGTTAGTTATGCAAAATACGTACTTTCCCCTCAAAGTGTGCAAAATTACCTCAGTTCCAGCAATACCCATTGCAAGTCCAATATCAGCTTCATGAAGCGCAGGCGCATCATTTGTGCCATCACCAGTCACCGCAACAACTTCTTCAAATGTAGTCCGAAGATGCTTCACCAAGGTGTGCTTGTCAAGTGGTGAAGACCTAGCCATTACCTGAAACATGGAACCAGAGCACATTGGCAAATGAAATCAAGAAAATATAGTTAAACTAACTAGTAAAGGCAGCAAAACTTACTTGTATTTTCGGTATCAACTCATTCAATTCCTCTGCACTCTTGGTTCTGAACTCCGGACCTTCAATGGCAACACCACCTTCAGTCAAAATGCCGCATTCCCGTGCAATCGCCTTCGCTGTGTTGATGTTGTCACCTGTGACCATCCTCACAGCGATCCCTGCTGACCTGCATATTGCGACTGATTCCTTCACACCAGGACGAACTGGATCTTTGATCCCCACGATCCCAATGCAGGTGTAACCATCTTCAGGAATCTGATCATTTGCCGAGAACCCGTCATCGACTTCGATGTAGGCAAGGCAAAGAGTACGGAGTGCCTCGTTTGCGAAGCTTTCAATGGTGGCATTCAGGTGATCCATGGTTACAGCGTCTAGGGGGACGACACTGCCTTGATCATTCAGGTACTTTTTGCAAGAAGCCAAGATGATCTCTGATGCGCCCTTGCAGTGAGCACGCATTGCTCCCCCTGGGAGCTGGATGACCACTCCCATCCTCTTCTTTGCCGAGTTGAACGGCTCGACCTTGACGAGGGTGCTCGCCTTCCTCTCCGCCTGGAAGTCCCCGCCAAGTAACAGGCCGAACTCGAGAATGGCTGTCTCAGTTGGTGTGCCCAGGATCTCGCGTCTGCCGTCCTTGTTGAAGACGACGTCGCCGCCGGTGTTGTTGAAGATGGACTGCGAGAGCAACGTCATGACGGAGTCCGGCAGCTCAGAGAACAGGCTCTTGGTGTCGGCAGAGCTCTCCATTTCTTTGACCTTACCACAGATGGCGGCCTTGACGACGGTCATGCGGTTTGTCGTCAACGTGCCGGTCTTGTCACTGCAAATGGTGGTCGCCGAACCCATGGTCTCGCAAGCCGCGAGATGTCGGACAAGCGCCTTGTCGTTCATCATCTTCTTCATGGCGAACGCGAGGCTGAGGGTCACCGCGAGCGGCAGGCCTTCGGGGACAGCGACGACGACGATGGTGACAGCTATGGCGAAAAACTCAAGAAGCTCCAACGCGTCATCTCCGGTCCAGCTCAGGTACGAGCTGTCCATGATCTTTCGCCGGAAGAGGCTTTCGGTGAGCACGGCGAACGTGACGACCGCGAAGACGAGGCCAATCTTACCGATGATGGTGGCGACGCCGTTGAGCTTGACCTGCAACGGCGTCTCGTCGTCGCCACCTTCGCTCAGGGTGGCCATCAGCTTACCCCACTGCGTCCTCATGCCGACCGTCGTGACGAGCATCTTGCAAGAGCCGTCCTGCACCTTGGTCCCCGACAGGAGGAACGGGTTCTCCGCATTGACGGCGACCGGCTCGCTCTCCCCTGTCAAGCTCGACTCGTTGATCAGAAGCGAGAACCCGGACAGGAATAAGCCATCGGCGGGCACCTGATCGCCGATAGAGAGGTGCACGATGTCGCCGGCGATGAGGTCATATATAGACAACTTCTGCCTGTATCCATTCCGGGTGACCTGCACCGTGATCTTCTTCTTCTCCTTGTCGAGGTCCTTGAATTGTAGTGACTGCCGGTAGTCGCTGGTCGCCGTGACGAACACGACGAGCAGGATGCTGGCCACGATGCCGAGGCCGTCGTGCGCGCCCTTGGGCCAGCCCTCGGTGGCGATGCCGACGACGAGAGAGAAGAAGGCGCATGCCGCCAGGATCATGAGCGTCATGTCCTGCAGCGCCTCCCACACGAACACCCAGAAGCTGCGGGCCTCCGTCTCGGCAAACCTGTTGATGCCGAACACCTCCTGCCGGGTGGCCAGCCGGCGCCTCGACCTGGGGAGGCCGTCCGACGCCGAGGTGGACAGCTTCGACGCGATGCCCTCCACACCGCCATGGGACTTGAGCTTCTTGATGTCGTGGCTCTCCACGATCGAGCTCAGCTCTTCGGCGCAGATGCCGAATCCAGCAGTTTTGACGTCGTCAGGCACCGTATACTCACTCTGGGGAGCAAGACCTGCATCAGCAACGCAAATTCTTATAATTGGTTTTTTATATTTTTTTATAATTAATTTTTTGTATTTTTTTATAATTAGTTTTCTATATTTTTATAGAAACCATCATAATTAACTCTTTGAGTATTTCTATAATTTCAATTTATATATTTTAAAGAAATTAGAAAGAAAGTTCTTATTTTTGAGAGAAAGGGAAGTAATTTAGGGAATCACTTAGATCATTTAGTAATACAATTGCAGCATGATTTTTCTAAATTATCCTAAGTTTAATTTTAATAAAAGAGTATTATTGGAGATGCTCTTAAATTTGAGCAAGACTTGCCGATTTAGTTTGCTAAACAAAAAATTTGATAGGATATCAATAAAACTCCCACTCAAAAAACAATCTACCCAAATTTTGGCATATTTCTTATGGGCTCCAAACCAAACTTCCCCTTTAAAGTTCAAACTGATGTTGTCATTACCGAATTTTGTTAGGGCGGAAAACAAAACATACCATATAATTAAAAGGCAGAGATCCTGCTATTTTTTAAGTTAATTATCAATGCAATATCATACCGTGGATAAACTGAAGTGCAGCCTTTGAAACAAGCACAGCAACTCGCAGCTTCTCCTGAAAAACGCGCAGTGCTCACAATTCTCAACAACTTATACAGACCAAAACTTCATGTAAGTATCAGCTGCAGCACTTCAAATTCGATACGCTTCAAAGAAAGGAAGCTCCAGCAAAATTCGATGCAATTCTAGTAGCAGAACAAACATACTGACGCAGATCAGACAATGTGTAACTGCAATTGAGATTAGAAATGGCTAAAGCTAATAAAAGGCAGTAGCTTTAAAAAATACTAGTACATAACTCTTTTTCTCCGGAAACTGTTGGACACTTGAGATGTAATTTCACACTGACAAGAGGTGATGGTTGGAAGTCAAGAGCAACACACACAAAATACACACAAAACAAAGTACAGGAAAGCTGCACAACCGCTGACTTTTCTAGCAATGCACACAATGACTTTTCTAGCAGAGTACCATATATCAACACAACACATACTTATATATATTCTTATATAGCCAACTAAAGGCAGCAAGCCTACTACTAATACACACAAATGCTCTTGTAATGATCTACATGCATAATCTTCTTAACACTAATGATACGATGTCAAGGGCCTCGGCGCCCAAGACAGCGGGACCTCGACTACGTAGTTCGTAGTCTCGGCGGGTAGGAGCGCTAAGGATTTTGCCTAGCTGCTCAATTGCGAAAGGGATGCGATTCAGAGTAGAGAAGGAGGAGGAAGTAGCTGTTTATTGATTGCCTCCAAAGTGCCGATTACATGGCTATTTATAGGCCTGTGGCCAGCTTAATCCATGCGTTCAATCTGCATGTTATTAACCAACTAGGTGCCGGTTGGAGGCTTATCTCCTGGCGCCCGATGCGGCCGGCCTTTGGACTTGGTCCGGCCTTATCTCCCTGGCGCCTGAATCGGCTGGCCCTTGTTGACCCGGCTGCCTGGCCAACCAACCAGCGCCCGTGTCAGCTGGTTCTATTGCGCCGGCTGCTGGCTCTGTTGTGCATGCACCGACCTCCTGGTCGCGCGGCCGCGTTGGCTGGGTCTGATCTTGGGCGTGTGGACGGCGCCGGTAGGGGATGCCCCACATGACATACGACCATTAAGATAATTATTTGGCCACTAACTTAACTACCATGCGGTACGATGAGCTAGCCATCCCAGCCATTTCTACCGTAGAAATTGCACTTCTTCTGTTCTTTTGTACTAAAAATAACTTCATCTAGTCCTACACTAATTAGTATAATTTCGGGCACACCATCTATTGCACTATATACACATACACATATGATAAAATAAAAAGCTAAGTCTAAATTATTTTCTAAAAGTGATTTTGATTTTTTTTCGTTTTAGCCAATATATTATTGATCCATTATCATGGGTTGGCAAGTGACAAATTATCTTTTTTTCAACTAACTATAAGTAATCTAACCGAAGCTTCAGTACCACACTAATCTGCACCTTTACTAATGTCTCTGGGTTCAGCTTAGCAAGGTACACGTGTGTACACTTACAAGTTTGCCAGAAGAAACACTGGCGGATTGAACCAAAGTAAAAACACTCTACAAAATATGTTTATAGGTTACCAGAAAAAACTCCTAAAATTTACCATTTGCAAGGGAGGCGGTAGACAAAAATGTGAAATTTCAAAGTAAAAAAAATGGATTTCTTTTGGAATGTATATAATTCATAAACAAAGTCACTGGATAACGGGTAAAACATTCAAGGGTCAAATTTTTCCATGCCATTACAATTTTCACGGTTTTGAAATATGCCATCGGCGTGTCACTGACAGATGGGACCTACCACAGTCACTGACAGTGGCATTTTTCAAATTACAGAAAATTTTAATGGCATTTTTACAAATTACTAGGTAATGCTGAAACAGTAACATATATTCTTTGTATTACAGTATTTTGAAAAAAAAAAACTTGATACAAATATAACGATTAAGAACAGTAAAGGGGATGGGGATGTATGTTTCTATCAAACGGATACTTTCAAATTTAACCATGGGATCGATGCAGAATCAACACACGAATCTGAAATCTAATCGAAAGGCCAACAAAGCAGTAGGTTTACAGATGAATGCGACGAAGGCCTAACAGAATGCAGACTGCCAATAAATGCGAAAAGAAGCGTTGGCATTCGAAATTTCGCATGCGACGCCGGTGGAGGACACGAACGACAGAATCCACTCCGTATCTCGCCGTCAGTTACCTGGTTGGAGCGCTTCATGGCGGCGGCCTCGGAGCGCTTGTCCAGGTTGGCTGTGAAGCGGAACCGCCGCTTGGGATTCTTGACGACGCCGACGACCTTGCGCCATCTTCCCAGCGCCTCGTCCGACGAGTGCTTCGCCTTCACTCCCCCGAAATTCTCCTTCAGGTAGCTCTCCATCACTCCCCTCCCAAACCCAACCCAATCCCTCCGATCCAATCTCCTTCCTCCGCACTCCCGCCGAGTTATACAGCGAACACCTGCATTTTCCGCGAAGATGCGTTAACGCGTTGGTGAGACGTGAATGCGGAATGGAATTTCAGTGACAAATCCCTCGGTTTCGTGGAAGCTTTTCGCAGTTTGGCAGCCTTTCTTTTTAGGATCGGGGGACCGGACGGATGCGAGGAGGAAGAGGAGCCGCTGGTGGGTAAGCCGCAAGAGTGGCACGCATGAACGGAGGAGGAGCTCTTCCTCCTTCGTGTTTGCTCTTGGGAACACGCCGGAAATTGTGGGGTCAAACCGAACCGAGTTAATGGGAGGTGCCGTTAATCGGTAGTACCATGCAGCGCTGCAGGGCCAATCCACGAATTCATCCGTGTTTACCGAGCATCGTCTGTGTCAGTGTGTGGTGTTGCCTTTAGAAAAAGAGGGCAAATTGGAAGGCAATGTCGCAATGTTGGTGTCAATAACCGCCGCTCAGTCCTCTGCACATTTGAACGTATTACAATTCTTTATATAAATCGTTTTAGTTTTTTTATTAAATATAAATTATTTTAGAACTGCTAGTCATTTTTATTTTTTCTTTCACATTTATTCAGATAAGTAAATAAATAAATAACTTATATTTTCTAAAAGATAATAAAATTATTTAAATTATTTTTTAATTCTTAAGAAATTTGTCCACTTCTTTCTTAATAAGGGTCAAAACTTACGCCCCAACTCTTCACGCTGAAATGTTTGTTGAGAAGCTTTGCTAACGTGTAGTAAGAGTTTTTGAGACAATAAACAAAAGATATATTATATAGGGAAAAGTCGAATTATTTTATTACTCCAATATAATTCATCTGTATATAAACGAGAAGATCACCCCTTTATTTATAGGTAAAAACCTATAATAAATAGATGTGTCTAACAAATCAGAAATTTGGTTTGCTAGAAAATCATGATTTGAATTCCCAAACACTCTCCCTAGGACATTCTACATGACATACATACGTCTCATCAAAACTCCTCAAAAACTCATTGGAAAAAATTAAAAGAAAGAATACATAGCGCACTCTTGGTTGTATAAATTATTTCATTAAAAACTTTAATACGAGGAACATTCGAAAAACTCATTATTAGGGATATGATCCCTAGATACCCCAAGACGGGGTTTAGCAGTCTATATCGAGAGTAGTCTTGGCTAGCTTAGGTGTCTGGTATGGTTCATAAAAAGGAGTTTGAGAAACTAAGGATTGGTTTCGAAGTCTGTGATGAGTGATTGACATATTTTATCCTCTGATTCGAAGGGGTCCTCCATCCGAAAGGGTTCGGAGGTGGTTTCTCCGAAGGATTCGTTTGTTGCGGCTGTTGCAGCAGAGTGTGACTGTCGAAGGGGTCCGACAGTACACGATGACTCGGTTGTACCGAAGGGTTCGATATTTTGGTTGGTGCACTAGAGTGTGTACCGAGGTGGTTTACCCGGAGAGGTCTCCGGGGTACTGGATACACTTGTCTGTCTGTCTGTGGTGCGCAGGTGACTTTGGAGGCGACAGACAGGTCACAACGAGTGAACCTGGGTCAAGCAGGAGGCTTGATGCCAGGTGAGCGGGGAGCTCGGTCACGAAGGTTGTGAGGGGTCGAGGTTGGTCCTCGGGTCAAGATGTGCAAAAGTGAAGGCAGAGAGTGCGGAGTGTGGCTCCAGCTGAAGGTACCCCGAGGCGAAGTCCTCGGAGGCGAGGCACTTCGAAGGGTACTCTGAATGGAGTGACTTCCGAGTATGGTGGACAAAGTCCTCAGCAATGAGGCAAGATGTTTGAAGTGTGCTCCGAAGGGAGGCACTCGAGGGCTTACCTGACGGAGGTCTCAAAAGTCGAGGTGCATCGAAGGCATAGTCCGGGTGAGGTTCGTTGAGGAGTGTGCTCGGGGAGAAACACTGCGACGAAGTACTCATGGAATGCTTCATGCGGAGGCCTTGGACGAGGGAGGGACTTCGAAGGGTGATACTCCGAAGGTGGGGCTTCGGAATGTGGCTGACTTGAGGTACTTCGGCCATGCATGGCTTCGGTACACGGACTAACGGAGGTCGTGCTGGGAGTAGCTGCGAAGCATGGTGGTCCACTCTAGAGGTGATGGTGCGAAGGCTCAAGGGCTTTGACGGTTTCGGTGCAAAACCATCACTATATCGAAGGCTGACTTCGGTGAAGCGAAGGCCGTCAGGCTCAAGACTTCTCACCGAAGCTACCGCACCCCTCGCGTACGAAGGGGGGCTTTAGAAGATTCCAAGACTACAAAGGTTGTTCGTGTCTGCTCTGCAAAAGCTGATGTTGTCTCCTTTGCGAAGCTGACAAAAGAAGCCTCCAAATAAAGTAGGCTACCAACTGTACCCCCTCTGTGTTGATGAGACAAAACCAGTGTAAACCCTAGGGGTAAAGTAGTCTATTCACAGGGCTGAATATTGCCTATAAATAGTGGAGGCTAGCTAGGCAACAGTAACACTTTGAGCAGCCATTTTTAGAACTCCTGTGCTAGCCACCACACACATGTATTCAGGTTTTTGAGTTCATTTTGTGTTCCCTGTTCAAGCAATGAAACTTTGATTCTGTTTTCATTTACTGTTTGAACTTGTATGCCTACTTTGCACTGCATGTCTTGATCTCTTTGTGCCTCACTTCTTCCTGTGTTGAGTTTATTGTACTGAAGTGTTTTTGGAGAAGTGTGTGAGTGATTTGTGCTTGTGAAGTGTAATTTCCTTAGTGTATGTTCGCTCTGTGTAAACTAAGGTTGGCCCTCTCTGATTACTAGCGAGGCACTGTGTCTGGCTTAAATCGAAGCCTCTTTCTTCTATTGACGAAGTCCTTAGCTCAGTGTGCACTGTGAAGTTTAGACCTTCAAAGTACGAAGCCTAGTACCAGTTGCTAGCGCTGAGTATCTGATCGAAGTCCTCAGAGGGAAGTCATCTCTTGCGAAGGGTGAAGTGCGAAGTCTGCTCGAAGGCACTTAGTGTGCGGAGCTTGCACTGACTTAGCTCAGTTGAGTTTTTGGAGTTGTGGGTGGAGCGGAGTCTTCTTGACTTCGAACTTTTGCTCCTTGTGAAGCCTGGTTTCGGAGCTGTGAAATACCTACGAACCAGAACTTCGAAAGGTGTGTTCGAAGCCTATTCCGTAGGAAACAGAATTAAAACAGAAGGCTATTTTTAGCCTAAAATTTTAAAAGCTCCCATTCACCCCCCTCTGGTCGCCGTTTTCGATCCAACAATTGGTAACAGAGATGGTTAAGATCACCAGTTGACCTTAACCGGTTTTTTATATGTTGGCAACATGGACAGAGTTAGTAAAATACCTCTGTTCGATGGGACGGACTTTGCATACTGGAAGGTGCGCATGGAGGCTTACTTGCTAAGCCAAGGAAATGCAATTTGGGAGATTGTTGACTCACAATACTCCATCCCTGAAACTCGCACCTCTCAAATAGAGAAGGATCAGTATAATGCCAATTCCAAGGCTAGAAATCTACTGTTCATTGGTTTAAGTCGGAGTGAGTTTGATAGGGTTCAGCACCTTAGGACAGCGAGGGAGATTTGGACTACACTCACTGTTTTCCATGAGGGCTCTACACAGATTAAGGCTAGGCGCCAAAGCACATACAATCAACAGTATCAGTTGTTTGTGGAGGCGCCTGGTGAATCTATAGATGTCATATTTTCTCGCTTTGATGCAATAGTGAGTAACTTGCGGTCCAACGGAACGCTTGCTTACGATGATCATGACAGGGCTATCAAGCTTCTCTATGCTCTTGATCGTAGCATATGGGAAGTAAAGATATCCAGCATTGAGGAGTCCGCAGGTTATGACACATTGACATGTGATGAGCTCTTCAGCAAGCTGAAGTCCACATAGATTGCCAAGGCATCTCTTGCAGTGCATAGGAACTCCTTGCCATAGCCATTAGCACTAGTTTCTAGCACCAGCCATGGCACCACTGCAGAACCAAGCACATTTGGCACTTGTGTTCTTGCAGGTGGTTTTGCATTGTCCTCCCTGGTCTTCATCACTAAGGAGCAAGTGGACACTCTGGATGATGAAGAGTTTGCTCTCATTGCCAAAAGGTTCACCCGTTTTCACCATGAGAGACGGGATCAGAGGAGAGGTGGTTTTAGTGGTTGTTTTGAGTGTGGCGACACCTCTCACATCAAGGTTAACTGTCCAAAACTCAAGAAGAGAGATGAGAGTGAGCACATGTGACACCCCGATTTATCGAAATCGGAACATTATTGAGTTTCCAAATAAAAACAATAATACAAGAGGTTCATCATGCGACAACGTACATACGGCAAACATTCATGGTACGCAGACCACATTATTACAAAAGGGTAAAATTAAAATAAATAATAAAAATCATGACGAACGCCCTCTTTAGGATCTTTTTCTTGACTGGGTCGCTACTCCAGACCATCCTCGTAGTAGGCATCCTCTGAATTATGTGTCCAACGACTATGAGTATAAAAAGTACTCAACAAGCCACCGCAAATGCAATAGTAATGCAAGGTAATAACAAAGGAAAGATAGCGGCTAATTTTGCGGGAAAGCATACTTGTAAAGCAGTTAATGTGATCCAGTTATTAATACGGAAACATAAACATGTATATGCATTATCTTCTAACTCGAGGGGTACAGTCAGCCCACCCTCGCTCAACAATCATGCACATTCATTATAAAGTAAACTAACCGTGGGATGTCACGCAACCCGCCCTTGACCATGGGCTCGGCTTTTCGAAAAAATTTATGACTTTGATCAGAGATGTACTACTATACCCACAAGGCACGCACTCATCCCAAACACCAAGGTGTAACGGGATGACCCATACCACGGGAACTCGTGCCAAAACCTCAGCATGAAATGCTCCAAGCGATAATCACTCGCTCTAGGTTTCGCCGGCGCGTCGGGCCACATCCCGGCTAATGTCGCACCCCCTTTTGCGCCACATCGGTACAAGCCACCCGCAGGTGCAGCTTGACCCATCTCCAAATGATGGCCTCAGTTTGGAACACCCCATACCTTAGTTAGGACTTACCCATTAGACTTGTAGTTAGTACGGAAGTGTATTGCAACGGATCCCTCAGACCGGTCCTTATAGTGCCCCGGGTGCTACCGACCAATGCCCTAGCTTGCACCCGGAACCCACCATGCATACACTCATGACCATAACTCTATCACCAACAGAAATCCATAGATAAGGATAACGGGGATCATATAGTAGATTCCAATCGCTACGACTTATTTTTAATCCTATAGCGATCGTGTCGATACATTGGACACTAGCTAATAGTACTAATAATATGGTGACAAGGACTTTAGGCTAGATAGCATGACTTGGGTTGCACATCAAGGTCGGGGGATCCTAATAAATATATTATAAGGCTTTCATTTGACTAATGCATGTATATCCTATGTGTTTTAGCGATAGTTTAGTAAAACATGGGTTCAACATGCTCAAAAGATTGGTTTGGTGACGTGCCTTGTTCAGCGAAAGGGGAGGGAGGAACTTCGGGAAAGTATTCCGGCTCCTCGGCGACGTCGTAGTCTTCTCGATATAAATAAATTAAATGTAACATTCAATTAAACAATCCAAAAACCACACAACATGTATATAAGTTTTGATTGGTTTGAACTAAGGAAAAATAAAGTTGTTAAGTTTCTGAAATTCATTTTATGAATATTTTAAAATGAACTGTAATGAAATATTGTCTTTTCTAAAAGAGATAATAATGTGAACAATTGTATTTTAAATTTTCTAACTATTTTAAAATAAGAGGTTCAGTGTAAACCTAGTGGTTTTATTATACTCACATGAAAAGAATAAAAGATAAATTTCTCTAAAATTGAAATGAGCCAATTTGTAATTTACCCTAAAGTGCATTTGAATACTTTATTAAAAAAGCATGAAATATTCAAAGTAAACATACTGTTTTTATTGCATTAACATGTAGAGAATAAAATTATAAATTTTTTGGAATTGAAATTATAATTTTTGAAGTTAAAATGCGCCATATATGAATTTTATAAGTTTAAAACAGTTTCTGGAATTTAATTTAAATCAAAAACAGCCTCGGGTCCACGGTGAACCAGATCCACCGTGAACCCGCGCACTGTGCGCGTGGTCCGGCCCATCCTGGACCATTGGATCCATATCCAACGCGCAGGGGCAAGGCGGGGGCGTTAAGTTATCGTGGACGACTGAGATTAAATCATTGAAACAGTACGCGATGGATGGTCTAGATTCGCCCTGGGTTTTTAATATAAACGAACGGCTCAGATTATAACATACCACTTCGCCGCGATCTAACGGATCTAATTAAACCGCATAGATGATTTAATCGCCACCGTTGGATCTGGATCGCACGGCCAAGATCGAATCCGAAACGGCACAGGTACTCGACACGTGCTGGTCATCTTCTCCGGCGACGGCGAGCGGGCCAGTGGCCACGGCGAGCGACGACGAGGGGTCCTAATGGCTAAAACGAAAAGGGGATACCACGGGGATCACGAGGGTACCGTTAGCGGGAAGAATGGTCGTCGGAGCGTGGCCAGCAATGAGCGGGGGCGGCGAAGGTGTTCGGGTCCTTGTCGGCGATGGAGATCCGGCAGGGTTCATCGTCGGCGGAGAGGTGGCCGAGGTCGATGAGGTGCTGGCGGTCACAGAGGTGCGATCACCTAGGGCGGAGGAGGTCTCCGGCGACGGCGAGCGGCGGCTGGAGCGAGGGCGACGGTGTGGCTCTAAAACGAGTGTCTCAGGCGTTTTGTTCGGTTCTGGACTGCGAGAGCGCAGGGGTCGAACGCGGTGGAGGCCAGGGGGTTAAATAGAGGTACCGGCGGGGGCAGGGAGGCGTAATCGGGGGAGACTGAGAGTAAAACCTCTCTTCAACGCCGGCGAGCTCGGTTGCAAGGGATTCACCAAACCTGGACACGAATCAGCCGGATTTGAATAGGGGAAACGGTCGCCGGGGATTGGGCGTTGTAATGGCGGGCTCAATTTGGGGAGAGGGGGTCGGGAGCAATAGATCCGAGGCGCGTTAAGGTGTCAGCCGGCGAGGGGGGATTTGGGGATGGATCTCGCGGAGATGACGGGTCCGACAGGTGGGCCAAGGCGGTCAGCGGGCGCGAGCGTACGGGTGTGGCGACTGACGGGTGGGGTCAGGCGGTCGGGCGCGAGGGGCTCGGTTGGCGCCGACAGGTGGGGTCGGGTTGTCGGGCGCGCGTGAAGAGAGAGGGGGTCACTAACGGGTGGAGTCCGTTTGTCAGTCGGGGGCGCGGGGAGGAGTGGGCTGGGCTGGCCGGTTGAGGGGGATTGAGGGCGAAAAGGCCCGTTACTGTTTCAAATATTTTCCGAATAAAAATAATTATAGAAATTAGTTTAAAATATTTGGGCCACTTTCAAGGGTGATAAAAATTTGTAAAAATTCTCAAAAATATATCTTGGCCTTGGGATCATATACAAAATTTTCTAGCCTCTAGTTTGGTCATTTCACCTAGGTTCTAGTTCAAATAGGCTAGGAAGGGCATTAAAGGTATTTCCTATTTAATTAATTCCAGAAAATATATTAAATGATATCTTTATTTCTTTGAAAATTTGGGGTGTTACAGCACCCCAAATACCACAAAAAGGAGAGGAAACCCTTTTTGAAGGGTAAGCGCGGCAAGGTGGCTAAGAGGGTAGCCGAAGCCGCTTCTAGAGCTTTTGTTGCTGCTCTTAGTGACATCGACACTTTCTCAACTGAGGAGTCGAGCTCTGATGAAGAGGAGTCTCCAAGGAAGGAAGAGAAGAAGGACAAGAAGGGACGAGATTTCACCGGCCTTTGCTTAATGTCCGACAGCGATCACAGCGACAATGAGCTTGACTCATCTGAGGTACCACTATCCTATGACCAGCTTTCAATTAAATTAGATGATTTGAATGAAGTAGTTCTTGGTCAGGATAGGTTACTTGTGCAAGCCACTAGAGATAGAAAAGACCTTAGACTTAGGCTAGAATCTGTTTCTATTGATTATGCCATGCTTAAGTCTAGGATTAATGATGCTGAATGTGAATCTTGTACTATTGTCATGGGTGAGCTTGCTCAGTTGCATTCTGTACATGCTCAAACTCTATCTGTGCTTGAGACTGCACAGAGGCAGCTTTTGTTGGTTGATTTTAGTCCTCATGATATAAATGAATGCATGAACTGTTCTTTATTACGTGAGAGCATTGATTTATGTGACAAGCATGTTCATGATTTAGAGGCTAGATTGGAGAAGGCCGGTAGTTCTAAGTATGTGCAACCTATGTGTGACACATGCATAACCCTTAAGGACCAGCTAGGCACTGTTAGAGAGCGAGCTGAAAACCTTATGACTGAGAATGAGTACCTTCTTTCTGTGGTTAACAAATGCATTGAGGGAAAGGGTAGGATGGACTTGCTCTTGGCCAAGACTAAGATGTGCGCTAACAGGGCAGGGTTAGCTCTAGGATTGGGTTTTGAGAGGATTCCCTCAGATAGTGAGAACAAAACTATTTTTACCTCACCCACTACCTTAGAGAAAGAAAGAGCCCAGTTAGACACTGCATCAGCCAAAAAGCCTACCCGAACTCCAAAGAAAATCGCTACTCCTGCTAAGAAAATTCCTCCCAAGAAAACCACTCAGCAGAAGCCTAAGGAGCCTGTGAGGATTGCTCCTATGACCCATGTGAGTGCCCCTAGGAGAGTGTTTCATTGTTCCTATTGTCAGCGGGTGGGTCATCTGGTTGGGTTCTGTTTTTGTCGCATCAAGGATGAGCGACGCTCTCAGGCGATGAGTTTCCAGAACATGCATTACTCATCTCGAGGTATGCATGAGTCCGAGTTTTACTCACGTCCTGTTTTCGAGGCTCCTCGTACTTCTCGGAGAGGTTTTTATCCTCGAGGTGTTCACCATATTCCATATGGTGGTAGACCCCGTGCGAGTAGCTTTGTACCTTTGACAGGATAGGAGAACTCGTCATGCATTTGGGTCACAACATGTAGGTAAACCTTGCACTTTGCATCATTCTGATTATCCTGTGCGTGGACAGTCTATTTTCACTGTGCCTACTACTCGTATCACTCAGTGCTGGATGCCTCGTCATGTTTTCACTCACCCAGCACTGAGCGATCGAGATTTTCTTATCATGTGTAGGCGCCAGACCGAGGCTTGGAGGGCACGTGGATCATGGACTCAGGTTGTTCGCGCCATATGACTGGAGATGCAGCATGGTTCTCCAGCCTCACCACAACCAAGCAAAAGGAACATATCACCTTCGGCAACAATCGAAGGAGTAGAGTGAAAGGTAAATGTGTGGTAAGAATCAACTCGAATTTCACTCTCAAAGATGTTGGTTTGGTTGAAAACATGGGATACAATTTGCTTTCTGTATCTCAAGTGCTTGATGAGGTCTTCGAAGTGTGATTCCATCGCGATACTTCGCAAGTACTCAATTCTGATAGTGTTGTAGTTTGTAAGATCTTTAGAGTTGGGATAGTTTTTGGAGCTGATTTTTCTGAGTCATCTGGTTCTTATTGTCTTGTTGCACATTCTACTTCTGAGCTTTGGAAGTGGCATAGGAGACTAGGACATATGAGCTTTGAGTTGCTCGCTCGTCTAAGTGCCCTAGGTCTGATCCGAGGATTGCCCAAGCTCAAGTTTGAGAAGAATTTAGTTTGCGCTCCCTGTCGACATGGAAAAATGATGGCCGCTTCGCACTCGCTAGTCACCACGGTGATGACTGAACAACCCGGATAACTTCTCCACATGGACACTGTAGGTCCTTCTCGGGTTAGTTCTTTAGGCGGCAAGTGGTATGTGCTAGTCATTGTCGACGATTTCTCTCGCTACTCTTGGGTCTTCTTTCTTGCCAGCAAGGATGAAGTGTTTTCACACTTTTGGAGCTTGGCTTTGAGACTGTTCACTGAACTTCCTAGTGCATTGAAATTCATTCGAAGTGATAATGGCACTGAGTTAGAGAACAATCTCTTTGTTGACTTTTGCATGGAGCATGGCATAGAACATCAATTCTCTGCTCCGCGAGTTCCTCAACAGAACAGTGTTGTTGAGAGAAAGAACCACACTTTGGTTGAGATGGCTAGGACGATGCTCGATAAGCCAAGACTCCTAGAAAATTCTGGGCTGAGGCCATGAACACTACTTGTTACATCTCAAACCGAATCTTCTTACGCTCAATTTTGAACTTGACGTCTTATGAGCTGCGTTTTGGGAGATAGTCCAAAGTTACTCATCTTCGAGTTTTTGGCTATCGTTGCTTTATCCTAAAACGTGGAAATTTGGACAAATTTGAGTCGCGTTCGTCTGACGGGATCTTTTTGGGTTACACTACACATGGTCATTCTTATCGTGTCTATAATTTGGAAACTAACACTGTCATCGAGTCATGTGATGTGACTTTTGATGAATCAACCCCCTCTGTTAGTTCCACATTTAAACATGCAAATGAACACAACATGGAGCAAACCATCTTCGAAGAAGATCCCGGAGATTTCGAGGATGAACCCCTACTACCCTCGACATCAACCCCTGAAGCTGTCCTCGCTTCAACCACTTCGGCACAAGGTCCCAAAGAAACTACCTCTCGACACTGATCATCTTGGACCATTCCAACGCACAAGTTGACAGGGAGACTGCATCCCGCCGCGAGGCTCCACATCACGTTCAAAGGATGCATCCTCCCGAGCAGATCATTGGTGAGCTTGATCAAAGGGTAACACGTTCTCATACTCATTTCATTGATTCCGCTATTGTTGCTTCTTTTGATCCCTTATATGTTAGTCACACAATTTCTGACTCTAGTTGGATCAATGCCATGCATGAAGAACTTGAAAATTTTGAGAGAAACCAAGTCTGGACTTTAGTTGATCCTCCAGCAAATGTTCATTTTATTGGAACAAAATGTATTTTCAAAAACAAACAAGGGGAGGACGGGACTATAGTTAGAAACAAGGCTAGACTTGTAGCTCATGGTTATTCTCAATTAGAAGGAATTGATTTTACTGAGACTTTTTCACCTGTTGCGCGTCTAGAGGCCATTAGGATTTTAATTGTATTTGCAGCATCCCGTGGTTTCAAACTTTATCAAATGGATGTTAAAAGTGCTTTTCTTAATGGCTTCATAGGCGAAGACGTTTTTGTAAAACAACCACCTGGCTTTGAAAACCCCAAATACCCACATAAAGTCCTTAAACTTCATAAGGCTCTTTATGGACTCAAGCAGGCCCCTCGGGCATGGTATGATAGACTTAAGTCTTTTCTGCTTGAGCGGGGGTATTTGATGGGATCTGTTGATAAAACCCTATTCACTCTCAAGCATGGCAAAAAATTCCTTCTAGTCTATATTTATGTGGATGATATCATCTTTGGTGGCTCTTCTCATGCTTTGGTTGCCGAGTTTGCAGATGCCATGAGCAGGGAGTTCGAGATGTCCATGATGGGTGAACTCACCTTTTTTCCTTGGTTTCCAAATCAAGCAAAGCAAACAAGGTACATTCGTTCTCTAGACGAAGTACACCAAGGACCTGCTCAAGAAATTTGACATGGCTGATGCGAAGCCCCTCGTTACTCCAATAGCTACTTCGATAGCATTGGATCCTATTGAGGATGGAGAAGCCGTAGACCAAAAGGAGTTCCGAAGCATGATCGGCTCCCTCCTCTACTTGACTGCTACGAGGCCGGACATACACTTCGCAGTGTGTCTGTGTGCTCGTTTTCAGGCTTCACCACGATCTTCGCACCGCCAAGCGGTAAAGCGCATTCTCAGGTATCTCAAACATACCCTCGAACTTGGCATTTGGTATTCCACGTCTTCGTCCTTGTGTCTTCGAGGTTATTCCGATGCGGACTTTGCTGGGTGTAGGATTGATAGGAAAAGTACCTCCGGTACTTGTCATTTTCTGGGTACTTCGCTGGTTTGCTGGTCTTCCCGCAAATAGTCTAGTGTTGCACAATCGATGGCTGAGGCCGAATATGTTGCTGCAGCTAGCTGTTGCTCTCAGATTTTGTGGATGATTTCCACTCTACGGGATTTCAGGTTAGATTATAAGAATGTTCCACTTTTATGTGATAACACTAGTGCTATTTGTATTGCAAACAACCCGGTTCAACATTCTAGAACCAAACACATTTATGTGCGATATCATTTTCTCAGAGATCATAATGAGAAGGGTGATATTGAACTTCAATATGTTGATACCCAACACCAGCTAGCCGATATTTTCACAAAACCCCTCGATGCTTCTCGTTTTGCCTACTTGCGTGGGGAACTTGGTGTTTGTCACCCTTACGGCATTTTGTGAGGGGGAGCAGATTTTGATTGTCTTGCATATGCTAATTATGTGTAAAATTGCATTTACATCTTTTGCACTCATATGCCTGATTTTAATTCAAGTAATCATGTCAGCTCAGCTATATTTAATATGTCTGAAACATTTTGTGCATGATTTTTCTTTCCAAAATCAAATCATGCTCACTGCTTAGTCTTGAATCTAGCGTGTTTAAGCAGGACTGTTTTAGTTATCTTTTATCTACTTAATAGCAAGACTCCTTTTCTCTGGATGCTAAACATTGCAACTTGAAAAATTGTATTACTTACTCATGGATATTCATCAAGTGCTAAACATTTTATTCACTTAATTAAAAATCCATGATTTAGATGCTTCAAGCGAAAAGATCCAGGTGGGTTTGTTTGTCGCACTACTCTATTCTAGACTGCTTACCATTGCACATTGGTCTGAAATGGGATAGTGTAGTGTATGCTAAAATCACTGCCTTAAGCTTCTGATGGCTTTTATGCCTAGGCTTAGCTTGATTGGAAAGTAAAGGTAGACAAATAAATAACCCCTGACATTATGCAAAGAACAACAAATTCATTGTCCATCAAGGTTGCTTTCATATACTCCACTTGAACTGGACTTGTCTGTCTAGAGTAGAAATTGGCTAGCTTTGCACGGTCCCTGCTTTTACTTGTCTAGTTATCTTGATTGAGTGGTGATGCTTTTATTTCAAAATAATGAAATCACATGCTGTCATCATGTTTTTAGAGAATGTTAAATTAAGATGAGCACATGCAACTTGGTATTAAAATTGGCATATTTTTGCTTTATATGTCTTTGCAACTCTGCCCATTTCGAAGCTTTGCATCTTTTACATGCTCCTTGATGCTTGCATTGCCAAAGGGGGAGAAATTTTTGAGTTCTCTACAGCAAAAAGGGAAAATAACTCAATGGGAATTTTTATCTTGCAAAGGGAAAGATTTGCCGAAGAGGTTTTTACTCTTTTGAAAAAGGGAAATTATTTTGTCAAGTGACATGATTTGGCTCATTTTGAGATTTTATGGTCACTTGTGTGATGAAATTTTTCAAATTTTCATGAACTTGAATTTGGTTGTCAATGCACTCATCAAGGGGGAGATTGAGAAACCAAGGGTTGGTTTCGGAGTCTGTGATGAGTGATTGACAGATTTTATCCTCTGATTCGAAGGGGTCCATCCGAAAGAGTTCGGAGGTGGTTTCTCCGAAGGATTCGTTTGTTGCGGCTATTGCAGCAGAGTGTGACTGTCGGAGGGGTCCGACAGTACACGATGACTCGGTTGTACCAAAGGGTTCGGTATTTTGGTTGGGCACCGGAGTGTTTGCCGAGGTGGTTTACCCGGAGAGGTCTCCGGGGTACTGGATACACTTGTCTGTCTGTCTGTTTGTGGTGCGCAGGTGACTTCGGAGGTGATGGACAGGTCAAAGTGAGTGAACCTGGGTCAAGCGGGAGGCTTGATGCTAGGCGAGCGGGGAGCTCGGTCACGAAGGTTGTGATGGGTCGAGGTTGGTCCTCGGGTCAAGATGCGCAAAAGTGAAGGCAGAGAGTGTGGATTGTACTGGGAGGCGAGACACTTCGAAGGGTACTCTGAATGGAGTGACTTCAGAGTATGGTGGACAAAGTACTCAGCAATGAGACAAGGTGTTCGAAGTGTGCTCCGAAGGGAGGTACTCGAAGGCTTACCCGCCGGAGGTCTCAAAAGTCGAGGTGCATCGAAGGCATGGTCCGGGTGAGGTTCGTCGAGGAGTATGCTCGGGGAGAAACAATACGACGAAGTACTCATGGAATACTTCATGCGGAGGCCTTGGACGAGGGATGGACTTTGAAGGGTGATACTCCGAAGGTGGGGCTTCGGAGTGTGGCTGACTTGAGGTACTTCGGCCATGCATGGCTTCGGTACATGGACTGACGGAGGTCGTGCTGGGAGTAGCTGCGAAGCAGTGGTAGTCCACTCCGGAGGTGATGGTGCGAAGGCTCAAGGGCTTTGACGGTTTTGGTGCAAAACCATCACTGTATCGAAGGCTGACTTCGGTGAAACGAAGGCCATCAGGCTCAAGGCTTCTCACCGAAGCTACCGCACCCCTCGTGTGCAAAGGGGGGCTTCAGAAGATTCCAAGACTGCAAAGGCTGATCGTGTCTGCTCTGTAAAAGCTGATGCTGTCTCCTTTGTGAAGCTGACAAAAGAAGCCTCCAAATAAAGTAGGCTACCAACTGTACCCCCTCTGTGCTGATGAGACAAAACCAGTGTAAACCCTAGGGGTAAAGTAGTCTATTCACAGGGCTGAATAGTGCCTATAAATAGTGGAGGTTAGCTAGGCAACAGTAACACTTTGAGTAGCCATTTTTAGAACTCCTGTGCTAGCCGCCACACACACATGTATTCAGATCTGTGAGTTCATTTTGTGTTCCCTGTTCAAGCAATGAAACTTTGATTCTGTTTTCATTTACTATTTGAACTTGTATGCCTACTTTGCACTACATGTCTTGATCTCTTTGTGCCTCACTTCTTCCTGTGTTGAGTTTATTGCACTTGAGTGTTTTTAGAGAAGTGTGTGAGTGATCTGTGCTTGTGAAGTGTGATTTCCTCAGTGTATGTTCGCTCTGTGTAAACTGAGGCTGGCCTTCTCTGATTACTAGCGAAGCACTGTTGTAGGACCGAATGTAGCGACCAGGGGTGTGAATGGGCGCCTAAAAATTTCTAGCTAAACTATAATTCAAGCCCAACACCCAAACGAACTTACTCAGACAAATAATATTAGCAAAGCAAATTACTGGATTAAAGATGTCTAGCCTAAAAATGACCGGTGTCCTAATTAAAAAGACATCAACAACGATATTAAAAGTAAATTTAAACTAAACAAAATAACTATAGTAAATAAAAATGTGTTCTCAGATGATTTAAAAAACACTAAGGAAATAGAGATATATAAATAACCAATTACTGTGCAATCTGAAACAAATTAAATTACTCGCAGTGATTAAATCTATCACAACTTATTTAAAAATAAAATCAGGTACATGAGAATCGAGAAAAACAATTACTGTTTTGGTTCATGTTCCTATTCAATTCGTGCGCAGCTCCTAGCTCCTCACATGCACAGCAGCAAATGCATCCGCATGAAAACTAATCACTGAAAGAAAAAATGAACAGCATCGCAAGCATATATGCATACCAAAAAAAACTAAACGTTCTCCTGGTGGATATGGATGTCACGCAAATCAAGGCAACAATATTTTTTTACGCTGAAAGTTCACGAAGCCTGGACCTCTCCAGAATAGTGAGGCACGCAAATCAATACTAAAATTAAGAAAAAATATTAATACTAATATTGGCTTGATTAGCACTTCACCTCCTGCCTTAAAGTTGCCGCGTGCTCTCGGCTACTGCGCCACGCATGCATGCGCAAAGCCTGCCGCCTGGACTCTATGCAGGAATTGCGCCGTGCGCTCTGCTCCACGCACCGCTGCTGCTGGTGCATGCACAGCCTCAAAAGGCCTAGGCAGCCTAGCTGCTCCGGGAAAGCACGCCAGCCGTTGTGCTACACGCTGTAGGCGCAGCGCACTAGGCTGCTGCACCCTGACGCTGACGCGCGTGTCTACGGCTGCCGCACCCTGCGCGTGAGAGAAATAAATCCGAATGGCGGCAGAGAAAGAATATCGGTGGCGGTGGAAAAATAAAACCTGGATCCGTGTAGAAGGATGAAAGCAATTTGCTGGCGGCAGTTTCAAAGCGGTGACTGGAGAAGAAACCCAGTGGATGGAAAATGACACAGTGGCGGCGATGTAGATTAGATCGGTGGTACATGACGAGCCACGGTGGAAGATGGACTGTAGATTGATTATAGATTGATCTGAAAACAGTCATCTATCCCCAGGGGGATAGGGGCCTATTTATAAGCGACTCCTAATACATGAAAAGACTAATTTACTCCTAGGGTAAATTAATAGTGACTCTAAAATAAATTCCAAAAATTACTAAAATATTCTTAGAAAAATCACCTGACTTAACTAAAAATATTCTGAACTTAAAAACTAAATAATAGGTTGTCAGTTTTGCGCCGAACCTGACAAAGCGTCCACCGTCTTCGCATCGGGTACCCGGATTGGGCCGACCCAACCCCGCAGCTTCCTCAGTCCGGCAATCGCTCGCCGCCCGTGTACCTGAGTCAAACCCAGTCAACAGACCAGTGGATCATCTGCCGCTCCTAGCCATGTACCTAGATTGGGCCAGCCCGACTCCGCGGCTCCTCTGCCCGGCCGTCGCTCGCTGCCCGTGTACCTGAGTCACACGCGGCCTCAGACTCGGCAGGTCTTCATATCTCTCTTCCTTTGACTTCCGTTGACAATCACTCATCACATCTGGAGTATCAAAACCATATTGTCAACACCCTGTTCAGCTCATCTTCAAAACCTGCAAAACATGTGGAAACAAGAAAACAAAGACAAAAGAAAATTGAAGAAAAAAAATAAAAGTTTAACCCTAATGACCAAAAGCCAAAAAGAAGCAAGAAAATGGTCATTATGGTTAACCAAAAATAAAGACTCAAAAGCAAGTGCAAATCTCAGAATAACCAACAAGGAACTCCCCTGAAATAAATCCCAGAGAAAGCTAAATTTTTTTCTCTAAACTCCAAAATTTCTCCCCCTTATTGACAATTGGACTCATCAAGTGAGACTAAATGCACTCTAAAGAGACATAGACAAAACTCCCCCTGAAATGCAGCTCCCCCTCAAAATATGCCATGAATGCATATGGAGTGCAGGTGGAGTGTGAAAAGCATGCTTGTTAGATATGATTGACTGCAATTACAACATCTAACAGGTATAGCAAGAGATATACTGTCTAAGATACATGACATGATCAGTGCAATAGATGATATCTAAAAGGAGTCATTAGCACGCATTTTTTTCGATTTTTGCAAACAAAAGCATCACCACATTTTCTAGTTGACAAGCAAGGTAAAACATGATATGCAAAAGCTAACTGATATCTACGAAGATAAGCATTGTCCAAAACAAAGTGCTTCAACAAACTTGTCATCTTTTTAAATTTTTCAGACTTTTTCTTTTTATTTTTATTTTTCATTTTTGCCAGGGTTTATTTGCATGCCAAACCTTATGCTAACCGACCAAATCAAGCCTAGGCCAGAACTGGACCGTCAGAAGCTTAAGACATTAGTCTTGGCATACATTACACCGTCCTAGTTCATACCAATGTGCTATGGTAAGCAGTCCAGAACAATGCAATGCGACAAAGCAAACCCACCTAGATCTTTTCTAATAATCATAAAAATGCATCAATTTTTCATTTTTCTGAATTTTTTTTATCATTTTTATAACACATTTTTCATATTTAAAGCATATAAATGTCCAAGTTGCATATCTGCACCTAAGTAAGGATCTAGCTACAAGGCATATAAAAGATAGCAAAAGCATTCAGCCTACACATGCTAGTTACCAGAAGAAATGGTGATCATTTTTCAATTTTAAAGCATAAAAGTCATGCATATGACAAATATCAGATATATCATGTGAACTGAAACAGAACATTGTCATCGACAAGTAATCAAAAGCATATACTAGCTAGAGAAAGTAATTAGATTAATCATATAACAGAAGCAAGCTCAAAATGTGATTGATTATTATGCATGATATGAATGCACACAAAAAAGACTCAATAAAAATAAAGAAGAAAAGAAAAACTGACTCAAAGTATCCAAAATAAAAGGATACACAACTCCCAAATCAAGATCAATAATCATGAGTAGGAGCAAACGGTCCAATGCCAGGTTTTACAAAAGTGCTAAACCAGTGTCGAGCCATTTGCTCGTATGTAAGAAAGCAGAAGGAATCATACGAGTCTGGATCAAAACACGGATCAAAGCGCGGTCCTCTGCTCTTCGTAAAATCACGGCCACGAGGTCCAAAGTCATATCCATAACGATCTGAAACTCTGCCGGAATGAAAACCACCCTCCAGAGCACGATCATAAAAACCGTCTCCTCTACCACCACCTACACGATGTGGCCTGGCCTCTAGCCTCTCTCTACATCGAGGAACTCTCTGTCTACCATCCTGCTGGTAGAACTGCTCCTCCCCACTTCGAGCTCTCTCTGCTCGCTCAACCCGCTTCCTCCTAAAGCAAAACTCCTCAAGATGCCCGTCTCTCTAACAAAACTCACAGTGATAGGTAGGCTTCTTAGGATGTGGTTGAGGCTTGGGAATCTTAGGCTTGGTGGTGATTGGTGTAGCATCTTTGGTGTGAGAGGGTCCAGTTAAAGAGTCAAGAGAAGTGTGGAGAGTTTTAGGCTTTGGGACCCAGATTTGCTTCTTAGGTGGAGCTTTAGGTTGTTCTTGGAACACTCCATCCTTGGGCTGACTATCCTTAAAGGACTCAGTGGAGTGGGTCTTGGGATATCTCTGTTCAGGAGTCATCTTACTCCACTCCACTGCTCGGCTAATAGTACTCTCAAAATCAACGTTGGTATAGGTGTAACCTACCCCAAACCCAACCGGTCTCTTGAGCTGATGGATCATCATGCCGAGCTGTGGCTCTCTGGAACTAATCCAACTCAGGATCTGATGGAGGTAAAAGTTCTCGTTCTAAACATCAGCTAGCTCCTCTCTCAAAGAAGCTAACACCTCCACCTGAGATAAGCAGATCTCACACTCTCTATCAATATCGACAGACTTATCTGCTTTTAGCTTGATCAACTCCATTCTCACGGACAAACAATTCTCACAAACAGTGGGTGGAACTATCAAGGTCTCAAGCTCTAGCTTAGTCTGCTCCAACTCAGCTCTCACTCTAGCTAACTCGTTCAACTGCTCATCACTCTTGGCTCTCAGCTCAGCTATACTAGCTAAATGGGATGTGCAGTCTACACAAGGTGCGACGACAATGGCATGTGCATCTTTTAGCTCCTGCTGAGCGCTCTCAAGCTCAGTGGCCAAGGCGTCTCTCTCATCTACTCTCTCTGTGTACCTGGACTTAAGAGTCGTCAGGTCACACAACAAAAACTCGCAGTTAGGACACTCACCACTATCACCCAAGCAAGGGGAAGACGATAGACTCTCAATCTTGCCATTCGCCATGGCAAGCTCACTCTCAAGCTCATCTATCCTCTTCTTAGCCCCTCTAAGCAGTTTCTCTCGATACTTCAACTCCTGACTGTTCTGTTCTAGTAAATTAACAACTTCTTGTTCATAGGAAGATGCTTCTCATCGTCGTCTTCGTCTGAGTTGTCAGAGGAGACCTTCTCTTTTTTCTCCCCAAGAGCCATTGAGCAGAAGCACTTGTGGGGTCTTCGGCTGTGATGTGAGCGACTCTTCGGCTTGTCCCCGAAGGTCATGAAACAGAGGCCTGCCGGATTGTCCCTGTCCTTCCCCTTCCTGATCATGATCTCTTCATCACTTGAACTTTAAGACGAGGAGGAAGACGAATATCTCTTGGAGTATCTTTTCTTGTTCTCACGCCTGTAATCCTTTAGAGCCTTTCGAAAAAATCTTGTCTTGGCTTTCCCTTTGTGGAGTTGTCATACTTGCCGGAGTTGTACGAGTTGCCGCCGGTGCCCTTCTTGTAATTCTTCTGCTTGGGGCAGTCGGCGATGAAATGACCTAGGTTACCACACTCAAAGCATCCGGATTTTGTGCCGTGTCTCTTAAACATTCGCTTATCATAGGCACGTCGCACCCGGTTATTAAACAAGCACAGATCATCATCTCGTAGAGTATCAAGTTGTTCCTCGGAGATAGACATCAAGGAAAAGGCAGTACAACTCATGGCATTAGGATCAGCCAACGGTGTCACAAGCGCCAGAGTCTTTGAACCAGAATCAGTGAGATTTGATCTCAACTGAATATCGACCTCTGATGCCTTGAGCTTACTAAAAAGATCTGCGACGGTCAAGGTATCATAGGACGCGCTCTCAACAATAGAAGAAACCTTGATCTCCCAGATCTTAGGATCCAAGGTATGGAGTACCTTAAGTGCCTGTTCATGATCCGAGACCAGCTGATCACGCTCGGCCTTGTTGACCCGAAGATTGTTAATGATCGATTGAAAACAACCAAACAAAGCCTCAACAGTCTCACCCGGCTTCTGTGAGAAATTTTCATACTCACGTTGGTAGGTCTGGTATAGCCTAGCCTTGACCTGAGTTGTCCCCTCATGGTGTGCCTGGAGGGTAGCCCAGATCTCTCGAGCAGTGGTGAGATGGCTAACACGCTCAAACTCACTAGGACCTAGACCATAAAATAAAATATTCACCGCCTTACTATTATTTTGATGCTGGGTAACTACATCTGCAGCAATAGTCGTTATGGTGAAACTAGGATGAACACAAATCTCCCATATGTCCGAGCTCTAGCTCATAAGGTATGCTCGCATGCGAGTCTTCCAATAAGTGTAGCCAAAAGCTTCTAGGGACGTGATTTTAGCAGAAGATGTCATGGTCACTACCTAGGTTTAGAATCGGTTAAGATATTATAAAACCCTAATCTTGCTCTGATACCACTTGTAGGACCGAAAGTAGCGACCAGACAAGGGAGTGAATGGGCGCCTAAAAATTTCTTGCTAAACTATAATTCAAGCTCAACACCCAAACGAACTTACCCAGACAAATAATATTAGCCAAGCAAATTACTGGAATTAAAGTTGTCTAGCCTAAAAATGATCGGTGTCCTAATTAAAAAGACATCAACAACGATATTAAAAGTAAATTTAAACTAAACAAAATAACTGTAGTAAATAAAAATGTGTTCTCAGATGATTTAAAAAACACTAAGGAAATAGAGATATATCAATAACCATTTACTGTGCAATCTAAAACAAATTAAATTAATCGCAGTGATTAAATCTATCACAACTTATTTAAAAATAAAATCAGGTACACGAGAATCGAGAAAAACAATTACTGTTTTGGTTCATGTTCCTGTTCAATTCGTGCGCAACTCCTAGCTCCTCACATGCACAGCAGCAAATGCATCCGCAGGAAAACAAATCACTGAAAGAAAAAATGAACAGCAGCGCAAGCACATATGCATACCAAAAAAAACTAAACGTTCTCCTAGTGGATATGTATGGCACGCAAATCAAGGCAACAATATTTTTTTACGCTGAAAGTTCACGAAGCCTGGACCTCTCCAGAATTGTGAGGCATGCAAATCAAGGTACTAAAATTAAGAAAAAAGATTAATACTAATCTTGGCTTGATTAGCACTTCACCTCCTTCCTTAAAGCTATCGCGTGCTCTTGGCTGCTGCGCCACGCATGCATGCGCAAAGCCTGCCGCCTGGACTCCGTGCGCTCTGCTCCACGCACCGCTGCTGCTGGTGCATGCACAGCCTCAAAAGGCCTAGGCAGCCTAGCTGCTCCGGGACAGCACGCCAGCCGCTGTGCTGCACGCTGTAGGCGCAACGCACTAGGCTGCTGCACCCTAACGCTGACGCGCGTGTCTGCGGCTGCCGCACCCTGCGTGTGAGAGAAATAAATCCGAACGGCGGCAGAGAAATAATATCGGCGGCAGCAGAAAAATAAAACCTGGATCCGAGTAGAAGGATGAAAGCAATTTGCTGGCGGCAGTTTCAGAGCGGTGACCGGAGAAGAAACCCGGCGGATGGAAAACGACACAGTGGCGGCGATGTAGATTATATCGCTGGTAGATGATGAGCCACGGTGGAAGATGGACTGTAGATTGATTATAGATTGATCTGAAAACAGTCATCTATTCGTAGGGGGATAGGGGCTTATTTATAGGTGACTCCTAATACATGAAAAGACTAATTTACCTCTAGGGTAAATTAGCACTGACTCTAAAATAAATTCCGAAAATTACTAAAATATTCTTAGAAAAATCACCTGACTTAACTAAAAATATTCTGAACTTAAAAACTAAATATTAATATCCTAAAGACACAATAATCATAGGTTGTCAGTTTTGCATCGAAATTGACAGAGCGTCCACCGTCTTCCCACTAGGTACCCGGATTTGGCCGACCCGACCCCGCAGCTTCCTCAGCCCGGCAATCGGTCGCCGCCCGTGTACCTGAGTCAAACCCAGTCAATAGACCAGTGGATCATCTGCCGCTCCTAGCCATGTACCCGGATTGGGGCAGCCCGACTCCGCGGCTCCTCTGCCTGGCCGTCGCTCGCTGCCCGTGTACCTGAGTCACACGCGGCCTCAGGCTCGGCAGGTCTTCATATCTCTCTTCCTTTGACTTCTGTTGACAATCACTCATCACATCTGGAGTATCAAAACCATATTCTTCAACATGGTTTCTCAACTGTGTCTGGCCTAAATCGAAGCCTGTTTTCTTCTATTGATGAAGTCCTTAGCTCAGCGTGCACTGTGAAGTTTAGACCTTCGAAGTATGAAGCCTAGTACCAGTTGGTAGCGCTGAGTATCTGATCGAAGTCCTCAGAGGGAAGTCATCTCTTGCGAAGGGTGAAGTGCGAAGTCTGCTCGAAGGCACCCAGTGTGCGGAGCTTGCAATGACTTAGCTGAGTTGAGTTTTTGGAGTTGTGGGTGGAGCGAAGTTTTCTTGACTTCGAACTTTTTCTCCTTGTGAAGCCTGGTTTCGGAGCTGTGAAATACCTCCGAACCAAAACTTCGAAGGGGGTGTTCGAAGCCTGTTCCGTAGGAAACATAATTAAAATAAAAGGCTATTTTTAGTCTAAAATTTTAAAAGCTCCCATTCACCCCCCTCTGGTCGCCGTTTCTGATCCAACAGAAATCAATTTTGATAAGGGCGCTTTGTGCCATATCAACGGTTCAAGCATCAAGATATGATGTTATAAATAAATATGTATAGATATCCTTGTAAGTAGGACATAGATCAGAGTCTGGTATATATTTTCTGATATTAAGGAAACCAACTTGTATAGAAGTCATAGTTATGTACATCTCACTCCTTGATTATATAAAGACGACAAGACTTCCTCTGAAGACATGCTCTTAAGTTATCTTAATTTACATCTAATCTACAATCCACCAAAACATTAGACATAAGATTATTATCTTCACAAAAATCTGAACTAGTATAAATATATTCCCATGTTTTGTGGATTAGATGAAACATTGCTTTTATTGTCATGCTAGAATCCACGAATCAGGTAGTATATCCTCATCTTTTTCTTCATCGCTGAGGGTATGTTTGAGATCCCATAATCTCGGCCTATTCCCTATGGACCGGGATTTTAAACTCTAAAATCCTAGCCACCACCGAGAAATGAGCTGGGATTACGGAGTCCCAAATAGGTCCTAATAGATTGTTAACCTGATACCTTTAAATCCCATTGGCTCATCAAGAAATTTTAAGACAAAGCAATGACAAAATGTAAACTTGTGAGAAAATTCTAGAAGGTCCTAAGAAGCATTTACAACATACCGACGCCTAGGTGGGTTAAGTCATAGCTAGCACCTGTGCCAATTAAGGTTAACCTCCCTGATGAAACACCAGTCGGCCAGGCCCGTCTCTAGAAAAATGAGGCCCCGGAACGAGACTAAAATAGAGGCTCTAAAATTACAAAAAATAATATGTACTTAATAATGTATACTTCTGAACTATAGTGCTTACCTCATGTTCTACTAAAAAGCAACATCCGCCTTGTGTTTCTTGAAATAAAATCTTCAATTATGCCTTCATAATCAGTATCCTCGAAGACATCATTTTCAATTG
Organism: Zizania palustris; assembly: GCA_019279435.1. Taxonomy (NCBI): domain Eukaryota; kingdom Viridiplantae; phylum Streptophyta; class Magnoliopsida; order Poales; family Poaceae; genus Zizania; species Zizania palustris. Next base: position 32,981,996 of record JAAALK010000079.1, on the reverse strand, counting down.
ATATCATTGCCAATCCATTGAGTCTTTCTTGTGTCATAGTAGAATGCATGTAAGACTTCAACTTTAGTTTAGAAAAGCTTCTTTCTGCAGATGCAACAGTAACCAGAATGGTTAACAAAATTCTATATGCAATGATGTCATTTGGATAAAAGGGACGCTTTTTTAGAAACTTCAAAATATCAAGAGGACCCATAGATTTCTTTAGTAAATCTTGGATCAAAATCAACTCCCCAGATAATTCTGTCCCATCAATATCTTTGTGTTCTTTACTCTTAAGGGCATCCTCCATATTAACACAAGCAGCCATCAGACTTTTATCATCCAAGGATCGCAGCTTATCTGAAGTAAACAAAAAACCAAAAGTTTTTTCATACCCTTGATATTGTTCAAATCTCCTGGTAAGTGAAGCTATAGCTTGATCAACAATAGGTAAAAAATAATTGACTCTGTGGATTGTGACTCGATAGATGGATCATCTACACACTCATCAAATTGTCTTTTTCTCTTAATTGTACGCTTTGTTCAGAACATTGGATGAATATCCATCCCCGCTGCAATTTCCTTTGCATCTTCCAATGATTTTGAAAAGCCATCTTCTCTGTACCTTGTGAAAAAGGAAATCAGTCCCTGTACACTCTCAATTGCAATATCAATAAGAATATCTTTTGATTGCAACTCCTTACTGATCGACTCAACTTTAGATAATATTTCATACCAGATAATGATTGACACTAAAAATTCAAATCCACCAAGTTCATTTTCTACCAATGATTTAGCTTCACTACTTGCCAATGGATCATTATCACTTTTAGCCACCTGTAGCAAAGCCTCTCTTATTTCTAGGAGCTGAAATCTTATAGCCTTAACATTGTCAACACGACTCTGCCAACAAGTAGATGACAATGACTTTAGAGTCAATCCTTTTATGTTTTCTTTAAGAATGTTCCATCTCTTTGTAGAATTTGCAAACGTTGTGTATATGCGTTGTATAACTCCAAAAAAATATGTTGCTTTACGACAAGACTTTGCCATATCACATAGTGTCAAATTCAAACTATGACAACCACAAACTGAATAAAAGGCTTTTGGATTTATATCCAAAAGTTTCTTTTGTACTCCTTGATGTTTTCCCTTCATATTGGACCAATTATCATATCCCTGTCCTCTCACATTGTCCACATCAAGGTCAAGACTTTTTAGTTCCTCTTATAGAATATCAAATAATCCTTGACCAGTGTTGGTGCAAAAGATTACGCCAACAGGTTCTCTGAGATCAAAAATAGACAAACAGCGAGTTCGTGCTTAAGAACTATCTCAAGCCTCCGAATGGATAATAGCTTAAGTAGTCCGAATGTGTGTGTTAGAATAACAGAGTATTCCCCCCTTACAGGGTAAAGAGGGGGGTATTTATAGGCAAATATGTCTAAGGAAAAGACCTATTTACCCCTTGATTACAACCGACATAGTGGAAACTATTCGGTACCCTGAATAGGGTTAAAATGGTAAAACCTATCCGAGGCAAAGGGATAAACCAAACGTCTTATCAATCCGGTCGCTCTGCTTCGGAGCCTCATATCCCGCAGAGGGCTCCTTCGGACTTCATATCGAGGCACCCTTCGGCTTAACGCCTCCACCTCCGAGTATGAACCCATCAGCTACGAAGCTTAGTGAGTCTCTTTGAACTGTTAATCTCTAAGTCCCGAAAGTGAAGCATTTTCCCCCAACAGTAGCCCCTCGAATATGCCTCTCTGAATGGAACCTGTACAGAAGGGAGGCAGTATACACAAGGAATATTTTCATATTCTGAGACTTAGAGAAAATTTGAACACATTATAGTCTTTCGGAGGATCTCTGATTCAAGGCATTCGGACCCCGACTCCGAGTTCTCAGCCTCTTTGTGAATACTCCGTTGGAAAGATAACCGTTATGAAGCCCAAACGTCGTGAGAAACCGTTACTGCGCAAGTAGCCGTTACGCTCTGTAAAAGGTAACGGTCGAAATTTACGGCCGTCTCTCGCCGTTCCACTTTCTAGACCCACCTGCCAGCGGCGGAAGTCGAACCTACAGTGTGAATGCGATCGAAGCGCAGCAGCTAGCGGTCGGTTATAAAAAGGGGATTAGAAGTTACCCAAAACTTTTTACCGTGCCTTGCATATGTGATTCACTTCCTTAAACCTTCAATTCTCACCATCTTTCAATCCACCGAGCCATGGCGAGGACCAGCCACACCGTTCCGGCAGCAGCGGGCACTCTGGCTCAAAGACAAGCGTGGGCCGCCTCAGCCGCAGCAGCAATGGCGGGAGCTCCGGGCGATGCCTGGCCCAAGAACCCCCGGGAGCTCTGCCCGCCATCCAAGAAGAGGATCCCACAGAGCTTCCTCATCAGAAAGTCCACGAGCACCGCCGAGTCCATTAAAGAAGCCGTGGAATGGAAGCTGGGGACCAGACTGAGGACTCGAGTCCCCGGGTCAGAATCAACCCCGAGGCCACAAAGCGGAGAAGTCGTGGTCTTCGAGGCCTTCTTCGAGGCAGGCTTGGGGCTTCCGGCCATCGAATTCCTAGCGGAGGTACTAGAAATGTTCCACATCACCTTACCTCAGCTGTCTCCCAATGCCATCGCCCGCCTGGCTGTCTTCGAATGGGCGCTCCGGGCCGAAGGGTGCGAGGGGCGATCGGAGGTCTTCGCCGCCACCCACGAAGCCATCTGCCAGCCGAAGCCGCAAGATGGGCCTGGGGATACCAAGGTGATAATGGCCTTCGGTAGCGTCAACTTTCAGTTGCGGAGGGAGCACGCCCTGCACTTTCCAGCGAAGGCCATCAATGATCGATGGTACACCAACTGGATCCTCCAGTGGTTCTACGCCGAAGTCGGAGAGGACTCTCCCCTCGCCGGGCCTCTTCAGGAGATCTGGTTCCTGAAGGAGGCGGAGATTGCTCCGAACCCTAGCCTGCTCTCAACGCGGCTAGGGCTACTGACTTCGGTGGCCAGCCGCATGAGCATGCGTGACCTCGCCGAAGAGTTCATTGCCCTTCGGATTCCACCTCTCGGGGCCAACTGGCCGATAGTGTTTCAACAAGCTTCGGAGGGAGAGCTCCGAACTTTAGGTAAGACTTCAACTCCTGCAGTAATATGTTAGATGACGAAAATAACATACTTATAATATGTTACCGTTTTTCTAGCGGCTCCACTGGTGCTTGCTCGGGAGGAGATAGTTCGGGTCACCGAACGGGTCCTTGGAGCCCCTACGGTGGCTAAAAGACAGAAGAGGTTGGAGCTGGTGGGGAGATGGGAGCGCTCCAACACAGTGTGGGGAGCTCTCTGGATGGTGCCCCCTCCTCTGCCAGATTTTAACTCGACCGGAGCGGCCCCTCGGAAACGGTAGGCTGTCGCCGAGCCTCCGAAGAAGGCCAGCAAGACCCCCTCTAAGAAGAAGAAGGTGGCGAAGATCCCTCCGCAATTGGCTCCTGCTTCGTCTACTTCGTCCTTGGACGTTCGGAGCTCAGCTTCGGAGGATTCCGGGAACGAGGACTCCAGCACCCAACTGGCGAAGACCTTCGAGAATTATATCTTGGAGGGCGACGAAGATGCGGCAGGGGTCCCACCCAAAACTTCTGCTCGGGAGGTTGCGGAGGTAGACTTGGCATGCACACCTATGCCTGCTGTCATGGACTCGGAGCCTAACCCTGCTGCCCCAACTCGCCCGTAGCTGGGGTGATCACGGCGGAGGTCGAGGTTCCAGCAGAAAACACCCCGGAGAGGACTTCGGGAGACGACATCGACGAGATCCTCCGGATGTACGAAGTACTGGAGGACCCGACGATTTTGCCTCACGGTGCCTCCGAATGTATACTTCGAATCTTTTACCTTGATCGATTTCTACAATAATTTTTACTTGTAAATGCTCAACAAATACCTTGATACTGCAGGTACGTCGAAGGGCGATGAAGCTCCGGGTACACATGAAGTCCCAACTTCATCGGGGGTCGTGGTTCCGATGGACGCCCCGACTCCACTAGACGCCCCAGCCTCGTTGGCGGGGGCCATTCCTGCCGATGCGGCTCCGGTGGCTGAGGTCGCTCTAGTGACTGAGGTCGCCCCTGCCGATGCAGCTCCAGCCGAAGGGGTATCCGTCGAAGGAAGGACTACCTCCACCGTAGTTGAGCCGCCTTCTTTCGTGCTAGGGAGGGGCAAAAGTATGTCCAGCCTCGGACTCCCTCCTGACCCGACGACGACCTCGGCTAGCAACTCGGAGGAAGAGGCCACGGCAGATGAACGCCAAGCTTCGTCTTGGCTTCCCCTACTAGCTCTGTTTTTGGAGCACCGGTGAGGAGCCATGCTGAATAGCATGGGCCTCATGGCTCCAGAAGTGATGAGTCATTGTCAACGATAGTCAAAGAGGACAGAAGAAGAAGAGATCTGTTGTTTCATGGGCCGCGTGTGACTCAGGTACACGGGCAGCGAGCGACTGTCGGGCAGAGGAGGCTGCGAAGTCGGGCTGGCCCAATCCGGGTGCATGGGCCAGAAGCAGTAGAAGACCCACTGGGCTGTTGACCAGGACTGACTCAGGTACACGGGCGGTGAGCGATTGCCGGGCTGAGAGAGTTGCGGAGTCGGGCCGGCCCAATCCGGGTACCTGGTGCGAAGCTGGTGGAGGCTTTGTCAGTTTCGGCGTAAAACTGACAACCGTTGATTCTGTATCCGACTGTCCAGAAGAGTAGCTTCCGGATATGTCATCTGTTACTCTAGGCCCACAGTCAGTCAGTTGTGTCTGTAAAAATACCTAAGGGCAGTAGAGTCTTTTCCGTTATTTTTGAGTCTGTAAAAACCCTAAGGGGCAGGTAGAATATTCCTAGTGTTGGGCTGCCTATAAATAGGACCCCAACCCCTAGGGTTTGAACTACCCTTTTGTGCTGAAATCAAATCCACCCATTGGGTCATTTTGTCCCCTGTCTTCTCTCTCCTGTGTGCGCCGCCAGGGATTACCTCTCACTGTGTATGCATTTTTCTTGCTCAAATCTCTTGGATGCGTAAATGCTTTGGTCCCTGGTGAATTTATTGCTTGCATTTTGTTTGGTTTGGGGAGTTATTGCCTTGGCTACGAGCTGGTGAATTTTATTCTTGAGGTGAAGGTTCTTCTGGTGCTTCTGTTCTTCACGAACTGAGTACTAGTTCTTGCTATTGCAAGTAGTACTGCTTTACTGTAGCTACAGTGTTCTGCAGCAGCTTTTCACCTTCTATTGCCCAGTTTTTTGATCGAAGCTGACAGTCTCTTTTACCTTTTTCTGAGTGTGTCTGGCGAAGCTCGGTTCTGTGCGAAGCTCCTTAACTCCGTGAGGCAGGCTCCGATCGAACATCTTTAAAGGCTTCGCTCAGACTTCGAACCTAAATCTTTGTGTCCTGTGTGGCTAGCTTCAAAGTATTTTCTAAACGGACAGCATCGCATACTTCGATTGACAGTGCAAAGGTACTCCGGCCCTAGCTGTTCGAAGTTCACACTTCGTTAAGTCTCGGAGTTGTCATCGAAGTTTGCCCTTCCACTTAGCTTCGCATTGTTTTCTTGGTAGCTTGTCACCCTTCGCTTCTTTGTTCGGAGCTTGTTCTCTTCGCAGATAAAGCTGTGAGCTTCGGACTTGTTTTTCTGTCACGTGACAGACTTCGCTTCTTTGTTCGAAGGTTGTCTGTTTGTGTGTTGTGTTCGAAGTTTTTGTGTTCGAAGGTTCAGCTTCGGAGCTTTCGGTTCTAAGTGTGTTCGAAGTTTTGTCTTCGAAGTGTATACTTCGAAGCAGGCTTCGGCACTGGTTTACTTCGCTCCGAAGCTCGTAACTTGAAGTTGTGTTCGAAGTCTTGTCTTCGAAGTGCTTACTTCGAACCAAGCTCCGGCACTGTTTTTACTTCGCTCCGAAGTACACTTCGCTTCTTACTACTTCGAACTAGTCTAGACAGTGACACCTTCGGCACTTCGGACAGACTCCGTCATCAACCTCCGAAGCAGACCTCGACGTGCGAAGAGGGCTTCGCCAATTTCCGAACAGGAGACAAATTTGGACAGTAACTTCTCTTTTCATCTTATACATACTTAGATCATTTCATTGAGAAGTTTAGGCCTGTTACACTTTGTTCATCTGTCTAGTTGCACTGCTTTAACATTACACTGTTTATCATCAGCTGCCTCTAGGTTAGAAACCTTTAGACTTAGGCCTTCTGTTCATTTTCTGCTGCACAGTCTTTTGAGGTGCGTTGGGTGTTGGGAGCAGGCCATTGACTCGAAAGAATTTTTAAGGCGCCCATTCACCCCCCCTCTGGTCGCTACTTTCGGTCCTACAAGTGGTATCAGAGCGAGGTTAGGGTTTTTCCATACCTTAACCGGTTCTAAACCCCAGTAGTGACTATGACGTCTCCAGGCAAGGTCCCGTCCTTGGAAGCCTATGGCTACAATTATTGGAAGACTCGCATGCGAGCCTATCTCATGAGCCAGGGTTCGGACATATGGGACATTTGCGTTCACAGCACGTTTGTCATTCTGCCAGTCGCTGAGCACGGTACTGCTGGTATCATTGCTCAGCATCTGAGCAACAGTAAGGCTGTGAATATTTTGTTTTCTGGATTAGGTCCCACTGAGTTTGAGCGTGTGAGTCATCTCTCCACTGCGAGAGAGATCTGGGCTACCCTCAAGGCACACCATGAGGGAACAGCCCAGGTCAAGGCTCGGCTCTATCAGACCTACCGGCGTGAATATGAGAACTTCACACAGAAGCCGGGTGAATCTGTTGAAGCCTTGTTTGGTCGCTTTCAGTCGATCATTAACAAGCTTCGGGACAACAAGGCTGAGGGTGCTCAGTTAGTCTCAGATCATGAGCAGGCGCTCAAGGTTCTTCATACCTTGGACCCAAAGATCTGGGAGATCAAGGTATCATCTATCGTTGAGAGCACTTCTTACGATACCTTGACCATTTCTGAGTTATTTAGCAAGCTGAAGGCCACTGAGGTAGATATCCAGTTGAGATCAAATCTCACTGGCTCTGGATCAAAATCCCTGGCCCTTGCTACACCTTCTGTTGATCCCTCTGCTGTGAGTTGTGCTGGGTTCTCCTTGATGTCTATCACTGAGGACCAGCTTGAGTTGTTGGGAGATGATGATTTGTGTCTCTTTAACAACCGGGTGCGTCGTGTCTATGATAAAAGAATGTTCAAAAGACACGGCACAAAATCCGGATGCTTTGAATGTGGTGATCCAGGACACTTCATCGCCGACTGCCCCAAGCGCAATGGATACAAGAAGGGCACCGGTAGCAGCTTCCACGACTCCGGCAAGCATGAGAGCCCCTCCTTCACCAAGGGCAAGCCGAAGACCCGGTTCTTCAAGAAGGCCCTGAAGGACTACCGGCGAGAGAACAAGAAGCGCGACAAGGCCTTCTTCGCCGAGATGGAGAAGAGCTACTCCAAGAGATCCACGTCTTCTTCCTCTTCATCGAGCTCAAGTGATGAGGAGATTACCATCAAGAAGGGGAAGGACAAGGATGATCCGGCGGGCCTCTGCTTCATGGCCTTCGGAGACAAGCCGAAGAGCCGCTCACACCAGCGCCGAAGATCCCGCAAGAGCTTCTGCTCCATGGCTCTTGGGGATAGAGAAGAAAAGAGCTCCTCCGACGACTCCGACGACGACGATAGCAAGGTATCATCTTATGAGCGCGAAATTGTCGATTTACTTGAGAGCAATCGTCAGGAGTTAAAATATCGGGAGAAACTGCTTAGGGGGGCTAAGAAAAGGATAGACGAGTTAGAGAGTGAGCTTGCCGTGGCCAACGGTAGGATTGAGAGTCTATCCTCTTCCCCTTGCTTGGGTGATAGCAGTGAGTGTCCGAAGTGTGAGGTGCTTCTGTGTGACCTGTCGACTTTAAAGTCCAGGTACACAGAAAGGGTTGATGAGAGAGACGCTTTGGCCACTGAGCTTGAAAGTGCTCAGCTGGAGCTGAAAGATGCTCAAGCCACTGTCGTCGCACCCTGTGTTGATTGCCCATCTCATCTAGCTGCCTTAGCTGAGCTGAAATCCAAGGGCAATGAGCATTCGGGTGATTTAGAGAGGTTGAGAGCTGAGCTTGCCCAGACTAGGCTAGAGCTTGAGACACTGTCAGTTCCACCCACTGTTTGTGAGAACTGTCTGTCTCTTAGAATGGAGCTGATTAAGCTAAAAGCCGGGAAGTCTGTCCAAAAAGAGAGTGAGTGTGAGACCTGCTTGTCTCAGGTGGAGGTTCTAGCTTCCTTGAGAGAGGAGCTAGCAGATTCTCAGAATGAGAACTTTTACCTCCGTTCTATCCTGAGTTGGATCAGTGCCAGAGAGCCACAGCTTGGCATGATGATCCAGCAGTTCAAAAGGAAGGATGGGTTTGGAGTAGGTTACACCTACACCAAGGCTGACTTTGAGAGTGCCCTCAGCCGGGCAGTGGAGTGGAGTAAAATGACTCCAGAGCAGAGGTATCCCAAGACTCACTCCACTGAGACCTCCCAGGCTTGTCAGCCCAAGGATGGAGTGATCCATGAACCACCCAAAGCTCCACCCAAGAAACCTATCTGGGTTCCTAAGCCCAAACATCTCCACTCTTCTCTAGATTCTCTTCCTGGACCCTCTCAGCCCAAGAAGACCACACCAAACACTACCAAGCCCAAGAACCCCAAGCCTCAACCACATCCCAAGAAGCCTACCTATCATTGTGAGTATTGTCAGAGAGACGGGCATCTTGCGGAGTTTTGCTTCAGGAGGAAGCGGGTTGAGAGAGCAGAGAGGGCTCGTAGTGATCAGGTGCAGTTCTACCAGCAGGGTGGTAGACTGCGTGTTCCTCGGCGCGGGGAGAGGCTAGAGGCCAGGCCGCGTCGTGTAGGTGGTGGTAGAGGAGACGGTTTTCCTACCCGTGCTCCAGTTGGTGGTGTTCGTTCCGGCAGAGTTCCAGACCGTGTTGGCTACGGTTCTGGACCTCGTGGCCGCAGGGTTAGGAAGAACCGTGGACCACGCTTTGAGCCGCGTTTTGGTCCAAATTCTTATGATGGTTTTCGCTTTCCATCTTTTGAGCAGATGGCTCGACACTGGTTTAGCTCTTTTGCTAAACCTGGTGCCGGACCATTTGCTCCCACTTACAGACATTGATTGTGCAGGACCGGGGACTGGAGGATGTTTGGATCATGGACTCAGGATGCTCTCGCCACATGACGGGACATCGCAGATGGTTCTCCAGTCTCACTCCCCCGAGCTCCAAAGAATATATCACGTTCGGGAACAGCGGTCAAGGGAAAGTAAGTGGCATAGGCTCAATCAGCATTTCAGATCATTTCTCTTTAAAGAATGTTGCTTTGGTTAAAAATCTGAACTTTAATTTAATCTCTGTGTCGCAACTTCTTGAGGATGGTTTGGAAGTGCGTTTTAAGAAGGGAAATTCTTCTGTGGTTGATTCTAGAGGGTCTTTGGTTTGTCAGATTTTACCCTTCGGTAAAGTTTTTCGAATTGACTTCTCTAGTTCTTTTGGCCCTTCTCGCTGTTTGATTGCTGGATCTTCTTCTGAGCTCTGGAAGTGGCATAGGAGGTTAGGTCATTTGAGTTTCGATCTGCTAGTCAGGTTAAGCTCTATGGACCTCATCCGAGGATTGCCCAAGCTTAAAATGGAGAAGGATCTAGTTTGTCATCCCTGTCGTCATGGGAAAATGGTTGCCGCTTCTCACTCACCTGTGACTCAGGTGATGACCACGTATCCAGGCGAGCTTTTGCATTTGGACACTGTAGGTCCAGCTCGGGTACGCTCAGTCGGTGGGAAGTGGTATGCACTTGTGATTGTTGACGACTTTTCTCGTTTCTCGTGGGTTTTCTTTTTGGAGTCTAAGGATGAAACTTTTCAATTTGTCCATGACCTGGTTTTGAAGCTGAAGAATGAGAACAATGGTCGGATGCGAGCAATTCGCTCTGACAACGGCTCTGAGTTCAAGAACTCTCAGTTCGTCAGCTTCTGTGGTGATCAGGGTCTGGACCATCAGTTTTCTTCTCCTTACACTCCCCCACAGAACGGCGTTGTGGAACGAAAGAACCGCACGCTAGTTGAGATGGCCAGGACGATGCTCGATGAGCACAGGACTCCTAGGCGTTTTTGGGCTGAAGCCATGAACACGGCTTGCTATCTGGCCAATCGCATTTTTCTTAGAGCTTACATTGGTAAGACATCATATGAGTTGCGGTTTGGCAGACAGCCCAAGGTGAGCCACTTGCGAGCGTTTGGCTGCAAGTGCTTTGTGCTCAAAAAGGGAGGGCATTTGGACAAATTTGAGTCTCGTTGCTGGGATGGTGTTTTTCTTGGTTATGCATTGCATTCTCGAGGCTTCCGTGTTTGGAACCTCGAATCCCAGCTGCTTGTCGAGACGTGTGAAGTTTCATTTGATGAGTCCCTGCCTTCTTTGACTCCTTCTTTTGAGCTTTCTGGTGATGATGAGCTCGGAGAGTCCATCTTCGAGGAAGATGAGGATACTCCAGCTGCTGTTGAGGGCGGGCCTTCTGCATCCCCCGCAGAGCCCACACCTTCTGTGACTTCGACTGATGATGAGGGCGGACCTCTGATCACTTCTTCCACTTCGATCGAGCCCCCTCAGTCGAGTCCAGAGGTGCCAGCTGCTGACTCCGGTGAGGTGACTTCAGATCACCAGGGAACCCGAGCAGTTCAGCGTGACCACCCCTCAGAGCTCATCATTGGTGATTTAACTGAAAGGACTTTGCGTTCTTCTGCCTCTCTCGCTGTGTTTGCTGAATCTGCATTTGTTGCATCTTTTGAGCCCAGAGACATTTCTCATGCTCTCTCTGATTCTAATTGGATTAATGCCATGCAAGAAGAGCTTGAGAATTTTGTCCGCAATCGGGTTTGGACACTAGTTGAGCCGCCACCAGGATGCAACCCCATAGGCACCAAGTGGGTATTCAAGAACAAACAAGGTGAAGATGGGGTTGTGGTGCGCAACAAGGCTCGACTAGTCGCCCAGGGTTATTGCCAGAAGGAAGGTATTGACTTTGAAGAAACCTTCGCTCCTGTGGCCCGTCTTGAGTCCATTCGTATTCTTCTAGCTTTTGCCGTTTCAAAGGGTTTTAAGCTTTTTCAAATGGATGTTAAGAGTGCTTTTCTAAACGGGTTCATAGAGGAGGAGGTATATGTTAGGCAACCCCCCGGTTTTGAGAACCCCAAGTTTCCTCGACATGTTTTTAAGTTGCATAAAGCTTTATACGGGTTGAAGCAAGCCCCCAGGGCTTGGTATGACCGGTTGAAGCAATTTTTGTTGGGGAAGGGCTTTGTGATGGGTTCTGTGGACAAAACTCTTTTCTTGCTCAGAGATGCTTCAGATTTTTTAGTTGCTCAGATTTACGTGGACGATATTATCTTTGGCGGTACTACTGATTCTCTTGTGTCCAAGTTTTCTGAGCAGATGCACAGTGAGTTTGAGATGAGCCTCATGGGTGAGCTTAAGTACTTTTTAGGGCTCCAGATCAAGCAGACCAAGGACGGCACCTTCATCCACCAAGGTAAGTATACTCGTGACATGCTTAAGAAATTTGACTTTGGTGGTGAATTGAAGCCGCAGATGACCCCGATGGGCACTTCTGGGGGTTTGGACAAGGACGAGAGCGGTGTCAAGGTCAATGAGAGAGAATTTCGAGGGATGATCGGTTCGCTGTTGTACTTGACGGCAACAAGACCGGACATACAGTTCGCCGTGGGACTTTGCGCGCGTTTTCAGTCTTCACCACGCGCATCTCACCGGCAGGCTGTCAAGCGCATTTTCAGGTATCTCACCTATGCGCCTGATCTTGGTCTTTATTATTCAGCATCATCACTTGATTTATCTGGCTTTTCGGACGCTGATTTTGGTGGGTGCCGGTTGGATCGCAAGTCGACTTCTGGTACTTGCCAGTTTCTTGGTTCTTCCCTTGTATCTTGGTCTTCTCGAAAGCAATCTGGAGTTGCTCTTTCGACCACAGAGGCTGAGTATGTAGCTGCTGCTAGCTGCTGCTCACAGATGGTTTGGATGATTTCTACTCTACGAGACTTTGGGTTGTTCTTTCCTACCAGGGTTCCATTGTTTTGCGACAGCACTAGTGCTATTAGTGTAGGGAAAAACCCGTGTCTTCATTCAAAAACCAAACATATTGATGTGCGCTTTCACTTCTTGCGGGATCAATATGAGAAAGGAGTCATTGACCTTATTCATGTTGATACCCATCATCAGTTGGCTGACATTTTCACCAAACCCCTAGATCAATCTACTTTTGAGCGTTTACGAGGGGATTTGGGTGTTGTGTATCCTTTCTAGGATATTTTGCGTCAGTTTTCTTTTTACTCTTTTCTTGAGTCTTTTTGTGTGTGTTCATATCATACATATTCACATATCACACATTTGAACCTGCTTCTGTTATATGATTGAACTGCTTTACTTAGTCTAGCTGGTACATGCTTTAGATTACTTGTCAATGATCATGCTTTGGTTCAGTTCACTTGATATATCTGTCATATGCATGGCTTTTATGCTTTAAACCTGAAAAATGATCACCATTGCTTCTGGTAACTAGCATGCGTAGGCTGAGTGTTTTTGCTATCTGTTACATGCCTTGTAGCCAGTTCATCACATAGATGCAGATATGCAACTTGGACATCTTTATGCTTTAACATGGAAAATGTACTATAAAATGATAAAAATCAAAAATGAATGAAAATTCCATACCTTTTTATGCTTAAAGTCGAAAAGATCCAAGTGGGTTTGCTTTGTCGCATTATATTGTTCTGGATTGCTTACCATAGCACTTTGGTATGAACTAGGACAGTATAGTGTATGCCGAGATCAATGTCTTAAGCTTCTGATGGTCCAATTCTGGCCTAGGCTTGACTTGGTCGGTTAGCATAAGGTTTGACATGCAAATAACCCTTGGCACAAATGACAAAGGATAATGAAAAAGCCTGAACTGTAAACGGATAACAAGTTTGCTGAAGCACTTTGTTTTTTGAACAATGCGTATCTTGGTAGACATCAGTTAGCTTCTGCATTTCATGCTTTACCTTGCTTGTTTTACTAGAAAATGTGGTGATGCTTTTATTTGCCAAAACTGAAAAATGCGTGCTAAATGACTTTCTTTAGATATCATTTGTGCACTGATCATGCCATGTGTCTTGGACAGTATCTCTTTTGCTATACCTGTTAGATACTGTATTTGCAGTCAATCATATCTGAGAAGCATGCTTTCTTCACTCCACCTGCACCCCAATTGCATTCACTGCATATTTTGAGGGGGAGTTGCATTTCAGGGGGAGTCTGTGTCTCTTTTGAGTGCTTGATGAGTTCACTTGTCAACAAGGGGGAGAAAATTTGGGATCAGAGTTTAAGGGGGAGTTCTTACTCTGTTGATATCCTTGTTATTCTGCAATCGCACTCATTTTGAGCTTTTACGTTTTGGTTAACCATAATGACCGTTTCTTGCTTTTGGTTGGCTTTTGGTCATTAGGGTTAAACTTTTACCTTATTTTTCTTCTTCTTTGTTTCCTTGTGTTTTTTTTTGTTTTCGTGTTTCCACATTTGTTCGCAGGTGCTGAAGAGCTGTGAAAAGAGGAATGTTGACAATGCACTCATCAAGGGGGAGATTGAGGAGCCATGCTGAATAGCATGGGCCTCATGGCTCCAGAAGTGATGAGTCATTGTCAACGATAGTCAAAGAGGACAGAAGAAGAAGAGATCTGCTGTTTCATGGGCCGCGTGTGACTCAGGTACACGGGCAGCGAGCGACTGTCGGGCAGAGGAGGCTGCGAAGTCGGGCTGGCCCAATCCGGGTGCATGGGCCAGAAGCAGTAGAAGACCCACTGGGCTGTTGACCAGGACTGACTCAGGTACACGGGCGGTGAGCGATTGCCGGGCTGAGAGAGTTGCGGAGTCGGGCCGGCCCAATCCGGGTACCTGGTGCGAAGCTGGTGGAGGCTTTGTCAGTTTCGGCGTAAAACTGACAACCGTTGATTCTGTATCCGACTGTCCAGAAGAGTAGCTTCCGGATATGTCATCTGTTACTCTAGGCCCACAGTCAGTCAGTTGTGTCTGTAAAAATACCTAAGGGCAGTAGAGTCTTTTCCGTTATTTTTGAGTCTGTAAAAACCCTAAGGGGCAGGTAGAATATTCCTAGTGTTGGGCTGCCTATAAATAGGACCCCAACCCCTAGGGTTTGAACTACCCTTTTGTGCTGAAATCAAATCCACCCATTGGGTCATTTTGTCCCCTGTCTTCTCTCTCCTGTGTGCGCCGCCAGGGATTACCTCTCACTGTGTATGCATTTTTCTTGCTCAAATCTCTTGGATGCGTAAATGCTTTGGTCCCTGGTGAATTTATTGCTTGCATTTTGTTTGGTTTGGGGAGTTATTGCCTTGGCTACGAGCTAGTGAATTTTATTCTTGAGGTGAAGGTTCTTCTGGTGCTTCTGTTCTTCACGAACTGAGTACTAGTTCTTGCTATTGCAAGTAGTACTGCTTTACTGTAGCTACAGTGTTCTGCAGCAGCTTTTCACCTTCTATTGCCCAGTTTTTTGATCGAAGCTGACAGTCTCTTTTACCTTTTTCTGAGTGTGTCTGGCGAAGCTCGGTTCTGTGCGAAGCTCCTTAACTCCGTGAGGGAGGCTCCGATCGAACATCTTTAAAGGCTTCGCTTAGACTTCGAACCTAAATCTTTGTGTCCTGTGTGGCTAGCTTCAAAGTATTTTCTAAACGGACAGCATCGCATACTTCGATTGACAGTGCAAAGGTACTCCGGCCCTAGCTGTTCGAAGTTCACACTTCGTTAAGTCTCGGAGTTGTCATCGAAGTTTGCCCTTCCACTTAGCTTCGCATTGTTTTCTTGGTAGCTTGTCACCCTTCGCTTCTTTGTTCGGAGCTTGTTCTCTTCGCAGATAAAGTTGTGAGCTTCGGACTTGTTTTTCTGTCACGTGACAGACTTCGCTTCTTTGTTCGAAGGTTGTCTGTTTGTGTGTTGTGTTCGAAGTTTTTGTGTTCGAAGGTTCAGCTTCGGAGCTTTCGGTTCTAAGTGTGTTCGAAGTTTTGTCTTCGAAGTGTATACTTCGAAGCAGGCTTCGGCACTGGTTTACTTCGCTCCGAAGCTCGTAACTTGAAGTTGTGTTCGAAGTCTTGTCTTCGAAGTGCTTACTTCGAACCAAGCTCCGGCACTTTTTTTACTTCGCTCCGAAGTACACTTCGCTTCTTACTACTTCGAACTAGTCTAGACAGTGACACCTTCGGCACTTCGGACAGACTCCGTCATCAACCTCCGAAGCAGACCTCGACGTGCGAAGAGGGCTTCGCCAATTTCCGAACAGGAGACAAATTTGGACAGTAACTTCTCTTTTCATCTTATACATACTTAGATCATTTCATTGAGAAGTTTAGGCCTGTTACACTTTGTTCATCTGTCTAGTTGCACTGCTTTAACATTACACTGTTTATCATCAGCTGCCTCTAGGTTAGAAACCTTTAGACTTAGGCCTTCTGTTCATTTTCTGCTGCACAGTCTTTTGAGGTGCGTTGGGTGTTGGGAGCAGGCCATTGACTCGAAAGAATTTTTAAGGCGCCCATTCACCCCCCCTCTGGTCGCTACTTTCGGTCCTACAACCGGACACGCCTCCGGGCGCTCCTAGAGCCTTTGGCAGAGAAAAGCCAGGACATTGCCAACTCTGACTTGGTCTCTGCTCTGAGCGAAGCCAGGGCCCCAAGGCTCAACATGGCCCTTGAAAGGGCTGCCCTTCAGGTATGAAAAAGCACCACAACCATTTTTGATTAGTAATTGTAAATACTTGGTACTTACTTGTTCTTTTTGCAGCAATTCGTCCTTGCTAGAGCGACAATGACTTCCAATGAAGTCAAGACCAACCGACTCAAAAGGAAGGTTACCACCCTCCAAACCGCGCTCAGGGGCTCCGACGAAAGAGCACTTCGATTGGAGGAAGAAGTCCTCGAAGAACGGAGGGCTAGGGTCGAGGCCGATGAAGCCCTCTGACTAGCAAGGAAAGACAGCGACGCGCTCCGGACTTCAGCCCAAGAAGCTGAAGCCGAGTGCTTAGTGCTCCGGGCGGAGGTTGAGAAGCTCCGGCAAGCGGCGGCCACTTCGAGCATCCAGCTGGTGGAGCTCCAGGGTTCTCTCACGCAAGCGATGGCCCAGAAGAACTCCCTGATGCTCCAAGTGGCTGAAGTGTCTGCTACCGCTGCGGAGCTAGAGACGGCAGAGAAGAAGAATGCCAGTGCGGCGGAACGTACCTTGGATGCCCTTTAGGGTACCTTGGAATATTTTGGCACTATGTGCCCTTCGTCTTCTGCGGCGGCCAGCGAGTCCCTTGACTGGAAGCTGAAGAGGATCCAAGTGGCGGCGTCGCTAATGATGAACTCTGGTGTCCGGTACAGAGAGATCTCCGGACAGTGCGCCAGAATTGGAGTTCTTCGCCACCTCGAAGCCCTTCAGATTCCCATCGATTTGGTCGGGGGTTCGACACCCGGAAGCTTGGCCTCAGAGGACTTGTTGCATCCTTCGTCGAATGTAGCCTCGGCCTGGGAAGTCTTCTGGTCAACCTGGAAGATGGACCATAAGGCTGCATCTAAGGCTTGGATCGACGAGGCCTGTCGGCAGAAGCAAGCACTGACAAGGCCTCCGCTCCCTGCTTCGCCAGCTCCGACGCCTCCTGCTCCACCAACCGACCCACAGGTCTAGCCATAGGGCAATTATGTATAAGCAATCTTGTAAAGACCCTTGTATTTAATGAAAAGTTTATAAATGAAGAGCTTGTTTGGGTATTTTGTTCTTTTAGGTTCTGTCATGCCCTTCGGAACCCGACCTCGAAATACTGTATCTTAGTGAAGGGCTCCTGAAAGAGTGGGCAAGCCTCGAGAGCTTAAGGCCTTACCGCCGCTCTCGCTTCTCTGTTCCTCACGGAGACAAAGGGGAGGTAACCCTCGAGGCTTTTCAAGAAGTCTTAGCTTATATCAAGGAAGAGGAAAAAGAGAAAGCATCTTCATCCTCCGAACACATGGATTGGTCTGATTTGGAGTACCAAGCCGAAGACCCTACGGAGGCTAACTCCGAAAGACTTCTGACTTGGGCCGAACTTCAAGAGGAGCAGAAGAAACTGCGAGCCTCAAAGAAGAAGAGAAGCGTTCGAACGAAAAGGACAATCCCGATGGCTTCAAGCTCCGAGGGATAGAGTAGCTGGAGAGGTAGCTCTAGAGGCCGACAGGGTCTCCGATTTTTCTTAGGCTTGGACCAAAATTTCTCTTGATGTAAGAGTATGATGAATTAATGTGAATTGCACCCTAAGCATCTTGTTTCTTCTTTACCCTCCTACCCCTCCTTGTGGGTGGGGGACCTTCTGCATTGCAAAAAGGTTCGCCAGACACAATGACGCGCAGACAAACCGATGCTTCGCACAACGCTAAATATCGCTATTCCACCTTTTCGTAGGGTTCTTCGAACATAGTTTTATGTTATGATTTCCTATGTTTCTGAGTTCAATCTACCTTTACAGGGTTTTATACTGGTCGCTTAGGACTTTAAAAGTGTCTCATTGGCCGGAGCCTTGAAACCTTATTACTTGGTCACCTTCGACTCTTTTATAGATGCTTCGAACCGGTAGGTCGGTAATCTGTTTATTTTTAAAGTCCTTGGACTCTTCTACGGATCCTAACAAGCCTAGGCCTGGAATCCATAGGGTGGCCACCTTCGGCTCTTTTACAGATACTTCGAACCCGGAGGCCAGAAATCTGTTCTTTTAAAGTCCTTAGACTCTTCTACGGATCCTAACAAGCCGGAGCCTAGAATCCGTAGGCTGGCCACCTTCGGCTCTTTTACAGATACTTCGAACCCGGAGGAAGGAAATCTGTTCTTTTAAAGTCCTTAGACTCTTCTACGGATCCTAACAAGCCGGAGCCTAGAATCCGTAGGCCGGCCACCTTCGGCTCTTTTATAGATACTTCGAACCTGGAGGCTGGAAATATGTTCTTTTAAAGTCCTTAGACTCTTCTACGGATCCTAACAAGCCGGAGCCTGGAATCCGTAGGCTGGCGGCGAAACAAGTGATTACAAGTGATTACAAGGAGCCCTTAAGCATAGTAACGCTTAAGGTGCTCCGCATGCCATGCATGTTTCAATTCTTCCCCTTCTAAATTAGCTAATTTAAATGATCCAGGGCGTCCTGAGCGTAGGATAATATAAGGTTCTTCCCATTTATTTCCTAGCTTCCCCGGGGCTATTACACTTCGCAAAACTAGATGACCTGGTCTAAGCTCGTTCAGCTTTATCTTCGGGTCATACCATGTTTTTGTTTGGCCTTGGTACTTCGTCAGATTGGCGAAAGCTCAAAGCCTTGTTTCTTCTGACAAGTCCAGCGAGGTGTTTCTTTCATCTTCATCTCCGGGCTGCAGTACACGAAGGGATCCACCCCTAAGCTCTGTAGGAGTCATGGCCTCATCTCCGAAGAGCAGTCTAAATGGGGTAAAGCCTGTGGATCTAGTTTGGGTGGTTCGAATGGACCACAAGATCTTTGGAAGCTCTTCGACCCACAGCCCCTTGGCCAGCCTAACAATCCTTCGATTTAGGCCGGAGAGGATGTTCCCGTTGGCTCGCTCGACAGCTCCGTTGGACTGTGGATGGCGCACTGCTGTGAAGCACAACTTAATGCCCAGTTCTTCACAAAATTCTTTGAATGTGTCAGCTTCGAACTGGGTTCCATTATCCACGGTTAGCTCCCTTGGCACTCCGAACCTGCATACAATATTTTGCCAGAAAAACTTTTGCACATTCCTCGAAGTGATAGCAGTCAATGGTTCTGCCTCGACCCACTTTGAAAAATACTCGATTGCTACCACTGCAAACTTCAAGCAGCCTTTGTCCATTGGGAAAGGGCCTATGAGGTCCATGCCCCATAGAGCCATTGGCCACATCGGGGCAATAATTTGAAGTGGTACTGGCAGACGGTGGCTTCGTCTCCCCATCCATTGGCATCCTTGGCAGGTTCGGACCAGTTCCTCCGCATCTCTCACAATTGTCAGCTAGTAAAGCCCCTACCGAAGTGTTTTGCCTGCAAGGGCGCGAGGGGCTAAGTGGCTTCCACATAAGCCTTCGTGAATGCCCCGAAGTATGTCTTGACCTTCGGGTTGGGAGATGCACCAGAGTAGAGGAGAACATACTCCGGCTTTGTACATCATTCCATTGACAAGCTTATAATTTCTAGCCCTTGCCTGCAATCTTCGGAAATCCGGACTTTCGGAAGAGTCTATACTACCTTGCAAGATATCCATTATCGGAGCTTGTCAATCCGTGGCTGGAATGCAAAGGTCTTCTACGGAGGGTAATTGATTGACAGTAGGTGTTGGGGGAAATTATTCCATTTCGAGGACTTAAAGATTAATCCTTCAAAGGATGATGAGGACTCCGAAGCTGGTGAACTGTTGTTCGAAGCATGCGTCGCCACGCCAAAGGGTGCAACGGTGCGAAGCTCCGGAGAGCCCTCCGAAGGTAAGATGGAGGCCTCGAAGCCTTAGGACATGATTGATTGGATGTCCAGCTTATCCATCTACCTTGCAGTACTTTACCATGTATAACCTTGTTTATAGTACCGAATAGTTTCCACTATGTCGGTTGTAATCTAGGGGTAAATATGTCTTTTCCTTATGCTTTTTCCCCTATAAATACCCCCCATTGTACCTTGTAAAAGGGGATCCAGAACAAGTTATTCATCTACACACATTCGGACCACTTGAGCTATTATCCATTTCGGAGGCTCAAAGTAGTCCTAAAACACAAACTTCCTGTTTGTCCGCTCTTGATTTCAGAGAACCTATTGGTGTAACATTTGCGCCAACAGTTGGCGCCGTTCGTGGGGACCCAAGTTCTAAAAGCTTGTTCTCTGCTGCTGACTGCACTTCGAAGAGCACTTACGGAGGGAGCCTCGGAGTCTCAAGATTCCGCGCACCCTTCAGTTAAGGGCTTCTTAGTGCAGCCCGAAGGCCTTCTCTCGACCCCTCGAGTCATTCGAAGTCCTCCATCTCCAAGACCTCTTCGCGGCTAGCTATGCCTCCGAAACGCAGTCCGGCTTCGGGTCCTCTCTGAAGGTCCCCTTGGACCAATGGAGCCGGACCCTCGGCTAATCCGGCGATTCCCGCCGAGACTGCTGGGCGTCGAGTGCCCCGGGGCCCTCTGGCTCCTCCTACGGTGCTTCAGACCGACTACGGAGCTAGCTGAGACCCAGAAGTGCCCTCCGACGAAGACGAAGGCCCTCCCGAAACCGAGGCTACGCAGTTAGCCAGGCTTCAGGAGGAGGTATCCAGGTGGAGGCAAGAGGCCGCCGATCACCTCCGCACTCAAGCTTCCACCGAAACTCCAGGAGGGCCTCAAGACGGTGGTACCCACAATCCCCAAGAAGTTATCCAAGTCCCGGAGGAAGCCGAGAATGCATCCTTCGATAACGAGTCTCCATTACATTCGGATTTGCAGAGAGTGCCTTTCGACCCCAGATTCAAGGCCTCGAAGCTGCACAAGTACTCCGGGGGGTCGGACCCCGGAGAGTTCGCCCGCTCTTACGCCCTGGCAATAGAAGCGAGCGGAGGGGTGCTAAGCACCATGGCAAAATGCTTCCCCCTCGCTCTCGAAGGCGTGGCACTCCGCTGGTTCTGGTCCCTGAAGCCAGGATCGATCAGTTCCTAGGAGCAGCTTAAGAAGAAATTTGTGAGCAACTTCCAAGGCACCTTCGTGGCCCCAATGTCTACAGGAAGTTTGTTCCAGGTAAAGCAGCGTGTGGGAGAAACCCTCCGAGAGTACTTCACGCGCTTCGCTCACACCAAGTCAAAGATCAAGGGCCTGTCTACCTCTTTGGTAGTTGATGCTGCCCGCGAAGGGGTGCTGAACTCCGACCTCCTTAGCAAACTTCATCGAAAGCCAGTGACATCTGTGGCGCAGCTCATGGCATACTTCGAACAGTATGCCAAGGTGGAGGAAGGCTATCTTCGGCGAGCTGAAGCGCCATTGCCCACCCTCCGATAAGTCAAAAGGGAGCCCGAAGCCTCCGCTCCTCTGCAACCTCCACAAGATAACCGCTTCAACGAGTACAAGCGGGGGAAGAAGCATTTCCGTTCGGAGGTGCTAAACATTGCACCTTTAGCTCCGAAGGCACCTGCCAGTTTCCAGCAGGCAAAGAATTTCAAGGCCGGGCCGCCGAAGCCTCAAGAAAGGATGTCGGGCAGGCACCAGAGTTTTTTCTGTTGCGTACATGGCGACAATAGAAGCCATGACACAAAGGATTGCAAGGCAGTGTTGGCCCTTCGGGGCGACTACCTTGAGCGAAGTACCGGGCGGGGTACTTCGGATCGGGCCCCACCATCGGCACGCTCGGAGCCTGTGCAACTTGTGGCCCGAGCCGGTGCCCTCGAAGCCCCCATGCGACTGCCAGTGGCCAGTATCATGCCACCACCAAAGCAAGAAGACCCGCAAGACCACGGCAAGAGGGTGGTCCTGCCCATCTCTGGAGAGGGGACCGTCGGAAGCATGTCCAAGAGGCAGCGGCGCGAGTACGTCCGCGAGGTCGGACACATTGGGACCTCGAGTTCCGCCGAAGGGATGCCAGAATGGTCCCGTGTGCCCATCTCGTTCACAGCCAGTGATGCTGCGGGGGTAAATTTTCCCCATGCTGACCCATTGGTCATCTCTGCTAATATAGCAGGAGTAGAAGTCCGAAGGATCCTGGTAGATGGCGGGAGCTCCGCAGACATACTCTTTGTCAAGGCCTTCGATCAGATGTGCATACCTCGGAAGCATCTACTTCCAGCAGCCCGGCCACTTCAAGGGTTCTCAGGACCGCCTCTCGATGCCCTCGGCCAAATAGGCCTCGAGGTTGCCTTCGGAGAGGGGCCTTTGGCCCGAGTAGAAGAGGTGATCTTCGAT
Organism: Zizania palustris; assembly: GCA_019279435.1. NCBI lineage: Eukaryota > Viridiplantae > Streptophyta > Magnoliopsida > Poales > Poaceae > Zizania > Zizania palustris. Next base: position 32,960,036 of record JAAALK010000079.1, on the reverse strand, counting down.
GTGGTTGACGCCCCGTACGCCTACAATGCTATCTTCGGCCGGGGGATGTTGAACCAGTTCGGGGCTATAGCACACCATAATTACCTTTGTCTCAAAATGCCCACGCAAGGTGGAGTGCTTACTATTTCAGGAGACCAAGCTGTAGCCAGGAGGACGGAGTATGGCCTTGGGCAGCCATTGGACCCCCGGCAAGTGCATAATGTGACGGAAAGCGTCGAAGAAGTGCTGGAGGCCTCGAACCCTAAGAAGGGGTCCTCGCTCATGCCAAGCCCGGAAGGCGATGTTGAGACAAGAATAATTTCGGAAGATGGCAAAGAGTACCCGGTGTAGTTCGGCAAGGGGCTATCTCCGGAAATAGCTGCCTTGTTAGAAGAAGTCGTCAGGAAAAATCTAGACATATTTGCTTGGGCTGACGAAGACATCACCGGGGTCGATCGAAGCATCATCGAGCATAGTCTGCTCGTCAACCCGAAGGCCAAGCCAGTACGCCAGGGGCTCCGCAAGCTGTCAGCAGAAAGAGCAAGCCTCGCCAAGACAGAAGTAGAAAAATTGTTAAGGGATGGCATCATCAGGGAGGTAGCCCATACCGAGTGGTTGGCTAACCCTGTTTTTGTAAGGAAGAAGGACTCGAACAAATGGCGCATGTGTATTGACTTCACTTCATTAAATAAAGCATGCCCGCGAGACCCCTACCCGATGCCCCGAATAGATCAGTTGGTAGATTCCACAGCTGGGTCCGAATTGCTAAGTTTCCTCGACGCTTACTCCGGATATCATCAAGTATGGCTAAAACGCGAAGACGAAGCCAAGACAAGCTTTATAACTCCTTCCAGAGTATTTTGTTATGTAAGAATGCCTTTTGGGCTGCGGAATGCCAGAGCAACCTTTTCTCGTTTAACAGCTAAAGCTCTAGGTCATCAGATAGGCCGAAATGTCGAGGCCTATATGGATGATATTGTAATAAAAAGTGCTCAAAAGCACCAGCATAGCCTAGATCTAGCTGAAACGTTTGAGAGCCTCCGAGCATGTGGAGTACGCCTCAATCCAGAAAAATGTATATTCGGAGCACAAGCAGGAAAACTGCCAGGGTACTTAGTTTCGAGCAGGGGAATCGAAGCTAGCCCAACACAGATAAGTGCACTACAAAGGATGGCTCCACCAGAGAATTTGAAGCAGGTTCAAAAGTTAGCAGGGAGACTTGCAACTCTTAGCAGGTTCCTGGCCAGGTCAACAGAGCGGAGCCTCCCAATTTTCAAAGCACTAAAGGGGTCCGAAAGCTTTCAATGGACATCGGAGTGCCAGAAGAGCTTCGATGATATAAAGGAATACCTCGGAAGATTATCCATTTTGACCGTTCCTCTCCCAGAAGAAACATTGCTCCTTTATCTTGCAGCAACAAATTCAGCAGTGAGCGCAGTACTGGTCCGGGAAGTTGAGCTTAAAGGAAAGCTAGTCCAGAACCTAGTATATTTTGTGTCGGAGGCATTATCCGGAGCTAAAGTCAGATACTCCAAGCTCGAGAAGTTTGCTTATGCCCTAGTAATGGCCTCGCAGAAGCTGAGGCATTATTTCTTGGCGCATAACCTGATCGTCCCTACGTCGTATCCTCTTGGGGATATGCTCCGAAACAAAGATTCCACCGGCAGGATTGGAAAATGGGCGGTCGAGCTGGCACCCTTCGAAACCTCCTTCACGGCGAGAACAGCTGTTAAATCTCAAATTATAGCAGATTTCGTAGCAGAATGGACTCCATCTGCAATTTGGGCCCCGGAAGAACCCTCCGAAGGTTTTTGGACAATATTCTCTGACGGAGCTTATCAAGCATCAGGTGCCAGAGCAGGGGCCATTATCATATCACCATCAGGGCAGAAGGCCATGTATTCTGCAAGGCTCAACTTCAGAACCACTAATAACATTGCCGAGTATGAAGGAATCTTGCTAGGCCTCCGAAAGGCTAAAGCGCTCGGAGCTGCAAGAATAGTGATCAAGACAGATTCCCAAGTCGTCGCAGGGCATATTGACAAAAGTTTTCAAGCAAAAAATCCACATCTCGCGCAATACCTTGAAGAAACCCGCAAGGCCGAAGCAGCACTCAAAGGATTTACAGTTCGAAGTATCCCTCGGGTAGAGAATCAACTTGCAGATATTCTTGCAAAGGCTGCAGCAGGGGCGGTGGACCTCCCGGAGGGTGCTTTCTACAAAGAACTAGAGCAACCAACGGCTGATCAAATACCCTCTTCAGAAGTAATGTGCATTCCAACTACAGATTGGCGGGCTCCGATAATAAGCATGTTGCAAAGTAGCATGGACCCTCTTGAAGGCCCAGAAGCTCGAAGGTTGCAAGCAAGAGCTCAAAATTACAACCTTGTTGATGAAGTGCTATACAAGGCCGGAGTGTGTTCACCCCTACTTCGATGCATCTCACAACCCGAAGGTCAAGACATACTTCGAGACATCCACGAAGGACTGTGCGGAGGTCATTTAGCCCCTCGAGCGCTAGCAAGCAAGACGCTTCGGCAAGGGTTTTATTGGCCAACAATAGTAAGAGATGTGGAAGAACTAGTTCGAACATGCCAAGGCTGCCAGTGGATGGGCAGACGGAGCCATCACCCGCCAGCTCAGCTTCAAGTTATTGCCCCAGTATGGCCAATGGCTAGATGGGCCATGGACGTCATAGGCCCTTTTCCAGTGGCAAAAGACGGCTTGAAATTTGCGGTGGTGGCAATCGAATATTTCTCAAAATGGGTTGAAGCGGAGCCACTAACAGCTATCACCTCGAAGAACGTGCAAAGATTTTTCTGGCAGAATATCATATGCAGGTTCGGAGTTCCAAGAGAGTTGACGGTGGATAATGGAACCCAGTTCGAAGCTGACACCTTCCAAACATTTTGTGAAGAACTGGGCATTAAGTTGTGCTTCGCAGCAGTACGACATCCACAGTCCAACGGAGCTGTTGAGCGAGCCAACGGGAACATCCTTTCCGTGCTGAATCGCCGAATTGTTGGATTGGCCAAGGGGCTGTGGGTCGAAGAGCTCCCCAAAATCTTATGGTCCATTCGAACCACTCAAACCAGGTCAACGGGGTTCACACCGTTTAGATTGCTCTTCGGAGATGAGGCCATGACTCCTACGGAGCTTAGAGGTGGATCGCTTCACGTAGTATAACCTGGGGACGAAAGTGACCGGAGCACTTCGCTGGATTTATCAGAAGAAACAAGGCTTCGAGCTGTCGCCAACCTAACTAAGTACCAGAAGCACACCAAGACATGGTATGACCCGAAGGTAAAGCTAAATGAGTTAAAATCGGGTCATCTGGTATTGCGAAGTGTAATAGCTCCGGGGAAGCTAGGAAACAAATGGGAAGGACCATATGTTATCTTACGCTCAGGATGCCCCGGGTCGTTTAAATTAGCCAATTTAGAAGGAGAAGAGTTGAAGCATGCATGACATGCGGAGCACCTTAAGCGTTATTTTGCTTAGGGGCCCCTTGTAATCATTTGTAAAAACTTTCCTTTCTATGAATAAAGATAAGGATCGAATTTTGTTTGCTCTCCGAATATCCCTTACTCCTGATGGACGCATTAGGAGGACAGAGATGCTTGTAGAGCCAAGCATTTTTCTCAAGACCCAGGCAGCTGCCTTCGAACCATTGGTTCAAGGGCTCCGTTGCCAACCTACGGATTCCAGGCTCCGGTTTGTTAGGATCCGTAGAAGAGTCTAAGGACTTTAAAAGAAAAACAGACTTTCGGCCTCCGGGTACGAAGTGTCTGTAAAAGAGCCGAAGGTGGCCAACCTACGGATTCCAGGCTCCGGCTTGTTAGGATCCGTAGAAGAGTCTAAGGACTTTAAAAGAAAAACAGACTTTCGACCTCCGGGTACGAAGTGTCTGTAAAAGAGCCGAAGGTGGCCAACCTATGGATTCCAGGCTCCAGCTTGTCAGGATCCGTAGAAGAGTCTAAGGACTTTAAAAGAAAAACAGACTTCAGGCCTCCGGGTGCGAAGTGTCTGTAAAAGAGCCGAAGGTGGCCACCTTATGGATTCCAGGCTCTGGCTTGTTAGGATCCGTACAAAAGTCTAAAGATTTTTTTAAAAAAAAAGCGAACAAATTTTAAGTCTTCGGAAGCGAACTAAAAATGCAAATGACAAGTACAAATTCAAAGCATGCGGTTGTTCGGACATTCATTGTGCCTAGCGAACCCTTCTCTATAGCAAAGGCTCCGCCACCCACAAGGGGTGTCGGAGGATAGGAGTCACACAGCATACTTTCGAAGCATTCCACATTAAGTTATTATACTTGTACATCAAGAGAAATTTGTGTCTAAGCCTAGGTAAAATCGGAGACCTTTTCGGCCCCTAGAGCTACCCCTACGGCTACTTTGCCCTTCGGAGCTCGAAGCCGCCGAAGTTATCCTTTTAGTTCGGGCGCTTCTCTTCTTCTTCGAGGCTCGCAGTTTCTTCTGCTCCTCTTGAAGCTCGGCCCATGTCAGTAGCCTTTCGGAGTCATCCTCCGCAAGGTCTTCAGCTCGGTACTCCGAGCCAAACCAGTCAATAGGTTCGGAGGACGAAGACCCCTCCGCCTTCTCTTCCTCTTTAATATAAGCTAAGACGTCCCGACGAACTTCAAGGGTGATCTCTCCTCCGTCTCCACGAGGAACAGAAAAGCGGGAGCGGCGTTAAGGCCTCAAACCCTCGAGGTTTGCCCACTCCTTTCGGAGCTCGTCGGTAATTTCCAGAAGTTCAAAGTCAGGGCTCGAAGGGCATGACAAAACCTAAAAAAGAGTAGAACACCCAAGACAAGTTCTCGTTTATAACTTTTTCATTAATAAAAACAGGTTTTACAAGGCTTCATATACATAGCAACCCTAAGCGGCTAGACCTGCGGGTCGGTCGGCGGAGCAGGAACCGAAGGGGCTGGCGAAGCAGGAAGTGGTGGCTTTGTTTGCGCTTGCTTCTGCCGACGGGCCTCATCAATCCAGGCCTTAGCTGCGACCTTATGGTCCGTCTTCCAAGTCGACCGGAAGGCTTCCCAGGCCGAAGCCACCTCCGAAGATGGCCGCAGCAAGTCGTCGTCCGCGAAGCCTCCAGGAAACGAACCGCCGACTGAGCTAAGGGGGATCCGAAGAGATTCAAGATGACGAAGAACCCCGATACCAGCACACTGTCCGGAGATCTCTCCGTACCGAATACCAGAGTTCTTCATCAATGACGAAGCGACCTGGATCCTCGTCAGCTTCCGGTCAAGGGGCTCGTGGTTCGCAGCAGAAGACGAAGGGCACATGGTGCCGAAGTACTCCAGCGTACCTTGAAGGGCTTCCAAGGTACGATCCGCAGTACTAGAGTTCTTCTTCTCCGCTGCTTCTAGGCCTGCAACAGTCACACCCACTTCGGCCACCCGGAGCATTAAAGAACTCTTGAGGGCCATCGCCTGGCTAAGAGCCCCCTGGAGCTCCACCAGCTGTGCACTCGAGGTAGCAGCCTCCTGGCGGAGTCTTTCAACCTCCGTTCGAAGGACGACGCGCTCGGCCTCGACCTCTTGGGCAGACGAGCGAAGGGCATCGAGGGCTTCGTCAGACGCTGCCCTAGCCCTCCGTTCCTCCAGGACTTCTTCCTCCAGCCTGAGGGATCTCCCGGTGGAGTCGTTAAGGGCTGTCTAGAGGGTAGTGACCTTCCGTTTAAGTCGATTAACTTCGACCTCGTTGGAAGTCGCTGCCGCTCTAGCAAGGACAAATTGCTGCAAAAAGAACAAAGTAAGTACTGAAGTATTTATGATCACTAATGCGAAGTAGCTATGGTGTCTTTTCATACCTGAAGGGCAGCCCTTTCGAGGGCCGTGTTGAGTGACGAAGACCTGGCCTCGCTCAAGACGAAGATCAACTCCGAATTGGCGATATCCTGGCTTCTCTCAGCCAGGGGCTCCATGAGTTTCCGGAGGCCACTCCGGTGCTCCAGGAACAGAGCCAGCAGAGGAAGCCAAGACAGAGCTTGAGCATCATCCGCTACGTCCTCATCCTCCAAATTGCCAACGGAGGTCGCGGCCTGGCTAGGAAGAAGACCGAGGCTAGAAATACTCTTGCCCCTCCCCGGTACGAAGGAGGGTGAAGCAGGAGTACTCCGACCATCGGCAGCCACCCCTTCGACCAGAACTGCAGCGGCGGAGGCAACCTCGGTGGTCGAGGCTGCCACTGCAGGAGTGACCTCCGTCGCCAACTCCGTCCCGGCAAGCCCGTCGTCCGTCCCGAAAGGCACATTCTCCGCCGCCAAGTTCGGGGCCTCTAGAGGCGCGGGAGGGTCCGCTTGAATAGCCGCCTCCGAAGATGCAGGGACTTCGGACGCCACCAAAGCATCAACACCCGAAGAGGTACCTATTTCGATAACAAAATTAATAAGCATGTTTTCACAGATAGCAGGCAGGTATTAGTAAAAAGGGGGAGCTTCGGAAAGAACCTCCGGGAACTTCGTGGGGAAGGATTGCTGGATCCTCCAAGACCTCGTACATCTGAAGGATGTCGGCGAAGTCATCCCCCGAGGTCCTGCCCTCAACATTTCCAGTCGGAGCCACGATCTCCGCCGGGACCGCCTCGGGTGCAGGCAAGTTGGGAGTAGGGGAGTCTGACTCCACTTGCACGACGACGGGCGCAGGGGGAACAGTTGGAGTCACACTTGCTACCTCCCTGACGGAGGCGCTAGGGGGGACCTCCCCTATGTCTTCGTCGTCCAAGAGGTAGGCTTCGAAGACCGCCGCTGTCTGGCCATCGGAGTCCTCTGCCTCTTCGGAGGCTGAGCTTTGCGCGCCTGGCGACGAAGCAGACGAGGCAGGCGCCAACTGCGAAGGGTGCTTCGCTACCTTCTTCTCCCGGAGCGGCTGCTTGCCGGCCTTCTTGGAGGGCTCGGCAGCGGCTTTCCTTTTGTGAATAACCACTCTGGTCGGGGCGAAGTCGGGAAGATTCGGGGGCTCCATTCCGAGAGCTCGCCACACTCTGTTGGATCGCTCCCAGCTCCCCACCAGCTCTAACCTTCTTTGCCTCTCGGCCACCGAAGGGGCTTCGAGAACTCGTTCGGTGGCCCGAACTATGTCCTCCGGAGCCAATGCCAGAGGCGCCGCTGAAAGAAAAAGGTATGAAAGTATGAGTACAACTGATTTCTTCATCTAATATGATGCTGCAGGGAGTAAAGTTTACCTAAGTTTCGGAGGTCCCCCTCCGAGGCCTGTGGGAACATGATCGGCCAGTTGGCTCCGAGGGGAGGGATCCGAAGGGCGACGAACTCCTCGACCAGGTCGCGCTTGCTCATGCGACGAGCCACCGAAGTGAGCAGCCCTAGCCTCGTCGAGAGCAGGCTAGGGTTCGGAGAGATGTCCGCCTCCTTCCGGAACCAGATCTCCTGGAGAGGACCAGCGAGGGGGGAGTCTTCTCCGACTTCGGCATAAAACCATCGAAGTATCCAGTTTGTGTACCACCTGTCGTTTATAGCTTTTGCAGGGAAGTGGAGGGCATGCTCCCTCCGAAGTTGGAAATTGACGCTGCCGAAGGCTATCGTCACCTTGGAGTCCCCAGGCCCGTCTTGTGGCTTCGGTTGGCATATGGCTTCGTGGGTCGCGGCGAAGATCTCGGAGCGTCCTTCGCTCCCCTCTGCCGGAGCGCCCATTCGAACGATGGTCTAAGCGGGCGATAGCATTGGGGGACAGTGCGGCAGAGTTATGTGGAACAAGTCCAGTACCTCGCCAGGAAGTCCATACCAGCAGCCCCAAGCCTGCTTCGAAGAACGGTTCGCAGGACCACGACCTTCTCCCGCTTCGGGGCCTTGGGGTTGATTCCGATACGGGGACCGAAGTCCTTAGCCCAGCGCCCAGCTTTCCATCTATGGCTTCTTCTATAGATTCGGCGGTGCTCGCGGCTTGGCCTGATGATGAAGCTCTGGGCAATCTTCTTCTTGGAGGGCGGACGGAAGTGGCCGACGGATCTTGGGCCCAGGCACCGCTCGGAGTCCCCGACATGCTGCTGTGCCGTGCAGCCCACGCCTCCTCTGCGCCAGAGTGTGTGGCCACTACCG